>SNQJ01S0007909.1:24946-67197 GCA_010110895.2 Picea sitchensis | reverse complement strand
AGGTTCCTTCAAGCATGCATGTCTGCCTGCAAAAGAGGTCAAGAGAGTAGAAACTTCATTAGGTATAGAACAAGCATTGGAACCAGGAAGTCAAGAGTTTCTTGCATGCTTACCTCCTGTGGGTGGTCAAGGATATGAAGATCAGATATCTGAAGGGCTGCAGAGTATGGATATTGATAGTATTAAAACTCAAGAGCACCAAGGTATGCAAGAATTTATAGAAAATTGGTTTCAATCTATTATGAGGCCTCAAGAAAGATTCCTTATTCAGGTTCTCTTGGATCTGGCAATAAACATCTTGTTGGTTCCTCATATCCATTCAACAGTTCAGGTACAATTCTTTTATTTGGACATGAGGTTACTTTCTATCTTGATGTGTGAATGGTTGCTCTGGAAATCAACTTTTACTTGAAGAAAGATTTGTCTTGTTTTCAAGTAGGTAGGAATAAAATTATGCAAATAGTCAGTAAAATGCAGCAATCCTTTTTATTTTTGCAAGAATAAGCAATCAGTTGGTTCGACAACTATGTTCTTCTTTAGAGTTCAGATTAAAAAAAAATTATCTGCATCATTATTTCGGTACCAAAGATGGACATCAGAAGTCCACATAGTTTCTGGGAGGATAACTTCAACAATCAATCAACAACTTCTTGGAGGACATAGTCACCATATGATCTTGATCTTCACATTTGGTACAGGTACAACAACAATATTGAGGTATTCATTTTTAAAAAACTCTTAATTTGACTAAATACAAGAAGAAAATTATGGACAAGTACAACCCTGTATCTGAAATATGCTCAGTTCATCTAAATCTTCCTCATTTTGGTTATCCTTGATTGACAAACCTATGTTTCCCATTTGACATTTCGAATCCTTTCAGTGATTCGAAATATGCCCTTTAATGGTATGCCAAGGTCTTTTATAAGTCTATAGAATATTTTCATATGACAAAACAAGACTTATTCTTTAAGGATTATCTTCATACAAGACAAGATTCATTCCTGTACTTGCCCATCTATCATTGTGCTTTTCAAGTCTTTACCCTGTCATGATTACTTCCATATAAAACGTGATTTCATTCCTGTACCTTCCATTTATCCTTTCACCGCAATCTTGTTTCCCCACTTCCAAATTCTAAACATATCTATACTATTTTCCATCATTATTTTACGTTCCCTTATCCACCAAATTTCAAATCACTATCAGGATTTGAAATGAGCCCTATCAACATATCATTGTATCCCTCCTTGGTTCGGAATTGTTGTTGAACGATTTTCTGTTGCATTTTTTTTTCCAAAAATGGTGTCTATTCATTATGAACCAGGTTCAATCCAAGATCTAGAGGCAACACCAGAGTACAATGCTTGTCGAGAGATGTTTCGCAGCCGAGGATGGCATAGGTGCTTTGAAAAATTCTGTGGGCACGATAGTATCATCTCACTTTTGTTTTCTCAAGGGTTTGATCACAGGGTTACATGATTTAGGGATATTGTGATGGAGGTTACAGAGCAGACTATTGCTGCAGCTACAAGCTTGCCTCAAACTGGCGAAAAATGGTTTAAGAAGCAGAATTTACCAATATCAGAGAGGAATTGGTTTTTGAAGAAAAAGTATCATGATGCAAATTGGTATAAAGGAGTTCCAAGAGCTTGTCTTAATGAGGAATGGAAGAAACCATTAATTGTCCTCCAACGATATCTGACTTGTGAAGGATGATACAATCTGACTTTCACCTATCATATCCGCATCTTACAACATTTTGCACAAGGTAAGGAAATGAATTTTCCTTATTTTCTTTGGAGGAGTTTAAAGAAAATGTGTGAAACAGTGAAGAGGTTAGTTGTAAACCCTGAGCAACATTTGTTTCATCATGGGCTAATTAAATTATTAATTGTGACTGAATTAAAATCCCATAAAAACACCTGGAATAATTTCATAGCTGGAAATTTGTCTAGTCCTACTGTCCTGACCAGAATTAAAAGGTCTCTCTCTCACACTGGTAAAAAGAGGAAGGTCAAAGTGATAGGAGAAGTGTCATCTTTAGAGCCTGAATTCAAGAAAATGACTAGAAGTATGACATCTAAGAGCCCCAATCTTGATAATCCTTCCCCTGAATTTCAAATGAAACTCTATATAGATACTGATGATGAGATAGAAGGAGGCTCATCAGCCATTGCAGATGTCCTAGTAAATTTAAAGAAGGAATTACCTCCACGTTTCTCCCAATCCAGTTCATCTCCACAGAATCCTACAGGACTGGGTAGTTCTAAGATAATTTCTCCTAAAAAATTCTTTAAGTTGCAGACAGAGAATGCACACTTAAAAGAGAATTTGCATGAATACGAGGTATTGGATCGATTGCTTAAAACTGAGAACACTACATTGAAAGGTCACCTTGCTCAATCTCGGGCTCAGGAGTTTGATATGTGTGCACAAATGGATAAATTTCGTTCTTATGCCAATACACTCAGTTTTGAAAATAGGAAGCTTCAGTCAAGACTCAATCACAGGTATCACGAGACTCGCATACTTCTAATTGAAAATCGATCTCTTAGGAAGAAACTTCACAGTACAGGGCAGGAAGCAGAAAATGAGGCTGATGAACCAGATGAGGCATAAGTCATTCCAGATACTACACAGAGTTAGAAATTTTCTCAGTTTTTCCAGGGACTTTTCTTTGCATGAGGACATGCAAAACTTTGGGTTTGGGGGGATGTTAGGACCCAAATTTGATCAATTTTTATGCCTTATATCTTTTCATATGATCTTTCTAACAGTCTTATACCCCTCATTTTGTATAACTTTGGTTTAAACATTGACTTAAATCGATATCTAAAGACCCAAAACTTGTCTTTAATAGTTCTCTTGTTTTTAGTTAAGTTTTGAGAGTTTTTAATGCACAATCTCACTTATAATATTATATTATGGATTCCTATACTAATGTTGATGTTCCAACACAAGGATGAATGTTTCAAGGATGATCCCTCTATGAGAATCTTCGTAAACAACTAGTGCATGCTCTATTGCAGTTATAAATAAATGACAACTTGTCTTGATCACACTTCATGTCATGAGATTAAGGTAGTTAAAAGGCATCACGATATTCTCTCCTACATTGGTGCAATGGTTATACTAGCTCTATGATGTTGAGCACATCATTTCTCTCTTGTATTAATGAAAAATATATATTTGATTCCTTATGTAACTGTTACATTAATTATGTTATCTATTCTAGGATATGGGA
This sequence comes from Picea sitchensis, assembly GCA_010110895.2. NCBI lineage: Eukaryota > Viridiplantae > Streptophyta > Pinopsida > Pinales > Pinaceae > Picea > Picea sitchensis. The sequence continues at coordinate 63,950 of SNQJ01S0007909.1, read as the reverse complement.
AGATACCAGAAAGCTAGTATGTAGGAGGGTTCAAAATTCTATATAAGGGAGGATCAAAATGAGAGATGTATGTAGATATGATGAGGAATAGCTGATAGATAGAACAGAGGATAGAGGAGTGTAATCGTTTGTTTGTATATGGAATAGAACAAGAACGCATTTCTTATTTTAGTCTTTTGTCTTTGATTATTCCTAAAGCTCGTCTATGAGAATAGATTGATAGTTGATTATCGATGCAACTTGGATAGGAAGGCCCCCCTGCCCAGGTTTGCAATGCATCTTCAGTCATAATAGAAGGATTGGTGTAGATTCTTTTTTGAAACTTTGATTAATTTCTAGCAATTTAATTTAAGTCATGTTCATGATTTGGGGAGTTTTTATTTTCTTACAACAGTTAAGGAGTAATAAGGTTATAGTTAGCAGCTCGAGTGGTTTCAATCCAGTTTTCATTTCTCAGCAAAATGTGTTACACACTGGTTCAGTTTATTTGGAATAAGATGTTGAAGTTTTGAAGTTATAAGGATTAGTTGTTGGTTTAGGTTCACATTTGGATAGTCATTTGATTTTAAGAGAATACTTGGTTTAATGACATAATCTTAGATTAAGTGATTTGGTGAAATTTAAAAGTAATGATCTAGGATATCAAGTTGAGTTAAGATTCTTATCCTGAGAAATCAATGGAATTAGTTGCAGTCATGATTGTAATTATGGATTCATAATTCTTAGTATTCTCTAATGATAGCTCAAAGTTGGATGTAATGAAGAAATGATTGAGGAAGGAGTATTGTGGATCATTTTCCTTTTAAGAAGCCAAAGATCAGACTTATAGTTGTAGCAAGGTTATTTCAATTAGACTACTTCAAGTGGATTATTTCCAAGAATTTCATTAGTAGGAGCATTTTCATTATGAATTAGATAGAGGTGTGAAGATTTGAGATTTCTATGGACAAGATAAGTTTGACTCCATTCCTGTACATATTGTACTAGTTCCTCAAAGTCTACCTTCCCGGGTTGACAATTAAGTGTTGGAATATATGGTATATATCTAGCTCAACACACCACTTTATACATTTTTCTTGCCTCTATGTCGCCAAATGCCGAAGGTTAGGTAAATTGTTTCTTGGTGGATGTGCGAATAACCAATTTTGTATTTGAGACAAAATCAAGTTCCCTTGCGATGCCTGGTGTGGAACCTTAGCCAACCTCTCGTTCTTTTAGTTTGGGAATTCTTTGTGAGCACCTAGTTGTTGGATTTATTGGAGGAATTTTCCTAGAAACAACCAGAGTGATTGGCCAGTCTCTACGAGTACTATTGCCGAAATTGTAAGTGCATAAATGATACAGACGATGCAGACCTCTTGCACAATATTAACCTGGTTTTACTGGTACTCAGATTTAGAGATCAGGTTGTAAAATCTTTGACGTGCTCCCTTGCTCCTTCCTCCACTCTAGGGAATAAGAAATTTGTGAACATAATATCACATTTGAATATGTCCTTCTAAATTTAAACCAATATCATACTTACCTTGTCACATCAGTTCTTAAATTCAAGGGTGTAAAATACATTCTACATAATCCATCACAAAATCTGAACCATGCTTGGGATTAAATGCAATGCAGACTAGCGGTGCGGGAGCGGGTTATTTTGCGGTTCATCGATGGAATCAAACTTCTACTATTTGTTTGGTGTGCAGGATAGTAATGTGGGTTGCATGAAACATTAATTGGTCTATCAAATCACAAAATTTGATCCTACTTCTATTGAAAGTGTCCCATCACATTATCGAGCGTTCTTGTATTTTCAAAACTAGAATGATCGAGTTCCAGGAACAATAGCAGGGTCTTCCAATGGTACCATAGCACAGAGTGGACAAGATCATTGGTGTAGAATGCAGAAGGTTCTATGAAAATCCTCGGCATATGTTGACCTATCAGTCTGCCAATAGTAAATGAGTGAATCGATGTTGACACTTTTCTTAGACGTTATTCGTTGATACCTTAAGGAGAAAGCTCTGATGCCAACACAAAATGCCATATAGTGCTGACATGGAATTTTTGACCTGAAACTACGGCTATGACACGGGAACATAAAGATGATGTAGTGAAAGACTAAGTTGTACGGACTATTTACACGACAGAGAGATGTGGCGATTCATTCTGACTTCTTCGTGAGAAATGCTTCCTTGACATCGTTGATTTTATTTAGACACGTGTCCCTTACTACCATGCTCTATGTTTCCGATGTCGATGACATATTGATCATCGACAATCGACCAAGTGTTAAAGTTAATGTTTCCACATTTTCGTCTCTCGAATTATGCCGATGGCGAAGATGTATCGACGATTGATGAGCAGCGATGGAGGTCGTTACCGTTCGTGATTTACCTCTCCAATTTTGTCGATGACGAAAACGTATCGGTGATGTTAAAAGACTGTCTTATATGCCAAAGTTCATCGATCGAAGATCGTTTGAAAAAGTTTTAAATTGTGCACATTTTCGGGCCTTTCACTCAATGTTACCTAGAAAAATTGAATCTGTCAATAGTTTTAAACCAAACAAAATATGGTCAATGATAAGGATCAAAAGGAGGAAATTCATTCATTCATGACACAGACTCTGATAAAAAAAATGAAAAGTGGTACCCAAAAGAAATAAATTTCTAAAATTCTTTTAGGGTGTGTTGAGTGCTCGACAAATGGCGATTCTCTGGGCGAAAACAAAATCTCTGCTCCTTCCTTTGGTCATAGCTTGTGAAAAATTGTTAGAGAAACCACCTGGTTGAGTTTTTCAACATAACCGTTCTTATCAATGTGTACACAACTTCCTGAGTACGTGAATATGAATCCGTCGATGGGGTTTGACCTTTTTTCCACCTTCGTTCCTCTTGAACACGATCCACGTCCTTCCTTGACAAGAGTTGGGTAAGGCATCCAATAGCTCGAGGCCTATTTTAGTTATTATTCCCTTTCTATGGTGTTGCTCCACTGCTAACAATCATCCATAGCCCTAATGGAGTCACCTCGATATCACAGACCTTGCTCTGCTTCCAGCGAGCATCCATAGCTCTGACGAAGTTATCTTCATACCCTCTCAGAATTTGCACTCTCTTTAATATAAATCATTTTCTTCAGGAAAAAATTCAGAGAGTGAGCTGGAGAGGAGGATATATGTTATTGGTAGAGTGAATTGTTAAGGTGGAGCTTTCCCTGGCTTTGTCTATAGGTACATGTGATCCTTTCCAACTAGCCATATTTTCCTCTCAACTTTACTAGACAAATAGGAAGATGTTTCTTCGCTTACCGAGGTAGTGTGCCTGCAAAAACAAAATGTGGATCCTTTAAAAGTTCATGTCTACTCAATGTCTCTCATTTTGCATGTCAGTGTAGGTTAGAAAAAGAGTATGTTTTACTATATTTATTAAAATCAACCACTGCTTTACAAAACATGACTTAATTAAAGAAAATAACAAGAAAAAGAAAGAAAAGAAAAAGAGTTTGTAGTCGGCCTTCCCAAAACCTACACACTCAACTTGATCAAAATGTATGCTAAAAAGAAAAAGAAACTCAAACAAAACATCAAAAGACACTTTTTTTTGTTTTTTTGTTAGGAGAAGTATTGTTTTAGGGCATGGTCGTTCACCAGGAGGGTGTCGGATTCACCCGTTATATTTTGCAACTGGTATGTGCCTTCTTCAATCTTCTCTACCACTAGAAAAGGTCTGAGCCATAGATTTTGGAATTTTGAGTGTTTTCCTTTGAACTCGTTTGATTTATCCCACTTCAAGACTAGGTCCCCTACTTCAAAAAAAAATCTCCGGCCTTATGTTTTTCGAACCATATTTTAACTACTTGTTGATGAGCGCTGAAATTAACTTTAGCCTTTTCCCTTTCTTCATACAACATGAGAAGGGTATCAATCATTTGTTGTAGAGAAGACGAGGGATAAACTCTTGATGCTTGGGCAAACTGTAAGGATGGAAGGCATAGTCTGTTTGGAAGAATGGATTCTTTCCCATATACCAGGAAATACAAAGAGTTTCCTATGGCTTCTTTAGGTGTCACTCTATCGACCCATAGGGAGTTATGAAGTAAATTATGACAATTTCTCTTATTTTCAACAACTCTCTTTTCTAAAATTCACACCATATTTTTATTAGTTGACTCTACTACCCCATTCCCTTGTGGATAATAGTTTGCAGAATATCTTATTATGATCCCTTTATCAAGGGATAATTTTGCCAAGCGTGTGGAAGAAAAATAGGAAGCATTGTAAAAAACGAGGACAAAAGGCATCCCAAACCTTGTTATTAGTTGTTGTTCTAAAAATTGGATCACTACCTTTTCATTAATGTGCGTGAGAGGGAGAGCCCATGTCCACCTTGTGAAATAATCTACTGCAGTCAAGATATACTTATGTGTTTTCGAAGAATTGGGAGTAATTTCTCCTATGACGTCTATTCCCCATTTCTCAAAAGGTATGGATATGATCACCGACTGGAGTGGAATGGCTGGTCTCTTTTCCCTACCGGCACTCACTTGACAAGAAATACAGTTCCTGGCATATGTATAAGCGTCCCTGAACAAAGTGGGCCAATAATAACCAACCCTTAATATTTTGTGAGTCGCGGTTTCTCCTGCAAAATGTCCACCCGCTGGGTTGTCATGGAGTTCTTTGAGTGCCTTTTCTACATCATTATGTTTAAGACATCTAAGGAGTAATCCATCATAGTTTACGTGGAAAAGCACATAATTTATGAGGTGATATTGAGTGGATTTTAACATGAGGGCTCTCCTTTATCTAGGGTTTAGGTTTTCCAGACAAGTTCCATGATGCAAGAGATAAGACAAGTTTCCATACTAGGATTCTTACTCGAGAGGTACGTATAAGGCTTCGTCCCACCATAATGATAGTTCATTTTCCCAACCGGGGTCTCCTGTGTTAATCAGGTCTTGGGCCTCAACATCCAGTTTACACAATCCGTGTCCTTTGACTATTTTGGCAGGTTTTATGTCTAGATCAAATTCTTGAACGATTGCCATCCAATTTCCCCTCCTTTCTCCCATATCTTGTTGGATAAGTAAATACTTGATTGGGAGGTGAGGGACTATGACTTTGGTGTGATTCTTTAGGATCTGGGATCTAAAATTTTTGACTGCTTTATATACTGCGTAAGCATGTTTGTCTATAGTAGGGTAGTTTAGTTCAACTCCTTGGAGGTTGGGTCTCATAAAGGATACCAGTGCTTCATTTTTTTCATCATCCTTGTGGGTAAGTACTACAGCCAAGGATTGGTCAGCAGTAAAGGTATAAAGAAAAAAATCCTTGCTAAAGTCAGGGCTTCGCAACACTAGTTCTTGGGATATTGCAGTTTTGATGTTATTAAAAGATCCTCTCCTTTATTCATCCCATTTTAACTCTGCATCCTTGTGAATCACTTTTTGTAAAGGTTTAACAGTTTCAACGAAGTCAAGAGTAAATTTTCTCACAAAGTTGATTTTCCCGAAAAAGGATTGCATGGAATTTTTATTGTGAGGCAAGGGGAGTTGAGCTATTGCTTTTATATTCTTAGGTTTGATGCTAATTCCCTCTTGATATATGATATAACCTAGTATTTTTCCTTCCTATACACCAAATATGGTTTTATTAGGGTTCAATTATATTCCATACCTCCTACACCTTTCAAAGATTTGAGTCAAATGTTGAATGTGGTCTTCCTTTTTTTTCGAGTACACTGTTATGTCATCTAAATAGACTATGACACACTTGTTGATAAATCCACGAAAATATACATCCATGGCCCTCTAGAAATTATCCCCTGCATTAATAATCCTGAAGGGAATGCGTTTATAAGAAAAGGTTCCCCACTTGGTTCAGAAGGTAGTTTTTAATTGACCATCTTCTGAAACCAGGACCTAGTTATATACCAAAAAACCATCTAGGAGAGAAAAAAATTCAGAGCCAGATATTGTTTGTAAGAGTTTTTCCATGGGTGGTACCGGGTAGTTGTATTTTTTGTATGCTTTGTTAACTTTTCTGAAGTCCACACAAAAACATATTTCCCCAGACTTCTTTCTGACAAGCACCATATTGGCTACCCATGCAGAATGTCTTACTTGAAAGATAATCTTGGCATCTAATAACTTCTTCAGCTCTTGATACATTAGAGGTTCTAGAGATGGGTGGTACTTCCTAAGCTTTTGTTGGAAGGGTTTTATTCCAGGTTTCAATGGGATCGTATGTTGGATCATGTGAGTATCATACGTTTTCAATTCTTGGTAAGACCAAGCGAAGACATGTTGATATTCTTTAGATAATTTAAGATAAGCTTTTCTGTCTTCTTTGGACACTCTATTTCCTAGGTTGACATTCTTAGGGTTCTCGGGGGTGCCTAGATTTATAGGTCCATATATAGGGCACAAGCTTCCTATTTTTGCCTTCTTTGGTCCCCTGAATATTTCCCTTAAGTCAAAAAGGTTCTCCAGACTGGCCACCCCTTTAGGTATCGTGTGAAAAATTAGTTTTTCATCAGAGTGGTATGTTCCCTTCTTTTTTTCATGGAGATTTGATTATGTGAGTAGTTCTTGGAATATTTCATCATCAATGACCTAATCCTTAAAATTCTCTTGGTTAGTCAGGAAATCTACAATCTGTTCATCCCCTTCAAAGAATTTCCAGTTAGAAATGTTGTTAGGAACCAATGGTTTGTAGAGTAGTTATATTGCAAACTTTGAGGCTTCATAGTTTTCTAAAGGAGACAATCTTGAGGCTACAGTGGCTAAATAATCAACAAGATTATTTTTTGTCCTGGGAACAATGGTAATGTTGAAAGCCTTAAAATTTTCTATTGTCCTGTGTACCTCTTGTTGGTAGTTTCTCAAGCGACGTGAATTGCAATGGATAGTATTCTTCACTTGCCTAGCAAACTTTCAACTCTTTGATGTTTAAGTCAATGGATGGTCTCCAAAAAATTTCAACTCTTTGATGTTTAAGTCGATGGATTTTTGTAGTCCCTGGACTAGAGCTTCATATTCATTAGTCTTATTAATGCATTCAAATTATAATCTGTAGGATAAGAAGTTTTGTTTCCCTTTCGGTTCAATGAGGATACATCCTTCTCCCGACCCCTCTTGCAATTTTGAACCATCAAGGTACAACGAACAAATTTTTGGAGGGGAATTTTTTACCTCTTCATGTCTAGCTATTTTTTCACTTTCATCTTCCTTGTCTTCTACTCCTGGTGGAGAATCCTGACAAAAGATGATTTCTTCTACGGCTTCTAGTAGGTTTACTTGAAAGGTCATTTTGGAGTTTTAACTTTGAGTGAGAGTTACATTAGACAAGAGAGGGGCGAAATTTCCTAAATCAGAATCGTAGGAGTAGTTTCCAAACACAGGAAAATCTGTCGATGAGGGTTCGTTTGGAGTCTCTAAATCAGTGACAATATGTTTGAGATATATTTCTCTTTCAATCCTAATCATGGTTGTATGTCCCTTTAATGGAAACTAGACATGATCCCAGTTAGTAATTAAGTATCCATTTAATTTCTCAGATCAGTCTTGACTAAGTAGCATTCCATAAGCCTTTGGGACGTCTACAACAATTATGTCAATTACTTGGACAAATTTGGGGTACGTAGACATTATGAGCATGACATATTTCAGTTCCCCAATCATCATTACCTGATTCCTATCCATTTGTATAATGTGTTTATCACTTTTGAGTGGGGTTGCATTCAATTTCTTGCAAATTGACAATGGCATGACATTTGAAGATGCCCCTGAATCAACTAGGAAATTATGTTGATTTTTGTTGAAAACTTCAAACGTTAAGAGGAAAGGAGGAACAAAAGGCCTTCCTTTTTTGTCTAAAGAGAAAGCATTCACACTTGGCTTATTTGTTAAATCTGAGGGATATAGGACCTTGCTTTGCTCAGTGCCTATCATAGGGGTATCTATTGATTTTAAGGCATGTAACAAAAAATCCATTTGTTGAGGGATTCTACACATGTCCATGACAGGCACATTAGCCTTCATCATATTCAAGTCTTCTACCACATTGTAGTCTAGTTTAGGAGCTTCTAGTATGTGTATACTTGTGGGGTTTCTTTCGGGAGAAAATAGCGGTTTGGGGTGATTAGTCATTGGTTTCCCTCTAGGTAAATGAGTAGTGGTGAGATTAATTTGGACCGGTGGACTCCTACCTCACGTCTGTACAACTAGAAATTCAACGGGATTTTCCTATACTTCAATGGCATCATTGAAAGGCATCAAGTCATTTGAATCCCATAACAACATGGATATCTCTTTCAGGGGCTCCTGAATTTCCTAATTGATGGTGTTTATTTCCGAGCTACTGGGTTTTTTGGTAAGAGAGAATTCATCTAGGAATCGGTTAGCCATTAAATTCATAGCGTGAAACCATTGAGGGAAATCCCTTTCTAAATGATTCCCTTGGTGGTACGTGCAGAAAGAGTAAGATGTTGCGTTCCCTAAGTCGACATGTAGGTTAGCTGGGGGAGGTTATATAGCTCTGAAGGGTGGATTTCTTTTAAAAAATGGTTTATAAGGTCTTTGATTTTGGTTTCCCTCCCAAACACTCCTTCATATCTACGATCTCATTAGAGAGTTTTTTTATCATCCACTGTAGGTTTTCTAGATCTCCTCCTTCTTTATCAAGACCTGGTTCTATTTGTTTTCCAAGGGGTCTAGTTAACAAACGTCCTCTTTTAGGTAGAGGTTGGGTTTCCTTTTTTATTAGTGAGATCTGACACTCTTTGCATCCTTTCATTTGGAATTCAATCATTTTAGCTTCTTTGAAACTTTCGGCTAGGGTATGTTTGGCAGCCCTTTTTACGAACATGGAAATAGAAGCTGTGAGAGCATTAACATATACTTCAATTTGCAACTCCTAGGTAGGTTTAGCTTCGAGTTGAAATTTGTTCAAAATAGTGGTAAACCTTTGTTGAAATCTTTGACCTTTTCTTTTGGACTCATAGTGGTGGAGAAAATTTCAACCATTAAATCTCTTATGGTAGTTTCTTCGAAAAAATTGTCCAAGAAATCCTTTTGAAACTTTGTCCAGCTAGTTATGGAACCAATTGGTAGGTTGAAATACCAAGTCGAGGCTGAATTTTCAAAGGTGTAAGGAAAACGTCTGCACACTACATCTTCATGTTGCACATTCGTCAACCTTATAGGTAATATGAATTTCTTAATATGGTCCTCAAGAAATCCGTATGTTTTGAGGTCAAATTTAGGAAGTAGTTTTTATGGATGTTTGGGTAGGTTATGCATCTATCCTGGAATTGCCAGAACATCTGTTGCCAACCATGGTTGGTTATCTTGAAATTGAGTCCCCCTCTCTCCATTGTTATTGTTATTATCCTCCATGTATTCTAATTCAGAAGTTGAGGGATCTGAGTTAGACCCCTCCTCTTCAGATTCAAATTCGTTAGGTTCAGAGTAGTTACCAGTTAGCGTTTCAGGTATCATATTAAGGGATTGTTCGATTTCAGTAAGGGAAAAATCTATCAAGTATTATACCATGTGAACAAATACTTGGTCAGGGGTGTCAACAATTGGTCTTCTTACTTGTTTTCTACGAGAAAGTAAAGGAGCTAAAGGTAACGCTCTGATTTTTCGAGCATAAGCTCTTGTGATTCTTCTGAACTTATTTAACTCCTTGTGGGGAAGAAAATAAGTTATTTGAGGGTACATGTGTTCTTCCTCTTCATGTTGAGGTGATTTACTCGTACCGGGAGTACTCTTTGTATGTGGGTTGTCTTGAGAGTGACTATCCATGCATGTGGGTTGTTTTGAATCTATAGGCTATGCAGAATATATTATCAAAAATATTATTAGCCTTTCATTCGAAAGGACCTCCTTCTAGTGCCCTTTCTATTGAGGGGTTTGAGATACCTTTAAATCAACAACATGAACCAAACCTGCCTAAGAGGCCCAATTAGAATCGTAAGCGTTTGATGAGTGGTAAGGTTCTCCAAATTCGTGATCTGGATGGGTTTATCGATGGGATTTAATGGTGATTGATCAGATATGTCTTTTCTGTTACGCCTTTTCTTCAGGTTAGGAGGTTCTATTTTTTATTATTTTCTAACATTATAACAAAAGAAAGATAAAATTATAAACTGGATGACAAAGAGAATCTAGCTATGTGTTTGGGGAGAAGATTGGGTTTAGGATAACCTTTATACCCTAGCATGCAGACGAAGAATATCTGAACAACTTCAAACTAGCATTAATACCATTTTAATTAGTGGACATTCAAGATTTTCTTAGATAACAGTTACAAAAAAGAGACATACATGTGACAATAAGCTAGTGAAAGAAAAGTATTTTCCAATACTTTGTTATCAGTCACAGGTTAACACAATCGATTTCTAGTCACCAATTAGAATAAAAGAATTGTTACAACATTATAAGATAACTTTAAATACAGGTACAACAACTCTTACTTAATAAAGCAACAAATATTGAATCCAAAGATAGAGATAATTCTCCTCGGTCTAAACACATTCACGCCTTAGATGATAGAAGTGTCTTTGGTTCTAAACAAAACTTCTTAATTAAAATAAACTTGCATAGAAATAGTTCTATTACAAAATTTCAGAAAATTCTTTCTCTCCAAAAACCATCGACCTTTTGTCCCGGGTCAATCCCTTTATTTATAAAAAAAAATAACTAAATTAAAAGTAGCTACTAAATTTGTGTTAAATTAAGAAAATTCCATGTGGCGGATTTATCTATTTGTTCTCTTTTGCTCGTCTAGTGGTTTCGTTGTAGTGGATGGTTCTTCTCGTACTCTAACCACTTGATGAAGAGATCTTCACATGTGTTTTCATATGGAAACATGTGTTGATCCATCAGAGCAGAGAAGACCTCTTTTATATTTAATGCCCGTTCCTTGTATTTGATTAGCTTGACACTTAAGCATTGTATGAATGCGAGAGATTTGATCGGGTGTTCCATGAACTTCTTTACTTGACTTGGAGTCATGCTTGAAATTTGTGAAATCTCTACTTCCCATGCCGATTCTTTCTCTCTATGTCGCTTGACTATGTCATGCAAATCGGTGAAATCCTCCAGTAGACCAAACTCTGGTAGGTCAATGCTTTTCATCTCCCGATTTATTTTCTCCCAAAATTTCTCGCACTCTCCCAATATTTCCTTTATCTTTCGCTGAGGTTCCTGGACCATACTTACCCAATATTCAACTACTTTCCTGATTCGGGATATGTTTCTATCCATCAACACTCAGATGCCATGCTCTTCTATCTCTCGGCCTTTTTGCACTTTCTTGATGTAATCGATATGCTCCAAGGACTAATGTGCCTTCTCATACCATATATGTACATCCTTACAAGTTTCTAGCACCATGAGGGTATCTTCTTTAAAATCGGCTATGCAAGCGGTGAAGAGATTCCTTTCGCTTGTGAATTGTGCATACACTTCTCTGAACTCACTCTTTAGGAGTACTAATTCCTGTGTTGAATTTTGGTAATACTCCACTTGATTGAACAGATGGTCCAACTCTTTATTCATGGAAATTGCCTCCTTTTCATCCATTCTTTCCCTGTCCAAAGTAGCATCGGTTATATCCATACCTGCTCTGATCAACTCAGTCATCTTATCATTTTCTATACCGAACAACGTCTCCTCTGTGGTGATGAGAAGTGTGTTATCGAGCGTGAGTCTTCTTTTATTGTTCGTTCTTATCATCACAACCTTCCTTTTTCTATCATAAGGGATCACCTGTATATCAACGATTTCATCTACTGGTTCAAGAATATCTTAATCTCCCCAAGTCAAAGTCTTGCCTAGGACTCCTGCCGTGTAGAAATGTTCTATGACCGATTCTTGTAATTCCTTAGCAGGGGAGGTTTTTGTATGCTCTGGTGACTTGGATTCCTGTCGGTCCTCATCGGCTAATGGAGTCTTTGTCCTAGTTGGGGAGATAGGAAAATAATCAACCTTAGCTGATGGGTCGACCAATGAATTCTCAATTTTTGGTTGCTATGTTTCCTCTTCCTGTTCATTAGCACCCAAGTCATTCTTGGAGCTATCCTTATGAAGTTGTGTTCCCACTTGGTTGGAAAATTCAGTGTCTAGAGTAATTCTAGCCTCATGGTCACCTTCCTGGGGATTTGGGATCAAAGCATCAAAAGATTGAGCAGATGTTTCCCCTGGTTCTTCCTCTTCTGTGATTGGTACTGGTGTTATGCGCGAGACCTATTAAATTTCCTCATCGTCATATATGATAATTAATTCTATGAAGACATTAGGCACACCTATCCCACTTGATGCTCTTGTTATCCTTTGTTGAGCTATAGTGGGCACCGACGATCCTTCTTGTGGGAAAATAGAACTGGGGTTTTCTTGATCGATGGTTTCCTCTGGGGGGGTTATCTTTGAGCCATTTATCTCTTCTCCGTGATTGCTTGTGTCAGTCGAGGTAGTCCTCAAGGGTTCTATCAAAGGGTTAAGTAGGGGATTTTCTTCTGACCCTTTTATATCTCTTTAGGCTTCTTCCAGTAACAACATCCCCCTCCTTCATGCCACTATTGCTTCTACTACTTTGTTTTCGTCTCTTACCCTGAGAGCTTCTTGAGTTGTCTGCTCTATTGTCTCAATCTGTTCATCCATGGTCATCGCTTTGAATTTGGACATATTCAGGTTATCCCTTCTCTAGAGTACTTTCTCCCAATCTTGGGTTCCCTTAATGAAGATTTCATCTTCAAAACTATCATGAGAATACAAACAATAAGAGGACACCTGTGTCGCGTGTTGGGGAACTAAACCCTTGGGATAGTCCTTGCGAAAGTGGCCTATGTGAAACTGCTACTCGAGCTGATTCAACCCTTCCTATTTTTCCTGTGCAGTGTCTCTAACCATATAAAATCTTATGTGGAAACCATAAGGAATGAAAGATCTCTTCTTGTCTTTGACCATGGAGGCGTTATATCCTTGAAAGATAGTATGGTAGCAGATATCTCCCAATATGAGACAATATGGGATGGGAACAGGGAGAAGGTGGGGTGCGTCGATAGCTCCTAACACTCTAGTGTAGGTTCTAGCTTCTTCAAAGTACCAATGGCCTACCTTAGCTTTCATCTTTTTTTCCGCCACCGAAAGCTAAGGGAACTCCTTTATAAAAATGATGAAGTATACCCTAGCTATGAAATCATCACATATCAAGGCATATAATCTCTTGTATCTATTTTCCCATAAGATGTTGAAAAACACATGTACAGGCAATTCGTAAATATGCCAGCTCAAACTCATACCTGCAAAAACGTTCCTTGCGCAAATTACATCTAGCAAGTAGGATGCCATGTAGAAGGTCAAATCCTCTCCTTCCTTTGGTGTATGAGCCTGTGAAATATTAATACTTAGTTTCTTGGAGATAATTCCCCCCCAATTGAAACTTCTCTCAGATATTGCTACGGTGTATGCCAAGGGCATCCACACCTTTGAAAATTTGGAGCAATCATTTTCTCTGTATAGACGAAAAATAAACACCATTAAATACATGTAAGGCTATCGAAGATTAACTATGTTGTACTAGCCATTGCTCGTGTTTGTGAATTTTTTGTCCTCTTTCCACCACGAGGATAACAATCGAATGGTATCATGAAACTCATAAAAATTAACCACAAAGTCTGTGTTTAGCCTTTCCTCTGGGTCTCTAAGTTTGTAATACTTTTGAACCTCCACCGGAAGGAAAACACCAACACATTTGCCTTATTCATTGTTTATAGTGCACTTCACCGTGTCTGCATGGTCAATTATCCACCCGAAGGTTTCGATGCAGGGCAGAACTAGGGCCTGGTTAGACACCCTGTGAAGATTTGACCTCCAGATGTTTGGGAATACTTCATCATCCAATATTTGGACATCCAGATTGCTGTGAGGTGTGAACTCAGGGTAATCCTCCTAACTGATCTTGTTGTATAGGTATCCCAATGTGGGAGTACAACTTTATACCATGTACTTGCCTCTGTGTCACCGAACTCTGGAGGTTGGGTAAACTGCTTCTTGTTGGATGTGTGAATAACTGATTCTGTCTTTAAGACAAAATCAAATTCCCTTGCGGCATCTAGTGTGGACCCTTTTCCAACCTCTGGTTCTTTCATTTTGGGTGTTCTTGGTGAGTGCCTAGTTGTTGGCTTTATTGGAGGCATTTTCCTACAAACAACCAGAGTGGGTGACCAGCCTCTACAAGTACTATTGATGAAATTGTAAGTGAATAAATAATATAGACGATGCATATCTCTTGCACAATATTAACCTGGTTTTACTGGTACTTAGATTTAGAGATCAAGTTGTAAACTCTTTGACGCACTCCCTTGCTCCTTCGTCTGCTTAAGGGAATAAGCGATTTGTGCATAGAATATCACGTTTGAATATGTACTTCTAAATTTAAACCGAGAGCATACTTAACTTGTTGCATCGGTTCTTAAATTCAAGGGTGTAAAATATGTTATGCACAATCCATCACAAAATCCGAACCATGCTTGGGATTAAATGCAACGCAGACTGGCTGCGTAGGAGTGGGTTATTTCATAGTTCATCGGTGGATTCAAACTTCTACTTTTTGGTCAACACGAGGGATAGTAATGTGGGTTGCAAGAAACATTAATTTTCCTATGAAATCGTAAAATTAAATCCTACTTCTGCTGAAAGTGTCCCATCACAAATATCGAGCCTTCTCGTATTTTAAAAACTAGCATGATCGACGTCAAGGAACAATAGCAGGGTCATCCAATGGTACCATAGCGTGGAGTGGCCAAGATCACCGATGTAGAATGTGGAAGGTTCGATGAGAATCCCTATCATATGGTGACCTATCAGTCTGACGATAGTAAATGAGTGAATCGGCATCGACACTTTTATTAGACATTGTTCGTTGATACCTTAAGGAGAAAGATTTGATGCCGACCCAAACTATTATACAGTGTTGACGTGGAAATGTCGACTTGGAAGTACGGCTATGACATGGTAACATAAAGATGACATGGGGAAAGACTAAGTCGTATGAACTATTTAAGTGACAAAGAAATGTGGCGGTTGATTCTGACTTCTTTGCGAGAAACTCTTCCTCGCCATCTGTGATTTTCTTTAGACATTTGTCCCTGACTATCATGCCCTATGTTTTCGACATCGATGACGTATCGATGATTGATGAAGTGTTAATGTTAATGTTTCCACAGTTTCATCTCTCGAATTCTACTGGCGTCGAAGATGTATCAACGATGGTGGTCATTCTCGTTCGCGCTTTACCTCTCGAATTTCATCGATGCTGAAAATGTATCGATTATGTTAAAATATTGTCTTATATGCCAAAATTCGTCGATCGACGATTGTTTGAAAATATTTTAAACCGTGCACATTTTTAGGCCTTTCACTAATTTTACTTAGAAAAATTGAATCTGCCAACAGTTTTAAACCAATCAAAATATGGCTGATGATAAGGCTCAAAAAGAAGGCATCCATTCATTCATAAAACAGACTCTGATTCATAAAAATGAAAAGTGGTACCCAAAAGAAAGAAATTTCACAAATTCTTTTAGGGTGTCTTGAGTGCTCAACAGTTCCTTCCTATGGTGGTGTTGGGTTTGGGTTTTCTCCGGGATCTAGGTTAATTAAGTTTATTTCAATTTAGTAATGGAACATATAGTTTAGGTTGATTTTTTAAACATTTAAACAAATTAGGAAATTAAGAAAAAAAATTGCATCCAAATACATACCTAGAATCAATCGAAGACAATGTCAAGAGAGTGTGGACACCACATCAACAAAATCCAACCAACAATTTGTTGAATATCTCTTGAGAATGTGCAATGCCATTGGTTTATTGAATAAATAGATCGACCAACCCCTTTTAATATTTTATACAGAAGAATGCGCACATGTTCCTAAAGTGTGTGTGTGTTCCTAGGAATGCATGCATGTTCTCTTCTTGAGTAGTTGACATGGCCTCCTTCATGGATTTTTGGTGGATTTCGGGCCTATCAGATCAGGAATGTGCATTTTTTTATAGGAACACACACACGTTCCTACATGAGAACATTTGTGATCACCCTGTTGCCACTTTTTTGTCCATCAACTTCATGTGGACTCCCTCATAAAACCTCCACAATACCTACAAACTACCCCTAAATTGTCCACCATTCCCTCCCCCAAAATACCTATAAACCTACTTCAATTAAAAATTTCCTCACCCCCTTAATATGAAACAATATGTTGACTTTATTTTTCACAATTTTAAAACCTTGTTTATGAATGAACGTGATAGGATATTGGCCAACAAGTGAAGTTTATGTGGTTTCCATCAACATTCGCAATGTTATTTGACTAGTCGATTCTTCATGGGAACTCACATGATCCCTTCATCAACCATCTTGAAAAGTATCCCCTTGTATTTATCCTCTTCATGAGATTGTATTCCACATGAAACTATATCATCAACATCTTAAACCATTCCTAGTCACACAAAAATAACAACAACATTAGTTATCATGCCATATTATTTGCATGTGTCAAAACACTTTAAAATCAACAAACACCTTCATATATGCTCTATCATATCTACGTACAATCTACCACATTATCTCTCAATGTGTTTATTAGTGCAATTGATTTCAACTATTTTACTTGCATGTACTTATTAGCATTCTTAGGATTTAACTATCTACAAAGATCAATTGTCTCATTAAACTAGAGAAATATAATAAATAGTGAGAGAGGAATCAAAGGGATTCTTCCTTCCGACTCCTCTGCATAGCCTAAAATTTAAAGCATAGAAAATATGCTCCAGCGACTTTCTACCAATTGCATAATATCTCAATACCTATGTGTATTTGTTCATTTTTCCTAAACTATACTTGCTACTTCTAATTGCATATCACTCTATTCTCTAATAAAAAAAGAGTTTCAAGGTGAGGAAAGTTTCCCCTTTTTCTCCATATCTACCTCTGTGGTCCATCACATAAATACCAATGACCATTATTACTATAACTCTATTCCCCTAACAGATTCTTCACGTAGTCCATTCATATGTGACTACTTTAGCATGCAAATTCCTTGTTTCAATATAAAAAACTCTTGAAATGATCTAAATATCATGAATTAGTAACAACTCTATCATTTTAGTTGTTTACCCATACATTATCAATAAAAACATATGCATGCATTTAGAAAATGTCTTCAAGCATGTGTGTGTGTGTGTGTGTGTGTGTGTTAGCATGCATGTGTGCATGTGCATCACTTGCACATCTTTTGCACTTATTCATGCACATCTACTCAAACATAAGATCAATCCATCTCCACATTCATTCACATGACAAGTTCAAAGGCATAATCATAAATGCACTACCCTCTTCCCATAGAATCCAACAATAAGACATCACTCTTAGACACTCACTATATGAGTATTCCATGCAACATGAAATCACTAGGTAATCGCACCATTACCCAAAACATAGCAAGTATAACTTATTTATTCAATGATCATTCAAGCCTTCATATCACCTTAAGAAATCAACTTGGGTTGAAGGAGTTCTTACCTAAATTTCCTTCAACATTTGAGCATACCAAAGCCATATAACCTACATTGTTGTCATAATTTTATTGGATGTGACCTTATCAGTTGATTTCTCGTGGAGGTTCATGCACTCCTTTCACCATACTCTTCATCAACATATCATTGTCTATAGCCTTATCTCCATAAGGATATATGTAGCAGCAACATCAACATCTTTAGCCATGTTGTTACCATTTTCCTGGTTACATGGTCATCATTAACCATGGTTAACCATCATAACATTTTTTATTTCATACTTAACAAGAAACTACTATGAGTCTATATGCATGTTATAAGTATGCTCAAACACTTACAATATGCACTTCAACATATCTATATGTACCAATCATTTCACAGAGGTCTAGGAAGATCCAGGAATGCTCATAGAGGTCTAGGAAGATCCAGAACACTCATAGAGGTCCATAAGGGTTCAAAAATGATCAAAATGTGGTCGTCTCGAACACTCTCGAAAATGACATCAATGCGTAGAGCTCGGTGATAGCTTTCCAACGACACAAAATCGCCTCAAACGAAGTTTGTATGCAAACGTTACAGATGGTCAAATTTAAGGTAAAACCAGGAAAAATTCAAAGTCAAAGGGATCAAGGTGACACATGTCACCACTACAAGGGTTACACGTAGCATGACCATACGATCATATGGTGTTGATGTGGCCACACAATGGAAGTACTACATGGCACACCATACGTCTGATTTAGAAGGTGACTTCACGACCGTATGGTACAGGTGGACTAATTATGTTTTGAAACGTGGAAAAGATAGATGAGAGGCTCCCACATGGAAACCTCCCATTGGACATTTATGGATTAGGTTGGTTAAAATTTTGTTGGATCCCAGAGGATCCACCCTGGGTCTCCTGCACAACAAACCAACGACCTCACCGTTACGCCATGCAAGTAGTTCTTACCCATATACGACGACATGTTTATTTTAAAATTGTGTAATAGTTTAAACGAGTGGAAAAGGGGTCGAGGGATAAGCCCTTGACCCTTATCATATGAATTGCAATATAACTGTGACCTATGCCAAATTTTTCTAGGGTCGTTGAACTATACACCATGAATAATATGTCATCGACTCATCACATATGTGTTAACAAACATTATAATATATCATTGTAACACAACACTATTTATGGCGTGGTCGATGGGGTTTGAACCTACTACCTACCATATAACTCTCCAATGATTTAACCGTTATGCCACAAGTACCTCTTGTTATGGGATTCCCCAACAATATATTTATTGTTAGCCTATAGTTTTGGTTGGAGGTTAGGGTCCACGCCCTATTTCATGGGTGCATAGACTGAGGCAAGGCCATACAATCATTGTAGAGTATAGATAGTCTTGGGGTTCGTACCATCAAGACATTAGGATTGCATAGTAATGCATGTCAAGAGGTTCTTTGATGGAATTTTATTAACTTTATACTCATTTTTCTCGAAATTTCGTAAGGAATTTAATGGTGCACTTTGTTTATGAGTTTAAGCAACATGTAAAAAGGTCATTATAAATCAAAATCATTTGAGCATTAATAAAGAGGTCTCTACTAGAAGCGGACCTGGATATGTAGCCCAAATTGGGTGAACTCTGTTATCAAACTTATGTATGTGATTTTGAAATTGTTGTTCTATTTTTCGCTCAGTTATTTGCAAGTTGTTTATCATTAAAGTGTATTGGATAGATAAGTTAATTCACATGCATTTTGCAAGCATTCAAGCCATCATTATTATTTTGAAGATTAAATAGATGTTCATGTGTATTAATGATTAAATAACATCTAAGTATTTTTCAGATCATATTGGTATCAAAGTTGGTTTTACACGTGTTGCAAGTGAATGCTTACAAGAGACAAAATCAAACTTGGTAAAGGAGATCTTGCAAGTTATAAGTCAGAGATTAAAAGGAGACTTTGTAAGCATAAGATGGCTTCTGAAGGAAGGTAAGGATAATATCCTCCCATGAATCCTAAAGAAGTAATGTCTATGCTTCGCTCGATGAGAGAGATAATAGATGATTTGCAACGAATAATTCAAAAGCATGCAAGCAAATATTCTTAGGTAAAATCATAAGGAGGAGGTGAAGGTGGTGGACCTTCAAAACCTTCTTCACCATCCTCATCATCATCTTCCTCTAAGTCAAGTGAACATTATTCTCATCAAGAGAATCTCTCTAAGAAGTCTTCTCATAAGCATAATCTACCTTTATAAAAGTTGGATGTTAAGTTTGAATTGTCGATCTATGATGGAGAATTGAATGCATAAAGGTTGGGTAATTGGATCAAGTAGATAGAGGTATATTGAAGGGTACAAAAGATCTTGGATGACACTGCAAAGATACAATTAGTTGATCTTCTACTAAGTGGCACAACCTTAATATGGTGGGAGATTAAGATGCAAGTTGATCTTGTTCAAAAGGGTAAAGTAATCTCTTCTTGGGATAAATTTACTAAGGCCATAAGAAAACAATTCTATCTACTAGCTTATACACAAATGACAATTATAGAATGGTAACATCTAAGGAAAAGTAAAGGCTAAAATATTCAAGCATATACACAGGAATTAAAAAATAAGACATTATCCTTAGGAATTTTTTTATATACTCGTGAAAATATTCTAAAGTATATTGGTGGCATGCATTCATATATTAGTCACATTATTTTAATGTTTAACCCTACTAACATTGATAAAGTGTTAGTACAAGCTACACATCTGGAGGCTAGTAAGGGGAAGCATGCGTTCGAAGATAAGAATCCATACAAGTTCAAAAAGAAACCGAAAGGAAAATTGAAGAATAAGAAGTCGGCTACAATAAAGCAAGATGAAGGAAGACCTTCATGTTCTCACTGTAAAATAAAGGGACACGAGCAAGCACAGTCTTGGAAGCTACATCCATAATCATGGCCAAAGAAGTTCCAGAATAAAGGGAAGCAGAAGGCTACTACATCATCTTGACAAGATATAGGATTAGATTTTGGGGATGAATCTAAGATAATGAAAATGAGAAGAAAAGGTATATCTACTATCAAATCTAATTATTCAGTTCAATCTGCCAAATTGGAAAGTGTTATTGATCAAAAGAAGAGAAGCGAGCTTCTCCATGTCAGGGTTATAGTCAAACATACAAAGATAGATACTTTGTTTGACAATGGATCTCAAGTTAATTTAATATCTGAAGGAATTGTTAAGAAGCTGAGTTTAAATACGACACCTCATAAAAATCCATATCCATTAGGTTGGGTATGTGAAGATGCTAAGTTGCAGGTAACAAAGTAGTGTAAGATCAGATTTTCAATTACAGCTAAGTTTGATGAGGTTGAGCTAGATGTTATGCCTCTTGATATTTGTGGCATTGTCTTGGGTAGTCCATATCTATTTGGTAGGAAATTTATGTTTTATCATGAAGAGAATAAATATCACCTTTTCAAAGCTGGGGTTGAATTTATTGTCAAAGCTCATCATATCAAAACTAATGTTTCTTTAGTGAACATATGGAAAATGAAGAGACTCGTGAATGCAAGTAAATATTTTGTTCTCATGATAGTGAAACATGGAGAAGAAGAGATATTCGATTCTTTATCAGGTTGTGATCTAAATCATAAACAAGAGCTGGTAAAAATCATATCTAACTATGATGAGTTATTTCAAGAACCTACAGGGTTTCCTCCTAAGAGGGAGGTTGAACATGAAATCTATTTGTAGTAGGATACTCTGATTCCTAACATTGGTGTGTATAAATCATAAGTACTAGAGAATGCAGAGATACAAAATAAGTTTAGGAATTGCTTGGTAAAGGAATCATAAGACCAAGTTCCTCTCCATGTGGATCTCCTATTGTATTAGTTCCAAAGAAAGATGGTATGTGGAGGATATGTATTGACTTTCGAGCACTGAACAAGATTATGGTAAAGAACCGTTATCCTCTTCCCTGAATTCATGATTTATTGGATCCGTTAAATAATGTTGTTTATTTCACTAAGCTATACTTGAGAAGTGGTTACCATCAGATTAGGATTGTAGAAAGTGACATATGGAAAAAATATTTTAAGACAAAGCAGGGGTTACTTTAATGGTTAGTTATGTCATTTGGTTTGTAGAAAGGGACATATGGAAAATTTATTTTAAGACAAAGCAGGGGTTACTTTAATGGTTAGTTATGCCATTTGGTTTATGTAATTCACCTGTGAAATTTATCAGGGTAATGAATGATGTGTCCAAGCCTTACATAAACAATTTTTTCATCGTCTACTTTGATGATATATTTATCTTTAGTCGAAGATGGGAAGATCATATAATGAATGTCAAGACAGTATTTTAACTCTTGAAGAAGGAGAAGTTGTATATTAATATGTCTAAATGTTAATTTGGAAAAATAATCTATAGTATATTTTGGTTACATTGTAGCGAATGGTTAGCTAAATATAGATCCTATAAAAGTAGAAGTTATTGTGAAATGGCCCAAGCCAACTACTTCCATAGAAGTCAAGAGCTTATTAGGAGAAGTATAGTATTGGAGGAAATTCATTGTTAATTTCTCTTTCATAGTAGCTCCTCTGCATGCATTAACAAGTGTAAAATATTTATTTCGATGGGGATGAAAGAAATAGAAATCATTAGATACATGGAAGGAAAAGGTAAGCACCGCACCATTTTTGGATTTTCCAGATTTGCAACAACCATTTGAGATTCAAACTGATGCAAGAGGATATGCCATGGGAGCAGACTTAATGCAACAAAGTAAACCTATATGTTATCATTCTAAGACTTTTACTAAGGTTTTGATTAACTATCCAACATATGATAAGGAATTGTATGCATTGGTACAAAGTGTGAAGAAATAGAAGCATTACTTAATGGGAAATGAGACAATAATTCATATAAATCATCAACCATTACAGTATTTGCAGTCACATACCAAGCTACAATAGTCAAGACAATTCATGTGGATGGGTTTCATACAACAGTGTCATCTGGTAATCAAATATAAGAAAGGTATTCATAAGAAGGTTGCAGATATGTTGTCAAGACCACTGATCAATGCATCTACAATAATAAGGTATAATCCCTTAGCTCATGAAAGTTATGTTGAAAAATATATTAGGGATAATGATTTTAAATACATATATATGGATTTGACTCATGGCAATCAACAATTAGATTATCATGTCCATGACAATTTATTATATCATCTTGGAAATCTTTGTATACCCAGATATGAAAGAGTAAATGTAATTAGTGAAGCTCATACATCTCTCATTTTTGGTCATTTTTGGGTTGGTAAGATAGTGGCACAGTTACAAAGATATTGTTATTGGCCTCGAATGAATGAGATAGTTTCCAAGTATGTAAAAGGGTGTGTTATTTGTGCCATCAATAAGCCCAACAACAAAAAAATTGGATTGTATACGCCACTTCTAGTACCTTCTCAGCCATGGGAAAGTATCTCCATGGATTTTGTAGGGGGTTTCCGATGTCTAGGATAAGTCACGATTATTTATATGTCCTCATGGATAAATTCAGTAAGATGTGTATTTTAATTCCATGCAAGAAAGAGGTCACAACTGAACAAATATAATAGATGTTATTTGCTAATGTATGGGTTCATTTTGGGTTGCCCACATCTATTATATCAGATCGAGACTCTTGATTTTTGGAAAAGTCTTGGTCTCATTTATGGGAGATAATGGAAACTAAGTTAAAGAAGAAACTTTTCATCCGTGGACAGATGGAAAGACAGAGGTGGTAAATAGGACGGTGGTACATATACTTCAAGGATACTACAACAAACATCCTAAGGTACGGGATAAACAATTTCCCTATGTACAACATGCCTATAATCATTCCATGCATTCTTCTACTCAGAAAACTCCTTTTGAAGTAAGTTTGGGTACTTACCTAAATCACATATGGAATTTGATTTTGGAGAAGCAAGTAATGAATATGGATAGGATGATATATACAAATCTAAAAGGATCATTCAGAGGATCCAACAGGTACATCAAGAAGTACACGAACAATTGGAGAAGAGCCAACATAAGTAAAAGGTGATGCATGAAAAACATTGGGTTGATCATCGGTTTCAAGTTGATGATCAAGTATGGTTACATATCAACAAAGATAGAATGAAGGGTGAAGGTAAAAATATAAGACCGATATGATATGGTCCATTCAATATCTTGGAAAATATTGGTACTAATTCCTTTCGTTTAGATCTACCATCCTATATGCAAATGTATTCAGTGGTAAATGTTGAGAATTTGAAGCTTTATGAGCCTCCTATGATTATGGATGAAGATAGAAGTATTCAGGTTCTGATAGTTGATGATTTTTCTCCAGAATATTTAGACGAGCTATAGGAACATGTTATTCTCAATGGAAGAATCAGGACTACAGAAAAAGTTGACGTGGAATATATTTGAGTTGGTCTTAAAGGGGAAAAACCAAGAAAAGATAAATGGATGGAGATCAAAAGGGTGAGGGAGCTTTACCCTCACTTAGTTTTTGAGTAATAAAAACTTTGGGTGGTAAAAAAGACTTCCAATGGGGAGGAATGATCCAAGAGGATCCATGAACGCTCACAGAGGTCCAAGAAGATCTGAAACACTCATAGAGGTCTAGAAAGGTTCATAAATAATTAAAATTTGATCATCTCAATTTCTCTCTAAAACAACATCAATACATAGATCTTGGAAATAGATTTCCAATGGCACAAAAATTGCCTCAAACAGAGTTCGTATGCAAAAGTTATGGATGTTCAAAGTTTAGGTCAAACCAGGGAAAAGTCAAAGTCAAAGGGGTCAAGGTGACACATATCACCACTACAAGGGTGACACATGGTACAACTATACGATGTTGACATGGCCATACCATGGAAGTGCCAAGTGGCACACCGTACGTTTGATCTAGCAAGTGACTTGGCGATTGTATGGTATAGGTCGACTAATTATGTTTTGACATGTGGAAAAGATAGACCAATGAGAGGTTTCCACATGGAAGCCTCCCATTGGCCATTTATGGATTAGGTTGGTTAAAATTTTGATGAATCCAGAAGGATCAAACCTGGGTCTCCCACACAACAAACCAATGACCTCACCATTACGCCATGCAAGTAGTTCTTACCCATATACGATGATAGATTTATTTAAAATTGTGTAATAGTTTAAACGTGTGGAAAAAGGGTTGAGGGGTAATCCCTTGACCCTTATCATATGCATTACAATATAAATGTGACCTATGCCAAAGTTTGCAGGGGTCGTTGAGCTATACACCAAAAATAATATGCCATCGCATATGTGTTAAAAAACATTATAATATATCGTTGTAACAAAATACTATATATGGCATGGTCGATGGGGTTTGACCCCGCGACCTTCCATATAACACTCCAAAGATTTAACCATTATGCCATGGGTACCTCTTGTTATGGGATTCCCCAACAATATGTTTATTTTTATCCTATAGTTCCAATAGGAGGTTAGGGCCCGCACCCTATTAAATGGGCACATGGATCGAGGCAAGGAAAGAAAATCATTGCATAGTACAAATTCTATTGAGGTTCATGCCAGAGGTATAAAGACCTTGGGATTGCACCGTAATACATTCCAAGAGGTTCTTTAATGGAATTTTATGAACTTTATACTCATTTTTCTCAAAATTTCGCAAGGAATTCAATGGTGCACTTTGTTTTTGAGTTTGAGCAACATGTAAAAAGGTCATTGTAAAATACAAAAATTTGAGCATTAATAAAGAGGCCTCTATTGGAAGTGGACCCGAAGATGTATCCCAAGTTGGGTGAACTCTGTTATCAAACTTGTGTATGTGATTTTACAATTGTTTTTCTATTTTCACTCA
Organism: Picea sitchensis; assembly: GCA_010110895.2. Lineage (NCBI taxonomy): Eukaryota > Viridiplantae > Streptophyta > Pinopsida > Pinales > Pinaceae > Picea > Picea sitchensis. Next base: position 38,481 of record SNQJ01S0007909.1, on the reverse strand, counting down.
ATTATTTGCAATTTTTTTTTATCATTAAAGTGTATTTGATAGATAAGTTAATACGCATGTATCTTGCAACATAAATAGATGTTCATGTGTATTAATGATTAAATAACATCGAAGGATCGTTGTAACAAAATACTATAAATGGCGTGGTTGATGGGGTTTGACCCCGCGACCTGCCATATAACACTCCAATGATTTAACCATTATGCCCTAGGTACCTCTTGTTACGGGATTCCCCAACAATATGTTTATTTTTAGCCTATAGCTCTAGTAGGAGGTTAGGGCCCACGCCCTATTTAATGGGCACATGGACTGAGGTAAGGAAAGAAAATCATTTCAGAGTATGAATTCTCTTGAGGTTCATCCCAGAGGTATAAAGACCTTGGGATTGCACCGTAATACATTCCAAGAGGTTCTTTGATGGAATTTTATGAAATTTATACTCATTTTTCTCAAAATTTCGCAAGGAATTCAATGGTGCACTTTGTTTCTGAGTTTGAGCAACATGTAAAAAGTTCATTGTAAAACACAAGAATTTGAGCATTAATAAAGAGGTCTCTATTGGAAGCGGACCCGAAGATGTATCCCAAGTTGGGTGAACTCTGTTATCAAACTTGTGTATGTGATTTTACAATTGTTCTTCTATTTTCACTCAGTTATTTGCAATTTTTTTATCATTAAAGTGTATTTGATAGATAAGCTAATACACATGTATTTTGCAACCAGTCAAGAAATCATTATTATTCCGAAGATCAAATAGATGTTCATGTGTATTAATGATTAAATAACATCTAATGATTTTTCGAATCATCGGTATATGGTTCCACATCATTCACCAAAATGTGAGTTCATTTGGACTACCAAAACAATGAGTTTCATTTCTCTATTGATGGAAAAACTATGTGGCCCATTGAAAGAACTCATTGAACTGAACACCGAAGAAATTTTCTTAGGAAAACAATGTAGGTTTAGAAGTGGAACTAAGAGGTGAGTTAAATCCCATTGTTGAAGGTTATGTTCCTAGAATTCACCAAAAGAAATATTATTCCCAAGCATCGAAACCCCTTAAGGGTATTGCAACGTGGGCTCTTCCACATCATCATCCATACATGCAACAATGCATCTTTATAATGCCATGTCACTACCCATACCATGCCACACCATCATCTATACACTCTTCTTTCTCTTATAGAACTCAATCGTATGACTTGACTGTACGATCCATGTCATCAATTTGTATGTACATCTCATTGTTTACTCAAATTTGGCTTTTTGTGCCTTTAAAACTTTTCCCTTCTGCAACATGTTGCACCAAATATATTTCTGGTGTGATGTATCGAATCTCCAAGATGTTCCTAACATCGAAAAAGGGTTTTTTTCTCTCTTATCACTCTCTAAATTATTCCTCTCTCAACATATTACAATGATCCTTCTTTTCTTCGCGACGTGTCACACTCCTTGAAACTTCTTCCTTATGCGAATCATTCTTCTTTATCACATCTCTCAATTTTTTTGTCATGGGTGACATATCACAAAGGTCTTTACTTCCATGTGAAACAAAAAAAAGGCTATCGCATAGAAAGTAAGATCTTATCTTTACGTCATATTGCTAAGATATTGCCATCTTCTTTGCGACATGTTTTGCATCACAATGATATTTTGATCTCTAAAATACACACTTTTCCACCAATTTTTCCTTACTTTTTTGTCCCTTCTTCCCTTTATCTTTGCTTGCCTTATTTATCGTTCTTCATTGTATTTCTAGAAGCTTTATTCCTTGCGATCTATTATGTCACAAATTTTTATGGCACGATATGCCACATCACACAAAAATAATATTCTCGCGATAAAGGGAACTCTTCTCCCTTTGTTGCATCACAAGAAACTTTCATTTCTTTCCATGTATTGCATCGTAAAATTTTATGGTGTGATACATCACATCACAACAATCCTTCTCTTCATGCGAAACACATTTTTCCTCAAGATTTTTCTAAGTCCTTCCTCCTTCTTCTTATTCATTTGGTGATAATGTTGTATCACATGAAGTTTATTTTCATGTGGCACATGTTATATTGCATAAATTTTATTTTTGTGTGATACACAACGTATCACATGAAATTTATTTTCTTGTGATACATAAATTTTTTCTAAAATGTTTTTAAGTCTTTTTTCCATAAAGAACAAATCTCTTCCATGTAGTTTTCTAAGTATTTTCCAAGGGGATTGGAGGGATTAGGCCTTATTCTTTTTCCAATTATTTGTCCATTTAAACACTTTACATTTTTGGAAAATGTTCAAGGATTTTCCTATGAAATCCATTCTCAATCAGAAACTTTGAGAATATATTTAAGGGGTCTCAAGGAAGTTCATACTAGTATCTTCCCAAAGACTCTCTCAGCCCAAACATGCACCTTCCTCAATGCATGGTCCAATTTTTAAAGACTATGATAAAAAACAATATACTTTCATAAACAAGACAAGGATTACTACAACTCCTAGATGCCAAAATCATTCACATCACCATGCATACATTCTCATTACTTGAGGGATAAAGGATATTTCCACATGAGCTATAAGCTACAGTTGAACCCTTTAATCACCAATGGAAACCTATAGCCATATTACCCATTCACACGACATATATTCACTAAGGATGTGTTAATATATCTAACTCAAATGACATGAGTATGTTGATATCCATGAAATTGATTTCTCATCAAAATCAAGCGATAAACTTGAAGCACACAATATTCAATACAAGCCAAGAAAAAACAACATAAAACATCTTAATATTTTCATTGGCTTATTGATCTGTAAACTATCATGGATATTCCACTGGATAGTTCATAACAATAGATCTAAAAAAATACTGAAATCTTTACTGTGAAGGTTAATATCCTTTAGATCTTGGATTCTTTAATTACTAGTTTTTTTGCTAAAAATGTATGAAATAGCTGAAATGCAAAAAATAGAGAACATAAATAAATACTCACACACCATCCATAATTAAATACAATATATGACATGGGAAACCCAATACGGGAGAAAATCCATCTAGAAGGTGAGGTCACTCTACTCCCTTTTCTTCAAATGCAATTACAAAGAAAGAGGCACTCACCATGGAGTTTTCTTTGACATTGTAGCCTATATGGAGACTACATAATCTCTCCTCCTATGTCATGCTCATAGAATACCACTATCATATTGCTTTCTTATTTATGGAACAATATACAATGAAAAATAATGGAACCCCTTCTCCTCGTAGTGGCTCGATATTTAACATAGATTGATAAACATTTAGGGTTAGGATATTGACTTCCTCAATCCTCAATTAGTAATTAGGTTTGAAACTTCTAGAATGTTCTATAAAATCCCCTACATGGATAGCCCCACACGTTTAAGTAATGGGGGATGACATGGCATCTACTCACACCATGGTGATCAATACAGTAGGTCAACTTGCAGGAGGCATAACGTTTTCATATGAACTCCAATTGAGGTGATTATTGCACCAATGGAAAGGTATTGATGTGTAGAATATAGTCGCGTGCTCGATATTAAGGTTTGGACCATAACAAAAAGTGTCATTTGTTGCCTCAAAATGGATTTGGAATATTTCAAATGGTTTTTTGGACCCAAATTTCCAAATTGGGACCAACCACTAAAATGGTTTGGCAAGTTTATTCCTCCATTTGTTTCATCCATAAAACATCAAGATAGATGAAAAATAATATAATGATATTATACAAATCATACCTCCCCATTTAGAGAGGATTTTGGTCCCAAAAATATTTACTGAATGAGGTGAGGAACGTTTTCCTCTACCTCCTCCCTGGAGTACCACTTTGCTTTGCCTAGAAGTTGTCCTTTCAACCCAATCTGCCAAAGGTCATGTTTCCCTTGTCTTGTAGTTTTGGACCACTTATACAAAATTGTGTCCTATACCAACTCTGCTTGAGGATCTGGTGTTAAGTCCTCTATGGAAGGAAGGACCTGCTCCTCCTCCTGATCCAACATGGAAGGCTCATAGAGTTTGAAATTCTCCACATTCACTACTGAGTAAATGGGCATGTATGGGGGCAGAATGAGATTATAGGCGTTATTTACCACCTTCTCCAATATCGCAAGAGGTCCATACGGTAGATCCTTGATATTCTTACCAAGATATTGTACTCTTTCCTTGTTTAGTTGTAACCAAACTCTGCCTCCCACTTTGAATGATTTTTTTATTTTGTGTTAATCATGTCTAGCCTTGTTTTTTCCTGTGACTTCTTCAAGATATCATGTACTTGCAAATGGATCTGTATAATCTTCTCAAAAAACAATTATGCTCACAATGCATCTCTTGTGAGGTCTTTCCCCTCTTTTTTTTCCATATACAACATCCAAAGGTGAAGGTGAAAAATAGCCAAAGCAAGTTTCAAAAGGTGACTTGCTAGTAGAAGTGTGGATTTCTCTATTATAATAGTATTTTATGTAGATCATATTTTCATCCCAGGTATTTGTATGCTTGTGATTTTTACCTCTCAAAATTACACCAAAGTCATGTTGACAACTTATGTTTTTCCATCTGTTTGTGGATGGAATGTTGTAGACCTCTTTATCTTAGTGTTCATCTTATCTCGCAATGTAGCCCATAATGTACTGAGAAATATGTTATCATTGTCTGAGATGATGCTCCTTGGTATCCCAAAGTGCACCCAAACCTGTTCAAAGAACATGTTTGTTTATTCCCTTCCTTTGATGGTATTTTTATAAGGCATGGAAATGCACATCTTGTTGAACATGTCAACTACTACAAATAAATAGGCATGTCACTTCCTGGTTGTTGGTAAACCTCCCAAAAAATCCATGTAAATGTTTTCCAAAGGTCTAGTGGGTACAAATAATGGATGGTATAGACATTGCTTCTTGTTACTAGGCTTGCTAGTAGAAAAAAGTATACATCCTCTAATATATCATGCTACATCTTCTTGCATTCTGAGCTAGTACACATACCTCTATAATCTGGGAATTGTCTTCCCAACACCAAAATTTCCTACAACATTGGAGGTTCGAGCCTCTCTGATAAGTTGCAGTCGTTCACCTTTAAGGACACAGAGCTTCTCAATCAACAACCCCTTGAATTCTTCATCTTTTGTGTTTGCCTCTCTATATGTATCATGGGTAAAAGGCTAGTGATCTGTAGCGGTTAGTGATCTGTATGGATGATGGTCTCCTTTCCTATAAGATAGTGCTTCCACTTATTGACAACTTGAACTAGGGAATAGAGTTCCTTGTCATAGGGAGGGGGGTTTATGTTGGGTATGTGTTATATTATTTGCCTCGAGAAACGTGACACCTACCTCGAGAAATGTGTCATGTATTTAGGTGGTTTTTTCAGCATATGGTTTTTGTCGATGGTTTTCTATTTCTGGTTAAGGAATTAGGGTTTTGGACTAGTCCAGGTCATTGGGTTAGGGTTTTGGGTGCCACTGGCTCCTATATGTATATTGTATTGTAAACAATGTAACACAATGAATGAACATAATATATGTTGGTTTTCCCAGTTTGGGTTTCCAGGGGAAAAATATATGTGTAATGTTTGTATTTACCATTGTATCTTTTCTGTTCTTTTCTGAATATATGTTTACAGTAGACATTGTACAAGGTTAGGATTTACAGTTTAGAACTTCCCAATGAAATGTTTCATAACGATAGCATACAATCCTTCCTCCTTGCATCAAAATTTCTCCCATGGCATACCCGCTTACATCTGTCTCCACGCAGAAAGGATTTTGAAAGTTTGGTAATGTGAAAACTAGTGCTTGACTTATCTTTATTTTCATCTCATTGAAAGCATTCTACTAATTCTTCCCCCATTGGAAAATCTTCCCACTCGCTATTATGATGTGGAGTGGTGCAACTATCGTTGAAAATAAATCTATGAACTTCCTCAAGTACTTTGTTGCCCCAAAAAATACCTAACTTCAGTTAAATTTGTAGGAACTAGCCATTTCATGATGTTCTCCATCTTTTTGGGATCTATCTTGAGCTCGATTCCACCGATCACATACCCCAAATACATCAAATACTGCTAAGAAAACTCATGTTTCTTTAGGTTAGCCAACAGTTGGTTCTTATTCAAAGTCTCTAACACCAGCATGAGATGTGAGATGTATTCCTCTCAGGTAGCACTATAAACCAATATATCATACAAATAGACTATACCAAATGAATCTAGATATGGGTGCAATACATCATTCATTAGTCTTAGAAATGTAGTTGGTGCATTAGATAAACTAAATGGCATGAACAATCATCCATACAAACTTTTCCTTGTCTTGAAGGAAGTCTTCCAAGTGTCTTTTTCCTTGATGCGTACCTAGTAGGATCATGATTTGAGATCCAACTTGGTGAAATATTTTGCGTGTTGAAACTGATCTAAAATATCATCGATCTTGAGCATAGGGTACAATTTTTTTTATTATAATCTTGTTCAATGATTTGTAGTTGATACACATTCACCAAGTCCCATCCTTCTTTGGTACAATTATGATAGGTGACCCACAAGGTGAGGTACTTGGTCAAATTACACCCTACTCCAACAACTTCTGCAACTGCTTCTTCACTTCATTTTCTTCCAAAAAAACTATCTATAGATCCAAATATTTGGCGATAGGGAGATTGAAAATAATTGTATTTTGTGCTCCACTTCCCTCTTGGGTGGTATCCCTTTAGGCTCTTAGAACACTCCTTTGTATGCCTATAACAAATCCTTCAATTGATGTTTATGTTCTTTAGTCCACCCCTCCAAGGATGTCTTTACTCTTATTGAATCATCCTCAGTCTAATTTTCTCTTAATAAAATAAAAACACGTTTCTTACTGGAAGTAATCAATTTCTTGGCTTGGTTGGCACTTACCAGTGAGATCTTTGAATTGCCTTTATGCGCGTTAATGATGTATGACTTTGCATATTTGATTAGTTGATATTGGTAGTCTCTTTTCATGAAGATTTCATCCCTCATATACATGTAGGGGATTCCAAACACTACTCCACATACATCAAGGGGTGCTACATCCAATTCCACTTCATCAATAAAATCAACACTTATAACAAATTTAATCTTCCACTATTTCATTACCTTGATCTATGCATCCTTGTTTACCCAACCCAATGGTTAGGGGTTAGGATAATCAAGAATCTCCAATCCAAGATTGTTGACCAAATCCATTGCTATGGTATTATCCTGTGAACCAAAGTTGAAAAGAGCATCTATCTTGGTCTTCTTGACATAAATATTAATGTGGAAGATCTTGGCCATCTCCTTCTCTTCCTAGTGATGAAGGCTACTTAGATTCACCTCCTTCTACACCGATGTGTAGAAAATATTATCATCTACATTGGAGATGATTTCAACTTGATTTCTCAAATTTGTGGCTAGAATGTTCTTTTCCTTTGCTTCATTCTTGCGGTTCTTTGGGCTCAACTCTAGATGTAGTTTACAACACTTTTCCTCATCGTGATAATCAATATTACTATCATTTCAATGGTTGTTTGGATCCTTGCACTTATGTGCAGTAGCTTCCATATTATTATCCTTTCCCCCTTTCCACTTCTTCTTCCCCTCCTTGGAATATTCATGGTGCTCTTTTTTCTTAGAACCGCTTGGCTACCCTTTCTTGTGACTTATGTTTTCCATATAATGTGCATGTACACATGCCTCATCCAATGTCCTTGTCTTGAAAAGAATCACTTTCTTTCGAATGTGGCTATGAAAACCACCAAGATACTTGAGGATTACATATGGGTTCTTGAGAGATATACCCAACATAATGACCATATGTATGGACTTAGTGGTGTACTCTTGTACACTCTTCCCTTGCTTCTTTTTGAAGTAGTTCCACCAAATCCATTGGTCCTCGACATAATTGTAGGGTGAATTGGTAATTTATGAGGGATTTGAAGTCCTCCCACCTAGTTACTAATGGATCACACTCTATCCTAAGTGTTTCTATATGGATTTCCCACTAGTTTAAAAATGGCCCTCTAACTTCAGTCTGGAAAATGATATATTTTGTTCTTCATCTATATGGTAAACGTAGAAATAAACTTTTAGTTTCTACAACCAATGATTTAGTTTTAATGTGTCAATCTCACCTTCGTATGGCTTTATGTCCACTTCCTCTTCCATATTAAATAGGTATTATGAAGTTTTTATGGCATTGGAACTCGACTACTCTTTCTTAGGTTCTTTTCACAAGTCCTTTTCTAGGTCTTTGCTATCCCCCAATTTCCCATCTTATCCAATCTCTAAGTTCGAGCCTCTAGCTTCTCTGAATAGTCCAAGCTTTCTTATTAGAGCCACCATCAAGAGGGACATATTATTAGATATGTCAGTGAATTTCTCTTCTAGCCTAACAAATCTCTCGTCTACTAGATCTTGAGGGTTGTTATGAAAAAACTCGTCGGCCATGGCTAGGGTTCTACGAATTTCTTCTTAAACCAGTTCCTCAATCCTTGCAACTTCATAAAAATACCCCAAAGAAACCTACTTTGATACCAATATTATATGTAAATTGTAGTGGATATTCTAATGGACATTGCATCACAACAGATCTAAAAAAATACCGAAATCTTTACTGTGAAGGTTAATTTCCTCTAGATATCAGATTGTTTAATTATTGGATTTTTTGCTAAAAATGTATGAAATAGATAAAATGTGAAAAATAAAGAACACAAATAAATACTCACATGTCATCCACAATTAAACATAAAATATGACTTGGGAAACCCAATACGGGAGAAAACCTAGATAGAAGGTGAGGTTGCTTTGGCCTCTTTTCTTCAAATACAATAACAAAGAAAGAGGCACTCTCTATGGAGTTTCCTTTGAAACTTTGGCCTATATGGATTCTACAAAATCTCTCCTCCTCTATTATTACCATAGAATATCACTCTCATATTTTTTGATTAGATATGGAATAAGATACAATGCAAAAGAATGGAACCCCTTCTCCTCCTAGAAACCTAGTATTAAACATAGTCTGATAGTCATCTAGGGTTAGGGTATTGAATTTCTAAACCCTCAATTAGTGATCAGGTTCATACCTGTTAGAATGTTATATACAATAGAATACATGGATAGCCTCACATGTTTAAGTAATATGGGATGACATGGAATCCACTTGCACCATGGTGATCAATACGGTAGTCCAACTCACGGGCAACATAACGTTCGCATGGGAACTCTGATTGAGGTGATTATTGCACCATTGGAAATGTATTGGTGTGTAGAATATATCCACTTGGTCCATCATAAGGTTTGGACCATAAAAAACTGTCATTTTATGCCTCAAAATGGATATGGAATATTTCATATGGTTTTTTGGACTTGAATTTCCAAATTGGGACCAGTCGCTAAAATGGCTCTGCAAGTTTATTCCTATTTTCACCCATAAAGCATCAATATAGATGAAAATAATATAATTATCCAATCCATATCACTTATATAACTTTATTATTAATTGCACGCTAAATGTAATAGTCCTTTGACATTTAGCATTACAAACATCAAGTTAATACCTCATGTTAATTCAATTTATGGAAAATAAGAAAGACTTATCTATTAAAATTCCAAACTAACTTAGGCATAGCCATGTTCCACCTAACCATAGGCTTTGTTTCATATATATTTTATAAAATAGGCCACCTTGAGCTGGGCTCTGATACCACTCTATAAAATACATGTCCCCCTAATCACTTTTAGGCTAGTGGGGTGTATGTAAATTTCACAATTTCTCACAAATCTACTTATTTGAAACACAAATCATATACCCAATGTTGGGTATGTGTTATATTCTTTGCACGACTATCCTTAGTGTATTATATTGCATCAGGCACGTAGGGGGGTTTGAGAGGGGTGATAGCCCCCCTGTGTGTGGGTTCGGGGGCAATGCCCCCGAGGATTTTTTTGCCTCAGGAAATGTGTTGCATTTTTTACTCATTTTTTCGTGTCACCTCAATTTTTGTGTCCATTGTTAGGCGGTTTTTTGGCACATGGTTTTTGTTGATGGTTTTGTATTTCTGGTTAAGGAATTAGTGTTGTTGACTAATCCAGATCACTGGGTTAGGGTTTTAGATGTTGTTGGCTCCTATATGTATATTGTATTGTAAACAATGTGTCACTGTGAATGAATATAGAATATGTTGGTTTTCCCGGTTTGGGTTTCCAAGGGAAAAATCTCTGTGTAATTTGTGTATTTTCCATTGTATATTTTCTTTTCTTTTATTGAAAATCTATTTGTAGTAAAATATTGTACAAGGTTAAAATCTACATTTGGTTTCATATCTTTTTTGGCTTTAGGGGGACGTCTTTGTGGTCAAGGGTTTGGCTCGGGGTTGTGATAAGCCTTGTTACAGTGGGAGATCTATGGTATTGATTTTTCAGGTGAAAAGAAATGGCGAGAAGTTCGAAAATTGAGATCGAGAAGTTTAATGGACAAAGTTTTGAGTTGTGGAAGTTCAATATGGAAGATCTGTTAGTGGACAGAGATTAGTGGATCGCAGTGGATCCAGGTACTGCACCTACAAGAACTTCAACAAATTATTGGAAAAATTTGGATATGAAGGCGAAGAGCACAATCTGAATGTGTCATAGGAAGCTACAACCAAATATTTATGGGATAAGTTGGGGAAGTTGTATCAGTGTAAGTCCCTAGTAAATAAACTTTTCCTGAGAAAGAAGCTATATAACCTGAGGATGAGAGATGGAGACTCGGTGACAGAGCATTTGAACGCCTTCAATACTGTGGTAAGTCAGTTAGTATCTATTGAGATTAAAATTTCAGATGAAGATAAGTGTATCAATTTATTGTGCTCTTTAATAGACTCGTGGGATAGTCTAGTGGTAGCCATAGGTAGTAATAAAATTGCCTTAAAGTTTGATGAAGTGGTCTCATCCTTGTTTTCGGAAGAGATGAGACGATATAACATGGAAGGACAGAGCACAAATGCATTATTTTCAAGAGGACGCTCCCAGGAAAGAAATGTATCTAAGTCCTCAAGTGGGAGATCTAAGTCTAAGAGTAGATATAAATCTCCCATAAATTTCATAAAGGTATGCTAGAGATGTGGAAAAGAAGGGCACTACAAGAAGCAGTGTAGATCCAAAATTGAGAAAAAAAAAGGGATATGAAGAAGCTCCTTCTACAGAAGAAAAGACCTCCAAGGAAGAAGGAGGGGATGTGTACTTGAATTTTTCAAGAACACATGAAAATCATGAGGCATGGTTGGTTGAATCAGATGCATCCTTTCATATGACTCCCTACGGGGAGTGGTTCTGTGAATATGAAAGGTATGATGGAGGTAATGTTTTCCTAGGTGATGATTCGACAACCTGAATCATAGGATGAGGAAAATTAAACTTGAGTCTCATAGATGGAAAGATTAGAACACTACCTAGTGTTCTGCACATCCCAGGTTTGGCCAAAAATTTGATCTTTGTAAGAAAGATGGAAGACGAGGGGGTAAAAAAAATATTTGAAAAGGAAACATGTAGGATGGTTCGAGGAGCAAAGGTGTTGTTGAAGGGAGTTTGGTTTGGAACTTTGTATAAGATGCAAGGAAGCACTATTAGTGATGGGTTTAATAGTTCCATTGTTCCTGATATTGGAGTTGAAAAAGAAAGAACTCTTACAGTCTCTAGAGAAAAGGTTATGTTGTGGCATCAAAGACTGGGGAATATCGGAGAGAAGGGTCTTCGACTACTACACGGTAAAGGTATGGTTGAAGGTATGTACAATTGATCTCTAGATTTTGATTTCTGTGAACATTGTGTATATGGGAAGAAGAATCGGGTAAGATTCCCCTCTAGTGCAACGAGGGCAGAAGGAACTTTACAGCTAGTTCACAGTGATTTGTTTGGACCTGTGTCGGTTCCATCATTGGGAAAATCTGTGTACTATGTCTCATTTATAGATGAATTCTCGAGGAATACTTGGATATATTTCCTTAGGAATAAATCTAAAGTCTTTGATAGGTTTAAAGAGTTTAAGGCTCTTGTTGAGAATCAAACATAGAAAAGAATTAAGGTGTTGAAGATAGATAATGGAGGAGAGTTATGTAGGAATGAATGTGAAGAATTTTGTAAGAAGTGTGGTATATCAAGGAAGAAGTATACTCCATATACACCTCAACAGAATGGAGTTGTATAAAGGATGAACAGGAAGTTGATGGAAAAAGAAAGGTGCATTCTTAGTGGTGTTGGGTTAGGGAAATAATTATGGGCAGAGGCAGTGTCTAGTGCATGTTACCTGGTCAATAGATCACCCTCTTTAGCGTTGGATGACAAGAATCCATAAGAGGTATGGACTGGTAAGAAACCTTCTCTCACACATATCAAGGTATTTGGTTGTGAGGCTTATGTTTACGTTCCAAAGAAAAACATGAGTAAGCTAGATAAGAAGGCTGAAAACTATATCTTTATTGGGTATAAATATGGTCTCAAAGGTTATAAGCTTTGGAACCCAGAAACTAAGAAGGTTGTGTATAGCCGAGATGTGGTGTTTAGAGAAATTAAGGATGTTATTAAACATAAATTCCTACCAAGTAAGGAAGAACCAAAGAAAATAGAGTTTGATTTAAAGGATGATGAATCTGACTATACAGAAGAACATGAATAAGAAGAAGAAGATCCTCATACTTCAGTATTGAGGAGATCGGTTTGAGAAAGAAGGATACTAGAAAGGTATGCTCCATCTGATTTTCGTTCAAATTTTGTTTTTTCTATTACTGATGATGATCCTAGAACTGTCAAGAAGGAAATGGATTCAGATGATAGAAATCTCTGGAAAAAGGACATGGATGAAGAAATGGCAGCCTTGGATAAGAATGAGGCTTGGGATCTAGTGGAGTTTTCGACTGGAAGAAATCCCATTGGAAACAAATGGGTATTTAAAAAGAAGTTGATTGCAGAATTCAAAGTGGAGAAATACAAAGCTCGGTTAGTAGCAAAGGGTTATTCCCAGGTTGAGGGAATTGATTTTGGTGATATTTTTTCTCTTGTTTCCAAGTTAACTTCTATAATATTTATGTTATTTGTTGCTGATGCATTTGATTTTGAGGTAGATCATATGGATGTGAAGACAAAATTCCTACATTGGTATCTGGAAGAAGAAATCTATATGAAGAAGCCATAAGGCTTTCCTATGAAGGGAAAGAAGGAGTTGAAATGCAAGCTGAAAAAGTTCCTATATGGTTTAAAACAATCACCAAGGATGTGGTATCAAAAATTTGATACTTATATGCTGGGACTTGGCTTCACAAGAAGAAAAGAGGATCATTGTGTATATTTTAAATTAATTGGTGATCATTTGATTTATTTGGTCTTGTATGTGGATGACATGTTGTTGGTAGGAAACAACAAGGAGATTATCCAGGATGTGAAAACTCAGTTGTCCTATAAATTTGACATGAGGGATCTTGGTGTTGCAAATTTCATTTTGGGCATGGAAATTAAAAGAGAATGGAAAAACAAGAAACTATGGTTAAATCAG
>SNQJ01S0007909.1:0-16366 GCA_010110895.2 Picea sitchensis | reverse complement strand
CTTTTATACAACGAATGATATCTTACTGGAAAAATTTAGGGAAACCTGCAAATTAGGTAATTAAACCAAACCATCCATGATGTGACCATATAAACCCTATGTAATCATTTTGAACATGCCTTACCCAAACAATAAAATTGATTTAAAGAAAAGAAAACCAAACCAAGGATGAACAAAACATAGAAAAATATAGACCAGATAGATATGATTAGGTTTTTGAAAAAGACATATGGATCAGGCTAGGCTTAGGGATAGAGGAGCATTTGGGCGTATGATTTTAGGTACTAACATTGGCTCAAACTAGGGATGATGTTCTCCTTGTGAGACATCAAGAATTGTAGATGTTGTGCCTTCAATTTTTCTACCTTTTCACTATCCTCTATAAATTTGCTTGCAATGCACCTATTATGTTCATTACTATTGAAGTAAACCACACTAAAACACTATCGAACCACCTGACAAATGTTGAAATCACACATAATCTGAAAGCCAATAACACTTCATAAAAGTGCCTTCCATTGGGCCATGGAGTCTTATTCCTTAAACTACTGCACACCAATGCTAAGAAAAATGAGTTTATTTATATACAATACCTCATCTAATTAACCCATCCCATCAAATCAGGTAAAATGAAATTTCCAATGAAACCAGTCAAGTAACTGATTGACTTACTGGACTCTAGGCCTATTTTCAAATATTGAAATAAAACATGGGATGGAAAAATACAATTCATTATGATAGTAGGACCAATAATCATTAGGTATGAGTTGTTCAAAGACTGAACCACTTAAAGACTCCAAATATTCAGCTATAGGATCATAAAAAACATGGAATATTACCTTTGTATCTAAAAAGTTCAACTGTTGTTCTAGAGTCTCTATTGATTTGTCTTCAAAAAAATTACTTGGCACATACTTCTCAAATTTTCCTCCCAATTATGGGTCTCCACATAACTTCTCGCACCTATCATATTTGAAGTCATTGCTGAAACTTTATGTCAGAAATGATGTAAAAATATGATCTACTTTGTTTTCATGAAAACCCAAATCATATTCCTCATAATAATCAAAAGGTGGGAGACTACTATAATTTTCTGAAAATGTTGATACAAAAATTTGAACTTCTTCATTTCTCCTATCATCAATTTTTTTTTTCATTTGATCAGAATGAACAGATTTCTAATTGTCAAGCTCTTCATTAACATCTTGATGCTTTTCCTGAATACTATCTTCATTAGCTTCTTGACAATATTTATGAACAAAAAATCTTCCTCACAAACATTATCCTCTTTATTAGAACAAATTATCCTGACCTTTGTGGTTGGAGCAATGATGCAAAAATTGAAATTATTCAAAACATCCAACATAAAGTACATCAACTGAATACATTCCATTACAATAAGAATTAAATTCGGCATGGAATTCCTTCAATGAAGAAATGTTGGATCGAGGTAAAGATTTACTCCATTATTGGGAATTTCCTTCCGGGGAATACCTGAACATCTTAATCAAAACATTCTCATGAATAATGCCCAACTAATGCATACATTCATGAAAATACAATAAATGTTCAGCAATAATTTCCCAATATTCTCCTCTAAACCTTGGAAGATATCTTTCACATTCATCTCTTCCAGGCATAGGAGTTAGAAATACAGGTACATTTGAAAAATAAAAAGAGACATACCTTGCAACCATTATAGCCACCATCCGAGTATCAAATGGTTTTGACATTCTCCCGAGTGAAGTCATTGATGGATTATTCATTCATGGAGTCACCAGGTGAATGCTCTGCAGTCAAATATTTAGTGTCTAATATGTCTTCACCATCAAGAACTAGATCTAATCGTTGTCATTCTCCCAGGGGAAAATGATTTTGTTCCACCATTCCCTAGAAACGATGCCAAAAGATGTTATCCCTAAAGTTTTTACTAGGCTGTTATAGGGAAAAGATAGGGCACCTTAGTTATTGCAATAGTTGTTTGGTTTGAATTATGGAACAAGTAGTTTGGATAGGTTGGAGAGTTATAGTTTTGTTTAGTATCTTCCAGTAAAATTTAAATAATCAACAATACTTCATTTAGTCAAGGGAATTCACACTAATGTAACGGATAAATAAACAATATGATATAAGAGAAAATGAAAAGGAAACATAGAACACAAACGGAAAATATGTTCACTTATGCTAGGAAGATTTTCAAGTTCAAAATAATATCTTAAACCCAAAACAAGTATTTGGATGCAACTTAAAAGACAGGTAATTGATAGCAAAGTATTTACTATAATCGAAGCCGAATTTAGAAGAAATCAATGCTTTGCAAAAAATTCCATTGCATTCAAATAAGACAAGAAAAATGAAGTACATAGATTTACAATCTGACCATCAGGATGTTTGATTCCTTAAGTACAAATTTTTGCAAGATTTAAGCTCTTCTAACAACTTTCCATACTTTCCCCTTCTTTTCAATCCAAAAACTAAACCCCTTTCTTCCTTTTAAAATCATAGGCTTTATAGAGAAATATAATTAGCATGTTGTTGCAAGATTTTAGGGAAATTAAATCCATCCATAAACTAAAAGTAAAAACAAATCTCTACATGAAATCTGGGACAATTGAAGTCGCTCCTTAGAAATTAGTCTTATAATTTGAAAATGATTTGAATATTTATCTTTATTCATTTTCTGGAATTGATCAATCCTCTCACTCTTAAATCTTGATGAAGCCTTTCATTACTTTTGAGATATGGAGTTATTTGATTTTAAAGTGCTTAACTAATGCCATTTAATTTGGAAAATATATTTAAGTTGATTCTTTGATGCTAAAATCTAGAATTCATTGTGATCCTCTCCCTAGAAAGGTGAATCTAAATATGCAATTATCGACTTGAAATCTAGAAGTGATCTAAATATTGATTAGTTATTGATTTTGTGCATTGAAACTAGGATTGCTTTGTATTCAAATACTCTACCACCTAATATATCTTTTTCCATTTCCCATCGCTGCCATTTTATCCTTACTGTTCTAAGTCATCTCTAGGCATTCCATTATGCATTGGATGTGTTACCAATGCATCCATTCATGAAAACTGACAAATTCATTTTTGGAAAAATGAATTAATATCCTAAATCCTTTGTGATTTTGCATTTTTTCACAACTAGCACTCAATTGGGGTCACTCTACAGAAAACAGATGTCTCAGATTTTCGAAATTCTTCTCCATTTTCCCGGAATTTGCGTCTGAAGTTCATTGCTCGAAAACCACTGTAATTTTTGGTGGTTTCCTTTTTACAATTTAGGGTTTGAACACAGACTTGCAAACAAGTTCAGAAACATATGGGATTTCTTGCAAATACAGATGCTAGGATGGTCACTCTTCTTCACCTTTGTTAGCACATAAACTTGTCAAAGTCTTGTGGGTTCTAAATTCCACCTAGGTCTGTAATTTTGCCTATTCGTCCTCTGTTGGCAGACCCGATTGTAGGTTTTTATTCTCGGCTTGTAGTTTTATTTTGTTTTCCTTCATCCGTTTAATCGACCTGTTTTTCCTTATCGTATCGCCTGAGAAATATCGGCCATAATCCTTTCTGTTTTCCATAAAATCGATCACTTCTCTTTCTTTGCCTCTGTCGCTGATTCTTTTTGTTTTCCCGAGCCCTCAGCCAGTCATTCAAGTAAAATACACAGGCTGCATTCGTGAGAACCAGGCGCAACACTTGAAGCAGTCTAATATCAACTCAAATCAAGTGAGTGAGAAAGATATACTTTCGGTGGCGGAGATCCATCAGGAAGATCAGATCGACGACCATCGGGTGATCGGGATCATACAGTTGCACCAAGTTTAGCGTCAAGCAGAGGTCCGAAATCGCAAGTTCAGTCCTAGTCATTGGTACAAGGAAGGACGTGTGGCGCAATATTATCATTTTCTAGTTTCACGAGATAGATAGGTTAAGGAGCAAGTCATTAGAACTCGCAAAATGTGAAATCACAATAAGATTGTAGTCGTTGATCAAAGGAGAGATTTGGACTGATGGATCAACTTTATGCTACTTCACGAGTTGGGAAAGTAGGGGAGTAGAGTCTTGAAGACTCGTGACACGCGAAGTTGTGAAATGATCTTGACCGTCCATTCTAGAAAGACACGTGGCGCAGGATCAACATGGAGAAAGTCATTTCGGGGAACTGAAGTGAGAAATGTCGACGGCCCAAGGTCCCGAAATGTCTATGTCAAGCAAGGTCGTCCGATGCAAAGGGATATGTGTCGCCCGATCCAAATAATTGCGCTTTCGCGACTCAGAAATTTCAGCAGGAACACAATGCAAGCTCACGAAACGCAAAATTTCGAAGCACCCGAGAATTAGGCACACAGTCGCAGCCCAGGGTCAGATGAAAAGAAGTTGCATAAAGGCTCAAAGCACACAATTTGGTCAGAGAGAAGGATATGCGTGACCTCGAGGCACTAGAGTTGACTCGAAGAAGCCATGAGCTCACCTAGACCATTCATGGGTGTCAAGATTCGCCTTGATCCCGATGAAAGTAGTTAACAAAAATGGGAAGGTGGTTGAAACTTTGTTTCACCACATAAATGGAAAGCATGGAAATTCTTGTCGTGGAAGGAAAACTGTCAGCCAAAGTTCCCTTGTCAATGTTTTCTCCTGCAAAGCCCATACTGATCTGAGATCGCGTCTGACAGAAGAAGATACAGATGCAAAGCTTTGAACGTAATATCCAGGTCACCTCTCTCATGGTGGCAAATTGTTTTGAGTATAAATACTCAGTTTTGATATTTTTTTATGGTCGATGGTAGAGAAAATCTCCCGATTTGTAAAGTTTTAATGAACACTTTAGTTCTCTGGTTATGCTTTGTAATCTGAGATTTCTTGTTTAATCACAGTCAGCTTTCTTGCTCCCTCTTGTTTCCCTCTGATACTGAAAGACCTCATGATTGACCAATTCACTTGAATTATTGTGACTGCATTATGATGAAAGTTTGATTATATTGTTGTTATAATTCCTTTCAGATCCTTTGAGATTTGAATTCAAGTAGATCTTATGTTTAAGTTTTCCTCCTGGGTTTCTTGAAGACCTGATGTCTTCAGCGGAACTCTACATTTTCTTGCCAAATTCTTCCTCCTACTCACCCTTACTACAACCTACTAATTGAAATTAAACCAAGACCTCACCTGCTTGTGCATATCAGTCCAGTTTTTCTAAGTTAAGACAATACTATCTCGATATTACGCCCATTTGACCCTCTTATAACCAACCTGTGACATAAAAATGATGGGTACTGGGCTTACCTCTACCACAATCTAGAGGTGACTTCTGGTGATAACATTTTTGGCGTCGTTGTCAGGGACAAAATTGAAGATTTTCCTTGGGATTGAATGACAAAGCTTACTAGTTCTGAAGGTGCATTAGAACTTAGTACATCAAAGACTGCAACTGTGCACCTGGCGACTCCACTGTGGTGACTCCATTGATGCAAATCCACTAGCGACTCCATTTTTTCAGCTGTGGCTTCTAGAGGCAGACACATGAGGTCTACTCCATAACTTCCTTTAGCAACACCTAAAGCTGACCCATAGAAAATTGTCAGAAAGGGAAAGGCCCCTCGAGAAGGTACTTTTACTGTTGAACTAGGTATTTCTGGTAATTTTCATTGTCCTCCTTTAGAAACTTTGATAGTTACTTCTCATTCTCCTATTATACCATATGTTGGAGTTTCCTGAAGTTTAAAGTTTGGGAGTGTTCATGTTCATTTTTCCCCTCCGGGTCTGAATTTGGAGGAAGAAATCCTTGTCACTCATCTCTCCCCTGAAGTTGTACCTTGGTCTAGACCCTAGACCTTGGAAGATTTTACAACTCCTAGTTTTATTACTCCTCCTCTTGTTAGAGTTACTAATTTTTCATAAAGGGAATCCTCTTTTCCTTCAAGCCTTGTAGCCTTTTCTTCAAATCCTCTATTTTTTCCCTTTCCTCCTAGAAGCTCAGTTCCAGTCTCCCCTATTCGAACCCCTTTCCCTCCTAGTTCTCCTCCACCTATCATCCCTATAGCAGGTGTGAATCCTCCTGGGAATAGAATGGATGCCATAGTGTCTACAAGATATGCCCCTTTAGTCCTACCTCATCCATTGAATGCTCTCCCTGTTGGAGATTACCTAAAGTATATGCCCAAGTTCACGGGAGATGAAGACATACATGTTGAAGAACACCTTCCTGCCTTCTACAGTTATGAAGACAATCTGAATATTGAAAATGAAGATGTATGGATGAGAGTCTTTGTCCAGAGCCTTGATGGTGAGATTAGGAAATGGTTTAGGGGGTTGACCCCTCAATCCATTGTTGGGATTGAAGCTTTGGATGATGTTTTCTTGAGACAATGGGGGGGGAAAAAAGACTTTTTGTACTATATTACAGAGTTTGGTGCTCTGAAGAAAGAGGAGGGAGAATCTGTCTCTGACTTCTCCAAAAAATTCAACAAGATGTACAATAAGATCCCTGTTGAGATAAAGCCTACAGAAGCCTCTGCCAAGATTACCTACACTAGTGATTTTGACCCTGATTCATTCCTCCTATTGAGAGAGAGAAGAGATACTTCCTTGGCTCATATGCAAGATGCAACCCTGGAAGTAGAGTCTAACATATTGGTAGTAAACCGACTCAAGAATAATACTGATAGAGACATGCCAAGGGGAAGATCTAAATACTCCACCTCTGGTTCCTCTGCCTCCCCCCCTCAAATGGATGAAGTGACCAAGTTACTAAAATCGCTTTCAACTAGGATGGAAATACTGGAAGTAGAGGGGAAGCAAACATACAAAAATCCTAAAAATGCGGATAACAGAGCCAGCTTCAGAAGACCAAATAATGCACCTCAAATACTCTCAAGAGAGCCCAGAAATAGAGAGAGAGATGATCAGAAAATACAAACACCTCTCCAAAATAACCTAGGTGTTGATGAAGAGAGGGAGGAAGAAGAGCTTGATCCTGAAATCCATTGTCTTGGAGACACCTCCCCATTTCCCCATTTGACTCAATCTGCATAGGAGGAATCCCTCATGAACAATCAAATAAATGAGTTAAGTAAGGGTGAGAAGGCCAATAGTAGTCCCAATAAATACAATCTCAGGTCTAAGAAGAAAGAAGGGAAGTCTGACGTCCCTGATCAACCTTCTAGAGCTGAGAAGCTTGTTAAAGATGCAACAAACAACAACAAATAAAAGAAAGCTTAGAACCCCTCACCGATACCCAAAGACCCTGTCCCGGAAGTGATAGAAGTTCAGAAGCCCCTTTCCTCTTTCATCTTTGAGCACGAAATTCAAAATATTAGAATCCTTGTGCCCCTTTCAGAGCTAGTCAAGCATGAAGATTTCAAAAAATCCCTCTCTAAGTTGTTGCAGTCTGAGCCATCTTGCCATTCCACAGACTCAGTAAATCTTCAATATGAAAATCCAGCAGTCATTTTAGGTCCTATGGTAGAAGATAGAGATGATTCATCCCCTCCCTTACTTACATCATTGAACATACATGATAAGGTGTTGCATAATTGTTTGATGGATTCAGGGGCATCTCATAATATTATGCCAAAAACTATCATGGAAGAACTCAGGTTGGAAATCACCAAGGCTTATCATGATTTGTATTCTTTTGATTTAAGGAGAGTGCAATGTCTTGGGGTCATCAAAGATCTGGTTGTGACCTTGTTCCAGCTGCCCATGAAGAGCATGGTCATGGATATCGTGGTGGCTGATCTTCCTCCCAATTTTGGCATGCTCTTATCAAGGTATTGGATAAAAAGACTTGGGGGAACCTTGCAGATGGACCTCACATATGCTACCATTCCAATGTTCGGGGGGGAGAATAGGAGACTATACAAAGAAGCTCAATTGGCCTACATTATTAGTGATGAAGTAGACCCCACCAATCATCCTATCTTTGCACTCGACACTGATTTGGGTTCTAGTTTGTTACATCTCAAAGATACTCCTGAAGCTCCTCTTGAATTCAGAAAGAAACCCATTTATTTTCCTGAAATACCTCCTCCAACTACTTTTGTGTGAAATATGTACTTTGGCGAAGCCTCTTCTAGGGAAGTTGTTGGTGCCAGGGTATTTTTTGTGTCACCTTGTCAAGAATACATACCTTTGTCCTATAAACTTGAATTTGAAGCTACCAACAATGTGGCAAAGTATGAGGCTCTTGTTTTGGGTTTAAGGGCTGGGAAAGACATGGGGATTGAAGAAATAGCAGTATTTAGAGATGTTGAGTTGATTGTCCAGCAGATAAAAAAATTATCAGGCCAAACACCCTCGATTGAGATCATATAGAAATGAAGTGTGGGATCTGGTTGACAATTTCCTCTCAGCCTTCAACATTTCATTCATCCGAAGAGAGGAAAATACTATGGTTGATTCTTTGGCCATATTAGTGAGACAGTTCAGGGTCCCACTGCCACCTAAGATCAAGTATGATGTTGAGATTAGATATAGGCCCTCTGTACCTGATAATATCAATCATTGGAAGGTGTTCGAGAATGATCTTGAAATCATAATATTTCTTGAGTTGATTGATGAGTTCTCTGCATTACACATTAATCAGGATCATGATCCCGAAGGTGACCCTTGCACTGATGTATTTATAAATAAAATTTATAGTCACCATATTGTTTAGCTGCCTAGAAACCACATTCCAAAGGGACTAGTTTCTTTAGAAAGATTGTTCGATGGGAACGATGTGGCATCAAAGTTTAAAGGCCCAACTGAGGATGTTGATGTAGCTGAGTGCAATATTGGCACAAAGAAGGATCCAAAATTCGTCAAGTTGTCAAGTGGACTGTCAAGGGAGCAGAGGGCCGAGTATGCTGAGTTATTAAAGGAATTCGTTGATGTGTTTGCTTGGGCCTATGAATACCTCAGAACATACGACACAGACGTGATTGAGCATAAGATCCTATTGAAAGAGGAGGCCAAACCATTTAGGCAGAAGTTAAGATAGATAAATCCTATGTTATTGCCCATCATGGAGAGAGAGGTAAAGAAGTTGTTGGATGCCCAAATCATTGTCCCTTTGAGATATTGTGAATGGGTGGCCAACCTGGTCCCAGTGAGGAAAAAGAGTGGAGAGATCAAACTTTGTGTCAATTTCAGGAACATGAATAGAAACTCCAAGAAGGACAATTACCCTTTGCCAAAGATGGAACACATGTTGCATAGAGTGAAAGGGGCATCCAGGATCTCCATGATTGATGGATTTTCGGGCTATAATCAGATCTCTATCCTGCCTGAAGACAGATAAAAGACATCCTTCACTACTCCTTGGGGAACATTCATGTATGCCAAAATTCCCTTTGGATTGATGAACGCAGGAGATACCTTCCAACAAGCCATGGACATCGCATTCATTGGAGAAAGAGATAAATTTGTGGTCATCTATCTGGATGACATAATAGTCTTCTCCAGATCTAATAAAGAACATTGTCAACATCTAAGAAAGGTCTTCTCGAAATGCAGAAGGTTTGGTCTCTCCCTAAATCCCAAGAAGTCTTTATTTTCTATGTAGGAAGGAAAATTGTTGGGACACATTGTATCATCCGAGGGGGTCAAGATCGATCCAAGCAGGGTGGAAGCTATTCAAACCTTGTCACTTCCTAGGTCCAAGAAGAAGGTTCAATCTTTCCTAGGCAAAATTAATTTTCTGAGAAGGTTTGTTTCAAATTTTTTTGAATTGGTGAAGCATGTCACCACCATGCTCAGGAAAGGAAATGAAGTAAAATGGAATTCTGAGCCCAGAGAATCCTTCAACCAAATCAAAAAAGAATTGAATGAGACACCTGTATTGATCAGTCCTGATTACTCCAAGGATTTTCTGATTTTTTCTTTCTCTTTTTTTGATACAGTGGCAGTTGTTTTATTGCAGAAAAACGTTGAAGGAATGGAGCATCCTATTTCATTCTTTAGAAGAGCATTGAGGGATGCAAAGGTTAGATACGACATCATGGAGAAGTAGGCCTATGCCTTGGTGAAATCTCTCAAAGCTTTCAGAGTCTATGTTTTGCATTCAAAAATCATTTCATATGTCCCTTCAGCTTCTATGAAGGACATTCTCATCCAGACTGACATAGATGGATGAAGGAGGAAGTGGATTGCCAAAATCCTTGAATTTGATCTGGAAATAAAACCCACCAATCTAGTTAAAGGCCAGGGTTTAGCCAAGTTGTTGGTTGAATCTAATTGTAAATATTTGAAGGTTAACTTCATCAACACTTGCTCAGAGAATTAGCAGGCTAAAGTGCTTGATAAAATCCCTCAAGACGACCCTCCATTGGCAGAATGCCCCTAGTATAAAGAAATTATATATTTTCTGCAAGAGTTGCAACCTCCTGATAGTATGGGAAAAAGCAAGGCAAGAGCTTTAAAGCTCAAAGCGATTAGATATTGCCTTATTGACTGGGTCTTGTATTGGAAACAACCTCTGGGAGTGCTTCTGAGATGTTTAGACCCACCAGAGGCCCAAAAGATCATGTTGGATTTCCATAGCGGCCTATGTGGGGGACATCACTTCTGGAAAACCACTGCCTACCAAATTCTCAGGGTTGGGTACTACTAGCCTACTCTATTCACTAACATCTATGTGAAAATCAGGGCTTGTATCAAAGGTCATAAATTCTCTGGGAAGCAGCAACTCAAGTCCCTGCCATTGAAGTCGGTACTAGCTTCAGGACACTTTCAACGGTGGGCTCTAGACTTTATTGGGGAAATTCATCCTACTTCAAGTGCTCAACACAAATGGGTTTTAAATGAAAAAGATTATTTCACCAAGTGGATAGAAGTTATCCCCACAAGGAGCACTTCTCACAAAGTAATCATTGGTTTTCTTGAAGATATTATGGAAAGGTTTGGTTGTCCAAACAGATTTTTCACTAATAATGTTGCATCCTTCAAGGCCGAACCATTGATCAACTTTTGTGAGCAGTTCAGAATTGCATTGATTCACTCTACCCCCTACTATCCCCAAGGCAATGGAATGGCAGAGTCCTCTAACAAAAGCCTGATAAAGATCATCAAAAGACTGTCAGAGGACAACAAGAAATCCTGGGACTCAAAGCTCAAATTTTCTCTATGGGCTAATAGAGTGACAACAAAGAGGTCCCTGGGTATCTCTCCTTTCCAACTTGTATATGGGACTGAGGCCATTTTTCCTTCACACCTCGCCCTACCTGTGTCAAAATTCTTTCAGGAATACCAAGGAGAGCCTGACGATATGATTAGAAGAATTCATCAATTGGTAGATGTCCAACAGACTAGAGAGCGGGTGATGGACAGAGCACATGGTTGTCAGCATAGAATTAAGCAAATTTTCGACAAGAAAATAAAAAAGGAGGACTTCCAATTGGGAGATCTAGTACTCAAATGGGACGTGCCTAAAAAAGACAAGGGAAAGCATGTTAAATTTGAAGCCCTTTGGATAGGTCCCTTCAATATTTCTAGAGTGTTTCCAAACAACACTTACATATTGCAGAATTTGGAGGGTGATCAAGTTTTCGGTGGCCCAGTAAATGGGCACTTCCTGAAAATGTTTTTTGTTTAAAGTCATGATCGGCGTACCACTTATGATTGTAAATATCGTTCCTGATTTATGTTGATTGTTTTTTAGTAGGAGACTCCATAACCCAAAGAAAATGCACCGGAGTTACACGTTCTTGGCAGCTCCTAGGG
Organism: Picea sitchensis; assembly: GCA_010110895.2. Lineage (NCBI taxonomy): Eukaryota > Viridiplantae > Streptophyta > Pinopsida > Pinales > Pinaceae > Picea > Picea sitchensis. The sequence goes on along the minus strand of SNQJ01S0007909.1, from coordinate 4,654 downwards.
AGCATGTCATCCTCTATGGAGCCAATGTTAGCACATAAACTTGTCAAAGTCTTGTGGGTTGTGGTTTCCACCTAGGTCTATAATTTTTCCTATTCTTCCTTTGTTGGCAGACCTGATTGTAGGTTTTTATTCTCAGCTTATAGTTTTATTTTGTTTGCCTTCATCTGTTTAATCAACCTATTTTTCCTTATTGAATCGCTTGAGAATTATTGGCCATAATCCTTTATGTTTTCCATAAAATCAATCACTTCTCTCTCTTTGCCTCTATCGCTGATTCTTTTTGTTTTCCCAAGCCCGCAACTAGTCAATCAAGTAAAATACACAGGCCGCATTCGTGAGAACCAGGTGCAGCACTTGAAGCAGTCTGATATCAACTCAAATCAAGAGAGTGAGCAAGATCAACTTTATGTGGTGGAGATCCATCAGGCAGATCGGATCGACGACCATTGGGTGATCGGGATCATACATTTGCACCAAGTTTAGCGTCAAGTAGAGGTTCTAAATGGAAAGGTCAATCCTAGTCGTTGATACAGTGAAGGACACATGGAGCAAGACTAACATTTCGTGGTTTCAGGAGATGGAGCATTCAAGGACCAAGTCATCAGAATTGGCGAAATGAAAAATCATGATAAGATCAAAGTCATTGATCAAAGGAGAGATCTAGACTGATAGATCAACTTTTCGCGATTTCGCAAGTTGGGAAAGTAGGGGGGTAGATTCTTGAAGACTCATGACATGCGAAGTCCCGAAATGATATTGACCATCCATTCCAGAAAGACACGCGGCGTAGGATCAACATGGAGAAAGTCGTTTCAGGGAACTGAAGTGAGAAATGTCGATGGCCCAAGGTCCCAAAATCTTGATTTTCAGCAGGGTCATCTGATGCAAAGGGATACGTGTAGCCCGATATAAACAATAACTCTTTCGCAAATGAGAAATTTTGGTAGGATCACAATGCAAGATCGCGAAACACGAAATTTCGAAGCCCCTGTGAATTAGGCACACGGTCGCAGCCCAGGGTTAGATGAAAAGAAGTTGCACAAAGGATCAAAGTGCCCGATTTGGTCATAGAGAAGGATATGCATGACCTCGGGGCGCCAGAGTTGACTCGAAGGATCTGTGAGCTCACCTGGAACATTCATGGGTGTCAGGATTCACTCTGATCCCGATGAAAGTAGTTAATGAAAATGGGGAAGGTGGTTGAAGCTTCGTTTCACCACATAAATGGAAAGCATAAGAATTCTTGTCGTGGAAGGAAAACTATCAGCCAAAGTTCCCCTGTCAACATCTTCTCCTGCAAAGCCCATACTGATGTAATATCGCATCTGACAAAAGAAGATACAGACGTAAATATTTGAATGTAATAGCCAGGTCACCTCTCTCATGGTGGCGAATTGTTATGAGTATAAATACTCAGTTTTGATATTTTGTTATGGTTGATGGTAAAGAAAAGCTCTCGATTTGTAAAGTTTTAATGAACACTATGGTTCTCTGATTATGCTTTGTAATCTGATATTTCTTGTTTAATGACACTTAGCTTTCTTGCTCCTTCTTGTTTACCTCCAATATTGAAAGATTTCATGATTGATCGATTCACTTGAATTATTGTGACTGCATTATGATGAAATTTTGATTATAGTGTTGTTATAATTCCTTTCAGTTCCTTTGAGATTTGAATTCAAGTATATCTTGTGTTTAAGTTTTCCTCCTGGGCTGCTTGAAGACCTGATGTCTTCGGTAGAACTCTACATTTTCTCGCCAAAGTCTTCCTCCTACTCACCCTTAATACAACCTACTAATTGAAATTAAACCAAGACCTCACCTGCTTGTGCATATCAGTCCAGTTTTTCTGAGTTAAGACGATATTATCTCGAGATTGTGCCCATTTGACCCTCTTATAACCAACCTGTGACATAAAACTGATGGGTATTGGGCTTAACTCTGTCGCAATCTAGAGGTGACTTCTGGTGCTAACAGCCTTAAAAACAAAATAAAACATAAAACGCGTTGAATATTTGAAATCGTGGAAAAATAATGGATGAAAACATAACAATCAATGAGATCCATGTATGTACCAATCAGAACCATCTTGTCCTCTTCATGATTTCTGATTATATCGTATTGAATCCAATGGACTTTGATGAGATAATGTTTTGATTTAAAATTTAGCATGATTACAGAAAGTACCCAATTTTAGCAACACTCCTTGATAATTAGTTTGAAATGTGGTGTTGGAATATACTCGTTTTCTGTAGCGCATTTTTAGCAATGATGTTATTTTTGCGCTACTGAAACTACACTCTTTTCTACAATGAATAATATATTACCTCACAACTTTAGGGAAACCTACATATTAGGTAATTAAACCAAACCATCCATGATGTGACCATATAAACCCTATGTAATCATTTTGAACATGACTTACGAAAACAATAAAATTGATTTAAAGAAAAGAAAACCAAACCGAGGATGAACAAAACCTAGAAAAATCTAGACCTGGTAGATATGATTAGGTTTTTGAAAAAGGATTATGGATCAATCTAGGCTTATGGATAGAGGATCATTTGGGCGTATAAGTTTAGGTACCAACACTGGGAGTTCATAAGCTTTGAAATGCAAGCACAATATATGCAGAATTAGATTATTTACAATATCATTTACCTAAGATTCTTATGGAAAATATACAAAGATAAATGAAATCAAATGCAGAAATGAAAAACGCCACACTTTATCAATCGAAATCAAGCTTAATCAATTCTAGCAATGACTATGTATTCGAACACCATCATGCTACTAGGACCCTGTCGACACCAAGTTGTCTCTTGACATGTGTTAGGCACTTCTTCTTTCCATGAATCAATGTTTTAATAAAAGGAAAACACACTTGCATAAAATGAAATAAAATACCACCATGATCTATTTGGAGTGAGCTCAATTCTCCCAAGAACAAGGTAGCTAACTAAACTACAACATCATAGAACTAAATCAAAGCATACTATTTATAGAACTAGGAAATGACAATCTATGTGAAAGGAAATATCAAGAACTTTATTTATTCATCATCGTCTAGACATATGTTCCAAGAGTCCTCTCCTTTGGAATGTATAAGGTGCTCTTATTTATACACAATCTTACTTTGATAATAGGATAACCAACTAATAAATTCAAATCCACAATTCTCGCATGTGATTATAACCATTTTCTAGTAATTTGAAAGTCAACAGTATCTCCAAAATCTCTTAAGATATTAGATAATAAAGTTTATCAAGAACTTCATGATTCTTCTCCATCCAAGGTACTTGAACGATCATCCCAAATCCTCATCAAGTCTTCAATGGTTGAATAAGAAATCCGAATTTGGAGCTAGGTGGTAAATATAAGCATTGTTACAAACTCCAAATGTACCTGTAATCATCATCAAACTAACCCAACTTTCAAAGATAAGTGAAAGCATGTTATTTTTCTAAGATTTAATCATAAATTCACTTAAAATTCTAAAACAAATGCATTTCAAAATATCTTGAACCTAATCTCACATAAAACATTAAAATGGACTTAATACAAGGTTATGGAAAGTGGAAAAGGAAATATGTTAAAAGATGGTATTTTGGTGACTCAACAAGTAGATTGGTGTAGAAAAAATGCATTGTATCTTTTTGAGTTAAAACTTAGAATAAAAGTTTAATACCTACATCAATTTATGTGAAAAATGGTAAGTCAATTCATAGATTCCCTGCAACTTGAAATATAGGAACTAATAAGGGCTCTACCCCTATCATACTTTTATATTCATGTCTTAAAAACGTTATTTGAATGAATGAAGGATTAAGTATCAATATTTAAGCATGCAAATATTTCCATTAATGTTATTAATATTTAGATACAGAGTTAGGATATATGTATTGTGTAGATAATAACACCTTAAATATATTTATTTTTGAAAGGAAGCAGAGGTATGGAATATGCTTCTTTCACTAATTAATGAGAAAATAATGTGTATAAAATTTAAAAAAAAAATAGTTGTAGATGATAATCAGAAAACAAATGAAAGAAATAACAAACCATTACACATTGATTTCCTAGGGAAAATCCTTCCATGAGAAAAACCTCACTCTAAAGCACACTCAATCTATTATTCAACAAATAAACGGTTAAAATGCATTACAAAGTCTCTATGCACTCAACAAGAGTGTTAAGAAACAATAATCTCCTTCCTACTTACCTCTCTATACCAAATTAGGACTACTATATGCACTCCAGGGCTAAATTGGCCACCTAGGCCTAAATGAGCCAATAGGCCAACTCTTGAGGCTTATACCATGAGGAAACTTACATTGGAATATATCAAACCATTAGATAGGCTCCATCATATGAAATACTATGAAAAAATACCATTTCTCACAATCGATCATTAGCAAATGGCCCTCTATGCTCTTCAAATAGAGATCATGGACCACTAAGGTGTTAAGCCACATATCAATATAGCCACTAGTATCAAGGAAAATATGGACTTTAAAATCACTTTATATCTATAATATATCATGACTATTGAATTAATAACTATAAATGCATACTAAGGAAACACACTTTACCTAAATATACATTATACCAAGTTGATATTAACTAACTCCTAAGTGTCTAAATATCTTAACAA
>SNQJ01S0007908.1:466530-479343 GCA_010110895.2 Picea sitchensis | reverse complement strand
CCTCTGGATAAGCTGGATCGAACCTCCCTCTAGATGATGGTGCGCCCTTGCTGGAATCACAAGAACAGTACGACCTGCTAACTTCTGAAGCGCTAGATGGAGATGGGCTGAGAATAGAATGGTGTGGAGGAGTCTTTCATCCCCGAGACCAAGCTGTGGAACAAGGTGAGTAGATATTTCACCAGTGAGTTACTCACAAGGGTTCGTACAGCAAAACCCCCAAACTGAATGCTCAAGAGCAATAACAAACACTACCAAAACCAGAATGACTAATGGGTGCGCCCCAGCCTCTTACTTATACGTTTTTCTTCTAATTCTCTGTTGAGTTAGGTTAACTCCCAAGGTTAATCTTCTATTCCTCTGTTGAGTTATCTTTTACTTCTTTATCCCTTTCCTTTCTTAAGTCAACTTAAAAATATAACTTTAGCCTTGTTGACTTCCCCCCTCAGTGTGAGACTATGACCTAGTGGGGGTGCCCAGGCCACTGAGTCTCCTCATCACCTCTCTAAGAGGTGGGGGACATTACAGCCACTCAGTTTGTCCTTGGAGGCACAAGCCTAAGTCTAAACCCACTGTCACCTCGACTTGGATTTCTTCCGTCTATGCTCACTCCTAGGGAAGCCAAGGAGGGTAGACCCTACTTACTATGTATGTTGATTAATGTGATCTAGGAGTTAATTTTAAATATTAAGTTAGGGGGGCCTAACCTATATGACAAACAATAATGCAATGCAAAGCTTCAATGACAAGCAAAACCTGTCACCTGCAAGTTGCCTAAGACTAGTGCCTAAAGGTTGGGTAAATGGAGTCACTAAGATTACACAACAAAAATACAAAGATAACAATGCTATGAATTAATTACAATGAATTAATTACACCATAAACAATTTACAAATGAAATAAATGAAACATAATATGAACAAAATATATAGTGAAAAGAATAACCACTTAGATAATTGCACAATTAATACAAAAGAACTCAAAGAACGATTAAATCCAATATACCAATGAACATGAGATATCCACAAATGAAATATGTAACTTGAACTAACTTGGAAATAATTTTCCAATGAGGGCTAGTGCGCAACTTAGGAAGTAAGAAACCTTGAGAGTAAATCACCCAAAGAGAGATAATGCACAACTTTTAGAGATATCAACTTGAAAGTAGATGCGCCCAACTCAATTGAAAAGTAACTTGACTTGCAGGATAAATGCTTTCTTGTAAAGTAAAGTGCATGAAAGTAAAAATACACAACTTGTATTCAGATGATTAAAACTGAAAAGTAAAGGTTGTGTAGGTAGATTTTTAGAGGAGTTTTAAACCTTAGTTAAACTAGGTGAGGATGTAAGCCTAGACTATGTGTCTACCCCTAAACTCTTACCGCTTTGACCAAAATGATTGCTGGGTGCTCAAGAAGAAGGACAAGCAAGGTCCTTCCCTAGCTCCATAGGTCAACTCATAATGCTTGGGTGCTCAAGCAGGGAGGACACTTAGTGTCGTGAAGTCGTCCCCGACTTACACCCTGTGTATCTTCCACAAGTCACCCATTTTGATGGTGAAAGTTGTACCAGTTTTGGGTGCCTAATTACTAAATATGATTACTTCCAATCCTAAAAGCTACAACTTATGATTGCTTTCAACTTAAAAAGAAAGATTACAACATATGATTACTTCCCAACTTTGAAAAGATATTAACAAATTATACAAGAAATGCAAGCCTTATGATATTGCATGGGTTGGCTAAGCCAAACCTCTTTGCAAGGTGTAGGCAAAATAAATCAATGAAAGTAAAGACTTAGAAAAAAGAAATAATTGCACCTAGCTTCACAACCTTGCCTTAAGGACAAGTGGGGAAAACAAGAAAGAAAGTAGATACTAAGCAACCTCAACAAAGGCACAAGGAGGAGGACAAGCCTACCGATTTTGTGCCAAAGTGGGTGAAGAAAAAATAAAGATTATGTTAAAACAATGAAGCAAATAAGCCTAGCCACACAACCTTACCTTAAGGACAAGTGGTGCAAACCATTAGATGCATAAAACAAAAAACTAACTATCTAGTCTTACCATATTGCATGGGTTGGCTAAGCCAAACCACTTTGCAAGGTGTAGGCAAATTTAAACAATTATTACAAAACAAAAATTTAAAACTTTGAGAAGAATGCAAGCCCAAGAGACTCTCTTGGGCTCCTTACAATGAATGAAATATAGAGAAGAAGAAGGTGGTTTTGATACACCAAGTTGGGAGGTTCTTCTTGAATGTTTTGAGGCCCCAAACGGGCAGCACCTCCCCTTGTTCTGGCGAGAACCTGCGAAAAACAACAAGCTAAAGCTTGCTGGAAATGCTGTAAAACAACCAAAAACACTCAGAAATTTCTGTTAAGAAATAACATAAATTTTACACATAAAAATCAGCAAATAAATGAAGTATTTTTCAGCCTATTACAAAACAGAAAATGCCCAAAAGAGAAAGGGAAATGGCAGAAAATAGAACAAAAAATATTAGAGGCTTATGTTGGTTGAAGAGACAAATTTCCAGATCTGAAATTTGTCTTTCCAAACCTTTGGTGACCTGCCAAAATGTGAGATCTTGCTACAGAAAATGAAAGGAGGTGAGTAGATTCAAATGAGATAACAAAATACTTTGCAATATCTTAAAAAAATCAACTCACTAAATCTACAATAATACTACCATAAATTTATCCAAGCAAAATACTTTGCTTGGATCTCCTAAACTAAATCCTTAAGTAAGAAAAACACAAAGAAACAAAGCAAAGATGTCACCTCACTGAAGCATAAACATGGCACCAAGAAGACTCTCAATGCACACCATGGATCCTCCAAAGGTTTTCTATTATTGAGAAAAATGTTGCTGCAAATAATTGCAACAAGATTTACAAGAGAGAGCAAAATGAGAGAGAGAAATGGGAGAGATTTGGGCAGCATAAACTTGCTCTAAGAATAGGTCTCAAACGAGGAAGGGGTAGGCTTTGTTTTATACTTGGGAGAGGAGAGAGACCCCTCTTGGATGAGCTCCAAGTGTCACTCACCCAAAATAAGAGATCATCTCAAGGAGAGGCACACTTTTTTGGGTTTTGGCTAGGTTATGGTTTGAGAGTTGAGTGAGGGAAGGGGGAAACCACCTTTTTTCTCACCCAATAGGTGAGTTAGAGGCTTAGGAGGGCGCACTTAGGGTGTAGCTTAGCGTTTTGCTTTAATTTTTTACTTTTTCCAAGATCTAGAGCAAGGGGGACACACTTTCCTTAGGGAGATGGTCACTTTAAGTTGTGGCTAAGCAAAGGGGGGTTGGTTATGTTAGAAAATTGCTTTTCTAACTTAGGAAGAAGGTTAGGAAACCTTTCCCACTCTCTCTCAAGTCTAATTTCCCTTTTTATAATTTTTGGCATTTTTACTTAGCCAAATTAAGACAATTAATTGCTGATTCTAGACTGACTTGGACTCCTCATGGACAATGACCTAACAAAACTTGTCCAATTGAGCGGAAACTTGGTCCAAGAGTGTAGGGGGTCTCTTTCCATTTCTTTTGAGTACTCACACCCCTATCAAAATCCCCTAGGACCAAATTTTTACATTTTTACATCAAATTTAATTAAAATTACCATTAAATGGATAATTTTAATAAATTAAAAAAATCTATTAAAACTCGACGGAATTCCGCAAGACTTTATATGATGTCTAGCATGGTCATTTACAATATTCCTAGACCCTAGTCACCCATTGGGTTCAATCATTAGAACGCCTTTCACCACTCTGGAGGATTATTGTGAGTGAGAAACTCGAGGGTAATTAAAAATTACCTGAGGATAAAAAACACTCGATGAAAGGACTTCCCTAACGATGTCCTAGGCAACTAACTAAAATATGAGTCATGCTGACTCATTACATTATTATCCGACGGAGGGGAGCGGACCTTCCGATTACAAAAAGACGTGCCGGGGGCAAAATTTGCCTTGTAGAACCAGATGTCTTCAAAAAAAAGTTGTACCCCAAGGTACACAGCTTTATGGTACATGGAGTTGACCCCTAGTCGAAATAGGTGGTCAACATCTGGCTCCACATGGGGACGTGTGTTCGATCTTTTTGAAGGAGAGCATACGAGAACTTCGAAATCTACAAAACCGATTGCTCACCAATATCCAACATAAATACGTGTATAAAAACAATAATCAATAAATGAAAGGCTATTGACAATAATTACATAAATAATATGACTATAGACAATAATCACAAAAACGGCTATACAATGAAATACATTCATCAAATGAAATAATACAAAACTGAAAGAAAAAGGAGAAGGGTTAGAAATACGTTACAAAGGGTGCCCCTTTGGACACCAAGTGGCCAACATTTGAAAAATAGCTTGAGGATCCACCATCCGAATGGGTAAGATGGAATGAATTAGGACCAACCATGCAATGGATGGAATGAAATCCCAGATGTCTGAAATATCCCTGTCCGGGATGACTCGTTGAAGATCCCTTTCCAAGTTTTATCAACTTGGAGTTGCTTGTGAGAATGAACCACCCAAGAATCATGCATCTTCCTCTATTCAACCAAACATTGAAGTTTGAAAAGCCTTGTGAGATTCTGGTAACTTCATGCATATGACCATCATGGTGGAAGGCCAACGACTGTTCATAATGATATGAAATTGATAAACTGGAGTTGCCTTCCATTTTCCCATTATCCTGTATTAAGTTATTTGTTGGTTGAGAGGTTGGAAATGAAAATGTCAAAGGAACCACTTCACTGTCTTCATCAAGGTGGTCGAAGATCTTCTCTGAAGAGATTGGTTCTTCGGGAGGAGGGTGGGGATTTGAATCATCTAGATATTGAACAACTTCAAACTCAAATTCCTTTATCTCCTCTAAATTGGTTACTGGCTCATCTATGGACTCATTCAAAACTTCCATACGAACTTCCCTTTCTTGTTCACCGTGAAGCTCAAGCTCTATAGGGTTCGGGTATTCAATACAAGCATGCGTACTGACAAGGCTAGCCTCCATAGCATTCAACTGTTCCTTCATGGCCTCAGACTGTTTTGATTGGGCAAACTGCATGGTTTGAATGATTTCTTTAAGCTCCTCAATGGGATCTAGTGAAGTATCTATCTTTATATCTGAATTGATATAAAGAAAATTTATTTTGGAGGAAATATATAAAAAAATTTATGAGTGGAATCAACGGAAAATAGGGGTATTTAAAAGCTATGAAGTTAAAAAAGATTTTAAAAATGGATTTTAATAAAAAAGAAGGAAGAAAGGTTTTTTTATAAAGGTCTTCCATCTCCTAGTTTAACATAATTAAAATTCAATATTGGATTTTGGAGTGCACTAGACTCGGTGCACACACACCTCAGGTTTGGTCTATGTTCTCAATAGAATACGCAAACTTACACAATTTGAACTCACCTCAGGTTTGGTCTATGTTCTCAATAGAATACACAAACTTACACAATTTGAACTGTAAACATAAACACATTGAGATGCCTAACAACTTAGCACAACAAAAAATAAACCATCAATTGAATCATACACAATGCACAGGAATTTAATGCCCAAAATCACTTGCTCTTAAACCCATAACAATGGGCTCCCGTACCAGGGACAATGGCCCAATTTTACACAAGAAGAATACCAAAAACACTTAGTAAACACTGTTGAAACCCTCTTGGTTTCCTCGTCCAAGTCTGTCGCATTGAAGTTGAGGGTTAGGGCATCCCTTGCCCTCTCAAACCCTCCCCTGCCTTTGCAACCCTTGTACAAGTGTGGTTGAGTCCTTCCATCCCTTGAGTTGTCCTTGGTTGAGGTTCCTAGGCTGCTATTGAGTTCTTCTAGCCTCCTTCCTGCTCCTTTCCTTTCTCACCAATCAGGCCTATACCTAGGCCTGTCTTGGTCCTCAAAGGGTGCCCAAAAGGAGCTGCTGTAACAACCCTCAAACTATTGTTGTGACACTCCTCATGGTTTCCTCAAGACTGTGCCAAAGCTCAGCTGAATAAGCCCTAATAGAGTTGCCACCAAACAACTGTTAAAACCGTCCTCTTGCTGTGAGTCGTGACTATGACATCCCTGTAACAACCCTAAAACTCTGCCAGCAGACCTGTAATTGATCTCCGAGCCTCTAGAATGGCCTCACCACCTTGTTGTTGTTCTATCCCACTAGGCTGAGCCACCATTAGCCCCTGTGGCAGTCCTTCTGTAATGCCCCCCTCCTCTTGATAGAGGCTTGGAGAGACTTAGTAGTCTAGATGTCCCCACTCGACTATAGTCTGAGGAGAAAAAGGGGACTAAGAGGCACCAAAGTAATAACTATGAGGATAAAGGTTATATTATTAAAGTGACTTTTTCGAAAAAAAGGGAAAATTAAGTTAAGTGACTAATATGAGGAAAAGTGAAGAAAAGAACTTTAGGAGCCAATCAAATAACTTAAGTGGAAATTAGACACTGGAGTATAAAAGAAAAAGAAGGGCGCCTCACTCCACATTTTGGTCATTTTTACATTTGCATCTTGAGCTCTTCAACTTAGAAGTTTTGAGGGTTTTGGGAGAACAAACCCTAGAGATCAACAAGGAGGTGAAAGATTCCTTTGTTCCTGATCCAAGCTTGGCCAAGGAGGTGAAAGATTCCTTTGTTCCTGATCCAAGCTTGGCCAAGGAGGTGAAAGATCCCTCCCTCACCATTCTATCCAGTTAAGGTTGATTACTACAGGGAAGCAAGAGGAAGTGCATGGTCTAGGAGGGTTTCTGCAGGAGGTGCACGGTCTAGGAGGGTTTCTGCAGGAGGTGCACATTGCTTGAGGAAGATGAATTCGATTCGAATAGAAGAAGGGATATTTGAGGAGGATCTCTTCCCGGGACAGTTTGCTAAGGCTAGTATGCCCTTTCTCACTCATTCTTGGAGGGTTTTCTTTGCTTATCAATTTATTGTGAGCTTGGTACGAATTTCCCGAAGGAGGGCGCATTGTCTAGAATAGATCTAGAGAGTTGGAGGGTGAAATCACTCTCAACAATAGGATAAGCTTATCAAAGGTGTTTGCCATCATCAAATCTATAGATCTACAGGGTTTTTCAGTGGTTTGGAGCTAAGAACAGAGGAGGCCTAAATTCCAAAGGGTTTCTCAGTCAGTAAGTGCGCAACTCAGTTAGATTTGGAAGCTAGAGTCCAGAAGGGAAATAAATTGATCTTGTCCATCTGTGCATGCAACTATTGGGGATTCTGGAGGATTGCTTCTTCACTTATTTTGTATCTTGGGAGGCATATTCAACCCAACTTTTATATTCTATCTATATCATTCCAGATCTGTAGATCTTATGTATGGAGGTCTTCTTATTATCTAAATAAAGGTCAAATCTGAAGTTGTTGTTCATTCTATTGTGTTGTCTCTATTGTATCTTGTTATTCTATATGTTGTTGTGTTATCTTCATCATCCACATGCTGTAAAATCCCATAAACCCTTCTAGCACAACCTACAAAACATAAAAGAAAAATCACACACAGATCAGAAAAAACACTTAAGTTGCTAGCAAAAATCTACTTGGGGACATTACAGTGGTATCAAAGCGCAAAATTCCTCCCAGCCTATGGGGATTAGCGCATGCCTAAATACAGGGGTATCTATATGGGAAGGCGTAGAAGATGGACTGAGGAACCTGAAGTAGAAATGGGTGAATCAGGGGATGACAGTGAATGTGGAGTGCCACAAGATCTAGCAGGGGTGGCTAAGGACTTGAAACAATCCATAGACAATACCTAGTTTGCATTACAACATCATTTACAGGAAACACATGAAACTATGCGCAGAGGACAGGGGAAGCTCAAGGAGGCTTTGGAAAGAATGATAGCTAGCCAGGAAAATATTGCACTTCTCCTCATGCAAATGAACCATGGTAAGGATGGTCCAAATTGTTGATGATTACAACTGCGTGAGACATCCTCCAGGACTCACACTGAGTGTGTCGGCCTGAGAGAAAGCCCATGAGTTAGGTATGTGGTTCCTCTCTGAGACGGAGAAGGACCGTTGTGTGCCCCTGTGTGGGGTGAGGAAGCCCATGAGTTGGGTGTGTGGTTCCTCTCTGAGACGAAGATGGAACATTGTGTGCCCTGTGTGGGGTGAGGAAGCCCATGAGATGGGTGTGTTGTTCCTCTCTGAGACAGAGATGGAATGTTGTGTGCCCCTGTGCGGGGAAGCCCATGTGTTGGGTGTGTCGTTCTCTCTGAGATGGAGATGAAACGATGTACTGGTCTCCTCTGTGTAGAGAGTTGAGATGATGTGATACTCCAGATGATTCTCCTGTAAGACGCAGTGAGAAAAGAGATCTACTGAGTTGGACGTCCCTGTGGTTGAGCACAGGTGAACGTGATCCTAGTGGTTGAGCACTAGTGAGTGTGATTCTCCAGTGAGACGAAGTGAGAAAGAGATCTGCTGAGTTGGACGTGCCTGTGGCTGAGCACAGGTGCGTGATCCTAGTGGCTGAGCACTAGTGAGTGTGATTCTCTTGTGAGACACAGTGAGATAGAGATGTGGACATCCCTGTGGCTGAGCACAGATGGATGTGCCCCTAGTGGCTGAGCACTAGTGGGTGTATGAGATTCCTTGCTATATTGTACAAGAGTCAGACTTACCTGTAACCCTATTTGTGATGTAAAGGGTACAGGTCGGCCCCACCATAAAGTGAAAGATAATTAATGTAAAAGATAATTAATATGGTAATTATTAATTACATTGTGAGTCATTGAGGTCGGCCCTGTTGTGCCAATAGACACTACTGTTGATAGGCTTAGTCTAATATAAATAAAGATAAATTCCCCATTGAGGAATCATAACACAAGTGTGAGTTTGGAAATTTCAGCAAACACTTGTTCTTGAGAAAAGTGTGCACCTCTCTCTTGGGCGCTAGTCTTCTAGGGTTTTGTGAGCACCCTTTTCTGTGCTAGGTTTATGGTGTGGGAGGTCTTTCTCTTGAAGAATATAACAAAGGATTGGCTGGGTTTTCTTCCCTTGTTGAGAAGGGTTTCCCATGATACTTCTTGTGTACTTGTGCATGGTGTTTCTTCTTGTGATCTTGGTTACTGCAGCGAATTGTTTATGGTGTAACTTCAATTGTCTATGGTTCAAGTAAAATGCTAAAATTGGAATGAACTTCATGCTTGAGCCTAGCTTAGTGAAAAATCAACATGGTTTCAGAGCATAGGTCTTGAAGAACCCACTGCACAAGCATTAAAGCAGCTGTCCTCTCTTTTCTGCAATTCTGTACAACCCTCTAGGGTTTTTGCAAATTTCGTACGACCCTCTCCTTTTGGGTGATTTCAACACTTTACACTTGGACGTTGGGGCTGAAATTTGGACAGGAGTGTACGACCTCCTTCAACCCACCTCCAGAGACTCTCAAAGTGAATTTTCGAGCATTTTGAATTTTTGGTCCTATGGTTTCGTATTTTTTTGCAGAAATTTCAGAATTAGGGTTTATGCAGCCCATTGAAGGAGCTTTTCTGCTCACCTGTGTTCTTCTGAATTTCAATGCTTATTGTTGGCAGTCATAAGCCCAACAAAACCTAAAATTGCTAGCCTAGCCTAGCCGTTAGTTTTTCTAGCCCAGTTGGCAAGGGTTTGTGAAGAATCTGAAAATATGAACAAAATCTTGGTGGAAGATAGGCTTGATGGATCAAGCAACTCCAGTTCCTGGAAGTCAAGACTTCAAGAAGAAGACTTATTATGGGTGATACAAAAAGGTTTACCGGAGACAACTATCGATGAAGAGAAGGAAGATCACATCAAGATGTCAGAGATCAGAGATCAGCTAGGTGCAATTGGAGAAATCATATCAACACTCTCAGGTATGCACTTGTATATATTATTTGTACCATTGTCATGAGTGTAATTGCAGGAGGAAGGAACCTTTGCTGAAGTCATGGATCCAGAGGGATCTCAGTGCATTCAGAGGAACAACACACTGGAAGTGAAGACTCCAGGTTTGATTGTTTTAATTATCACGCCTCTAACCTACATTTCTAAAGTTTTATACCTTACAAGTAGGTGTTGTAGCTGTGACAACAATTCTTAAATTGTTTTGATTCTAGAGATGTACTCATTATTCTACTTTAGGAGATATTCTTGTTTTGTTTCCTTTCATTTGTTTTCTTGTTCCAGGCAGGTTAACAATAAAGGAAGATGGTTATACTTTAGACTTTAGAGGGATTCAAAATTATTTGAGGAGGAAGAACATAACCATCATTGAGGCAACCAATGCAATAATGCATGATCATAATCTTTCTATGATCCTGTGGGTAGAAGCATGCATGACACAATATATGTTCAAAACATGAGTCCTCACCAGATTTTGAAGAACATAACTCCCGAAGAAGCCTTCACCGGAGTGAAGCCCGAAGTTGAACACTTTAGGATATTTGGGTGCCCAGTGTATTTTCATGTACCCAAAGAGAAGAGGTCCAAGCTAGACCCTTCAGGGAGAAAGGATACATTATGGGATAGCTGTGAATCTTCGAAGACATATCAGATCTACATGCTTGGTCAGAGACAGATTGAGACAAGCAGAGATGTTTTCCTTGAAGAGGAGATAGCCTTTCAAAGATCTAGAAAATCTTAGATGGAGATTGACAGTGAGACAATACCTTCTACCCCTTCAACAGTTCAGAGGGAGACAAACGTTATTCCAGTTGATCCAGCTGTTCCAGCTTATCCAGTTGCTTCAGTTGATATGCCTAGAGATATTGCATTCGGGCATAAAAGGGCTGCTTAGGCTCGACAAACTCTGCAGGAGGCAGAGGAACATGCAAGCCCCTCAAGGCACATCCCGAGAGAGCGAAGAGATTTTCGAGCTACTCTTCAGCCATGAGCCACATCATTGATTCTGAGCCTTCTTATCATGGAGAAGCGATAGGTGAACTTGTATGGAAAGTTGCCATGACAGAAGAATACCAGTATATCTTAAAGAATGATGTATGAGATATTGTTCAGAGACAGAAGGGAAGTCTGTGGTGACTTCCAAGTGGATCTATAAGATCAAGCATGCAGCTGATGGAAGAGTCGATAAATACAAAGCGAGATCTGTAGCTAGAGGTTTCCCACAAACAGAGGGAGTTGTCTATGATGAGACACTTGATCCAGTAAGCCCGATACACTTCCATCCGTACTACCATCCATGAATTGGAAACCACATCAGATGGATGGATTCTTGATGAGTTGGGTTTCAACAAGAGTGTTTCTGATCCAAACCTATATTATTACATTGTTGGTGACGAGAGCCTATTTTTGGTGACTTATTCAGAAAGCCTTGTTGTTGGATACAAGTAAGATTTGACTTCTGATTTCGAGATGAAGGATCTGGGTATGATGCACTATTTCTTGGGACAAGAAGTATGACAGAGGATCGATGAGATTTTCCTGAGTCAAGGAAAATATACAGTGGGGATATTAAAGAAGTTCAGTATGACAGAATGCAAATCCATGCCTACACTGATGGTGATGGATTTGAAGAAAATGAATGATGATGATTCAGACGAGATTGATCCACAACTGATTGGATCACTGATGTATTTGGTTAACACCAGACCCGATTTATGCTATGCAGTGAATGTACATTATTCAATTCATGAGTCAACCGAGACAGACTCACTAGATAGCAGCGAAACATGTATTGAGATATCTACAAGGCACAGTTGGATATGGCTTGAGATATGCCTCCAGTGTAGACTTGAGTTTGCAGGGATATGCCGATTGGGCAGGAAGCGCAGTGGATCGGAAGAGCACATCCGGTTATTGTTTTACCTTGGGGTCTGCCATGGTTTCCTGGTGCAACAAGAAACAAAGCTCTGTGGCCTTGAGTACTGCAGAAGCAGAGTATATAACATTGAGTGTGGTAGTCCGCGAAGCAGTGTGGCTTCGCTAGATTCTGATAGATTTATTTGATCATGAGATGGATCCTATTTTTATTCATTGTGATAACCAGAGTTGTGTGAAGCTCTATGAGAACCCTGTGTTTCATGATAGATCAAAATACATTGAGATAAAATATCATTATATCAGAGACATGTTGCAGAGGAAAGCAGTACACGTGCAATACCTTCCTACACATGAGCAGATTGCAAATATCTTCACCAAACCGCTTGCCAATACGAAGTTCGAGAACTTCTGTGAGAAATTGGCTTGGTGGAGAATACCTCCCTAGCTGAGAGGGAGTGTTGATGACTACAACCAAGACAAAGTTCGAGTACTTCCGTGCGAGACTTGGCCTGATGGAGAATGCCTCCCTAGTTGAGAGGAGTGTTGATTATTACAGCTGCGTGAGACATCCTCCAGGACACAGACTGAGTGAGTCTGCCTGAGAGAAAGCCCATGAGTTGGGTGTGCCCATGAGTTGCGTATGTGGTTCCTGTTATCGCACAGGTTGTAGTTTAGGTCACAGGCTAAAGGATAGAGGACAAACTGGCGTAACAGGAACCTTCCCCACCCAATGTCACCTCGATGGGGAGGTTCTTTCTGTTTAGGGAGGTTAGCCCAGGGGAGACGTCCCCGACAACCTGGGGTTTGAAGAGGCAAAAAGTATTAAGTCAAGTTTTAGAGTTCCCTCCTCACAGGTTACCACCTAGGTCAGATAATCCGGCTAATCAACCAATAAATGAAGTGTATGCCCTATTGAAAACACCTGCCCGGAACAAGACAACAGAAACACAATATATGTATTTGCAGGCTATAACTCAAAGGGTTAGTACTTCAATGACTATCTGCTATCATTTAATAAGCAATTGTAAAGCAATAGATATAGAATGAAGTCAAC
>SNQJ01S0007908.1:445032-466520 GCA_010110895.2 Picea sitchensis | reverse complement strand
TAAAACATTGAGCAGAAAGTACATGACTGTTTGCTGTCCTAAAACAACAAAAGAAGACAGCCAAACAGTTGAAACTTAGAGCCATACTAAGGTCAAGGACAGACCTTAGATGGCAGCCTCATAGGACCTCAGAATTTCAACACCACCTTCCTTGAAGCACAAGAGAAGGATAATTATTTTCCAGAGGTAGAAGATAACTTTGAGGAGTACGCAAGGGAATATGTAGCATTGCGAGCATGATTTAGGAGATAGGTCACATTGGATCAATATTGTGGTATTAAGTACATGGGCATGCCTAGGAGCTATCATAGGGGAAGTAATGAGTTAGAGCGTGTAGAGCAGGGAAGATGGATATTCCCACCTTTGATGGGTTAGCCAAGACTTCTGCACAAGCTTGGGTTCAGAAGTTGGATGCCTATTTGCAGCTTAATCCCATGAGAAAGTTGGATTCTATTAAGTTTTCCACTATCTACTTGGAGGGAAAGCCACATGACTGGTGGTACCATGGTATGAATACCCTGGGACATAATCACATTACATCTTACCCAGAATTCACACATAGGCTTATTGACAGGTTTGATCAGGGAGATCCTGAGCTACATTTTCGTGAACTCACTCAATTAAGGCAAACGGGGGCACCCGAAACCTTTATAGAGGAGTTCTAGAGGGTGGCCGTAATGGTACCAGATGTGTCACAAGCTAGGTTATTGATGCTTATCTCTGAAGGATTGATGGAACCCCTGTGAGGTTGGGTTAAGGCTTTCAAGCCTAACAACCTACAAGAGGCTATTTGGAGGACTAGAGATTTGATGGGATCAACAGCAAAAACCAGGTTCATTCCAAGGCCGCCTCTAACCCAAGGAGTGAAGGATCAAAGAGGAATGGATAAAGGTAAGGGACATATCATTGGAGAAAGAGGAGTACAGGTGCACCAAGAAAAAATCCAAGCCATACTTGATTGGCGAATACCCAAAACACTTATAGAACTTAAGGGATTCCTTGGCATTTGCAGTTATTACAGGAGGTTTGTCAAAGGGTTTTCTCAGCTTTGCGCAACATTGAAAGATTTGACCAGAAAGAGCGCATTCAAGTGGAGCCATGAGGCACAAGTAACATTTGACAGGATGAAGGTAATGAGCACTTGTCGAGTTCTCTCTTTACTAGATTTTTCTCAGCCATTCATTTTGGAGTGTGATGCATCAGGGGAGGGAATTGGAGCAGTTCTTATGTAGAATAGGCATCCCATTTCCTACGAGAGCCGAAAGTTGGGAGGGCTTGAGCTATTGTATACCATATATGACAAGGAAATGTTGGCTATAATGCATGCTCTAGCTAAGTTTAGGCAATACTTGATAGGGGCAAAGTTTGTATTCAGGACTGATCATAATAGCTTCAAGTACTTAGAACAAAAAGACCTCAATGAGAGACAACAAAAATGGGTGAGCAAGATCTAGGCTTACGACTTTGACATAGAATTTGTCAAAGGGAAGAACAATGTAGTTGTTGATGCTTTGTTTAGAAGACCCTCAGTTTATGCCATGACGGATATCTCGGTTGATTGGAAGGCGCACTTGTTGGTGGAGTATTCCAAAAACAGGTTTGCATGTGAGTTGATGGATGGACAAGTGCAAGATGACAACTACAAGATCATAGATGCCATCATATACTATAAGGGTCGAATCTTCTTGGTTCCTGAAGCATTGTTCAAGGTGAAGGTGTTGCAGGCATGTCATGACTCACCTTTAGCAGGGCATCAAGGGTTCATGAAGACATACAAACAGGTAAGAGAAAGGTTCGCTTGAAAGGGAATGAAGGAGGATGTCGTGCACCACATCAGAGAATGTACCACATGCCAGGAAAAAAAAGATGAGCACACCCACCCAGCAGGTCTATTACAACCACTTCCTATTCCAGAGCACAAGTGGGAAAGTATTTCCATGGATTTCATTACAGGGTTGCCCAAGGCATAGGGCAAGGATTGCATCTTTGTGGTGGTGGATCGATTAACCAAGTTTGCTCATTTTTTTTCCATTTCCACTGATTACAGTGCATCATAGGTGGTCGAATTGTTCTTTAGGGAGATTTTCCAGTTGCATGGGTTACCCAAAACCATTGTGAGTGACAGAGATAGTAGATTTATGAGCACGTTTTGGCAAGAATTGTTCAGGCTAGTGGGCACAGCGTTAACTCCCAACACTAGCTATCATCCTCAAACAGATGGCCAAATAGAGATAGTCAACAAATGGTTGGAGGGGTATCTTAGGAATTATGTGTCAGTACAATAGAAAGCATGGGTTAAGTGGCTACACTTGGGTGAGTATTGCTACAACACCACTTACCACATGTCCATTGGTATGTCTCCTTTCCATAGTTATGACCTCCTCACCTTTGTGGAGATTGTATTTGGAGGTAGAGCACCCATGGTACAAGATTGGATCCAAATGAGCCAGGACATACTTAGAGAGCTCAAGGATCACTTACACAGGGCACAAAATCAATAGAAAGTACAGACAAATAAAAACAGGTGGAGCGTACTTTTGAGGTTGGGGACCTTGTTTATTTGAGGCTCCAACCGTATAGGAAAGAATCTATAAAGAAGAATGGCACTGAGAAAATCAAACCTCGTTTCTATGGGCCGTACAAAGTGAAGAGGAAAGTGGGAACAATTGCATACGAGCTTTACATAACCCAAGAAAGAAAAATACATAACGTTTTCCATGTGTCATGCTTAAAAAGGGCAATAGGACAACACATCATGGTTAATAAAGGACTACCTCCAGAAGACGAGGAAGGACAATTGGTCTTGATACCCGAGGACGTTTTGGAGGTGAGAGAGAGAAGATTGAGGAATATAAACATTAAGGAATACTTGGTCAAATGGAAGAATTTGCTCATAGAGGATGCTACTTGGGAAGGTGAATAGGTTCTACATAAAACATGATCAAAATTGCTTGTGGGCAAGCAATTTCCAGTAGGGGAGACTGTAATGTCCCCCTTCTCTTGATAGAGGCTTGGAGAGACTCAGTAGTCTAGATGTCCCCACTAGACTATAGTCTCATGAGAAAAAGGGGACTAAGAGGCACCAAAGTAATCACTATGAGGATAAAAGTTATATTATTAAAGTGACTTTGGGAAAAAAGGGAAAATTAAGTTAAGTGACTAATATGAGGAAAAGTGAAGAAAAGAACTTTAGGATCCAATCAAATAACTTAAGTGGAAATTAGACACTGGAGTATAAAAGAAAAAGGAGGGCGCCTTATTCCACATTCTGGTCATTTTTACATTTGCATCTTGAGCTCTTCAACTTAGACGTTTTGAGGGTTTTGGGAGAACAAACCCTAGAGATTAGCAATGAGGTGAAAGATTCCTCTGTTCTTGATCCAAGCTTGGCCAAGGAGGTGAAAGATCCCTCCCTCACCATTCTATCCAGTTACGGGTTGATTACTACAGGGAAGCAAGAGGAAGTGCGCAGTCTAGGAGTGTTTCTGCAAGAGGTGCACATTGCTTGAGGAAGATGAGTTCGATTTGAGCAGAAGAAGGGAGATTTGAGGAGGATCTCTTCCTGGGACAATTTGCTAGGGCTAGTGCACCCTTTCTCACTCATTCTTGGATGGTTTTCTCTCCTTATGGATTTATTGTGAGTAGATCTAGAGAGTTGGAGGGTGAAATCACTCTCAACAGTAGGAGAAGCTTATCAAAGGTGTTTTCCATCATTAGATTTATAGATCTACAGGGGTTTTCAGTGGTTTGGAGCTAAGAACAAAGGAGGCTGAAATTCCAAAGGGATTCCCAGTCGGGAAGTGCGCAACTCAGTTAGATTTGGAAGCTAGAGTCCAGAAGGGAAATAAATTGATCTTGTCCATCTGTGCATGCAACTATTGGGGATTATGGAGGATTGCTTCTTCACTTATTTTGTATCTTGGGAGGCATATTCAACCCAACTTCTATATTCTATTTATATCATTCCAGATTTGTAGATCTTATGTATGGAGGTCTTTTTATTATCTAAATAAAGGTCAGATTTGAAGTTGTTGTTCATTCTATTTTGTTGTCTATACTGTATCTTGTTATTCTATATGTTGTTGTGTTATCTTCATCATCCACATCCTATAAAATCTCATAAACCCTTCCAGCGCAACCTTAAAGGCAACCTGCAAAACATAAGAGAAAAATCACACGCAAAGATCAGAAAAAACACCTAAGTTCCTTGCAAAAATCTACTTGGGGACATTACACCTTCTCTGTTGGCAGAGGCTTGCAGACCTATCCCAAGACCTACTGCAACCTATTCTCCTTTCCCAGCACACCTGCAGCCCCACAAAACAGTCCCCCCAGGCTTGCGACTTCCTTGTCTCCGTAGGCCAAGCCTCCTCTAGGACTTGCGACTCCCTTATCTTAGTTGGTCGAGCCCTCCAACAGTAAGCTGCAGGCTTACTCTTGGCTATGGCAACTTTCCGAGACATGCGACTGCCCCTCGTTGACTGGCCGAGCCTCAAACAAACTTGTAGCTGCCTTTCCTAGGGTGGCCGAGCCTCCCTAGTCCTATGGCTGGCCGAACCTCCCACAATCCTCAACAAATCTGCACCATCCTTAATCAACCCCCCTCTTCATGGTACCTGCCTAAAACAAGAACAAAACATCAAATCTGAGGCCTAACGGCCTCTCTCCATGGCTAGTTGAGGTCACCAAGTGGCTGGACTGAGGTCACCACAACTCCACACAAGAATGAATCATCTCACCTTCACCTTATATCTTTTTATACAACTCAAAGGGGTGAGTAAAAGACCCAAGTCACGTCAACATTAAATTAGACTTTCTATGTGGGCATGAAGCTCCAACACAAGCCCATAAAGCCCATCATCAAGGCCATGAAGCCCTAGCTTCATTCCAAGGGCGTTTTCACTAAAACGAAAGTGCAACAAGGTGCCAACGAAGACTCTCACTTGTCCAACACCAAGGCCATGTGAGAATACCTGCATGAAGCTACAAAACATCAACATTCAAAGGGACTATTCAAGGAAAATATGGTAACATTTCTATTTGTTCGCGACAAGGGAAATTACAACAATGTTGATTTTGCCAATCAATTATAAATCCTCGAGCTAAGTATAATTGAAAAGAAAAAAATAAGGAATGAAAAACAATGTGAAATTTGTTCACAAAGTCTTGAACCCAAAAAATGTCATTTGATGCCTCAAACAGGCTTAGGAAGTTTTTGGATACCAAATCATCTAAATAGGACTTGCCCCTAAAATATGTCCTACAAGTCAATAGGTCCAATTTTTGCACTGAGAAAGTACCAGCATAGATGACAAATTATATAATGATTCATTTTGGATCAAGAAGTGCTTTAAATGATCTAAACGTAAACCATAATGTCTTGGGTTTTTTCGTTATTAGGGTGTGGATTTGAGTATGGTTTAGGTCTGTGATTTGGGGTTATTGAGATATACCACACTTGCCTCTTGTAGATGTGTCTTATTTGCCTTTCATATGACAGGGAACCTAACACATGCTTTGATTACATACTTTTCTAGGGGCTTGGTAAATTTCAATTTTTGCCAGGTATGTGTCATTACCTTGGAAGACACTATTCCTAGCAATGCATCTGATCCCGAATAAGGTCAAAAAAACCCACAAAATTAAGTAAGCATGATCCTTTTCTTGTTATGCCTTTTTGTGGACACATCAGTAGATCTTCTTCATTGCCATACATAGTAAAATTAAATGTTTGATTTTTGATGCAGTTTGTAGGAGCTTCCTTGGGAACCTCAGATTTTAAAATACCTTCAGAGGTTTCTCTAAATGATGGTCAACTTCAGGTACCGAGCAATATTTGTTGTGTTGTTGTGGAGTATCTTGCTGGGGGAACTCTGAAATCTTTTCTTATAAAAAATAGAAGACAAAAACTGGCTTTCAAAGTTGTGGTCCAGATAGCTTTGGACATCTCTAGAGGGTTAGTCTCACATTTCCCTTGTCTAGAAAAATTAAATAAATATAAAGTATTCCCATTACACACCACTAGATAAACTCGTCTGATTATGCACTTCCAGGTAGTCAGAATCAAACTTAGTGCTTTATATGTTTTGGGCATTGGCATATTTACCTGTGATATATGTTGCAGGTTGAACTATCTTCATTCTCAGAAGATTGTACATAGAGATGTGAAAACAGAAAACATGTTGCTGGACAAATCAGGAACAGTTAAAATTGCTGATTTTGGTGTCGCTCGTATTGAGGCATCCAATCCAAAGGACATGACTGGTGAGACAGGAACTCTTGGCTATATGGCACCAGAGGTATAATGCTATGATTATGTCTTGATGTTAATAATGAGAGTTTTGTTTGTAAAATAAGTTTTTCCTTACAAGAAATCCAGTCTTGTATTTTTTAATACTGTCTTTATATCTAACCTTTAGCTTGTATAAATGGAATGGATTTACTTGTAATTTCATTTTTCCGAGGTCTGTATTGTAGTCGTGTAGAACTCTTTTGGCTTGCTAATTAGATAACTTTTGTATGTTAGTGTCAAGTGCTTAGTCAACTAAAGATCATAGCTAAATAGGTAGGGTGGAGAATATGCCCAAAACACTGTACTAGTATAATGTAAAAGGGCTCTACATCCCTGTTTGGATACTATTCTGAAATTTATTTATACGTCTTGAATAGAAAAGTAGCATATTCACATGGTTATCTGACAAAATAATTGTTTTGACTGTTTTCTCACAAGTGAAGCACCTTTTGGATAAGTTTTTTTCATTACAAATTTGTATTTACTAGTGACATACAAATTGCTTATGTTTCTTTTTCTCTAATGTCCCCGTTGGCCTAGGAAGCATAAGGAATAGTTCCGCTAGCCCAAATTGGTTCCTGTAGGCTAAGTCGGAAAAGTTACCTAGGGAACTCAACTTTTGCCTAGGAAATGACTTTATAAAGTGAAAAAGGGAAAAAGGGGGGACATGGGTCTTAGGCAAAATAAAGTCACTTAAAAATTATAAATTGCGCAAGCATAAAGTGACTTTAAAAGAAAATTAAAAAGGAAGTGAGCGGGAAATAATTCAATGAAGAAATAAAAGAGGGGAAAAGAGGAGGCGCCCCTCATTCTTTCATTCTCTCGTTTTGGAAAATAGAATTTTGAGAGCTCTTGAGAAAAGAGTCTAGGGTTTTTGGAAACCTTGGGCATTTGCTGGTTTCGGTGTTGCAATGATACACCCTAGCTAGTTTTGGGAGGAAATCACTCATATTCTTCAGCGAACTTCATTGCTACGGAGTTTATCTTCTTGCAGCTGAGTTTCTTTAGTTGGTGGTCGATTTTCTTAGTGTGGCGGCTGGAATTTTCAGTGTGGTACGAATTTTCCTTTGGAGGGCGATTTCTTTATCATTGCTGGGCACCATTCATACTAAAGGGTGCATTAGTTCACAGTTGGGCGCCTCTGTACTTGCTGGGTGCATTCTTGAGGAAGCTGGGCGCATTCTGGAGGGGCTGGGCACATCCTTGAGGAGTGGGAACAAGGTATGGGGGTGCAGGTCCTTCCCTTACTCACCTAGAGCAAGTGGGGGCGCATTATCTGGAGGAAGGGGGGTGCGATTTTCCTTTTTGGCAGCCACTGTGGGAAAGAGCTACGATATTCACTTACCAAAAGGGGATGAATTACCTTCTACCAGGGTGCATTTGCTGAGTGCTGGGGCATCTTTCCAAGGGTCTATTTCTTATCTCGTGTAGCTGTTCATAGTGGGAGGTTGAAGCTTGATAGAGGACTGTACTGATTGAGAGAGCCGGGCTCTTATTCTGTGTGAGGATTGACTTTATTGGGGAGGTTACTGTTGCTGCTACTTCATATTTGTGACTGTCCAGTGCCCATATTCCTCAGTTTATAACAGCTGGATTCTCTCTTATTTCGTGGCTGGAATCTTGTAATTCCGGTGCTAATCACCTATAGCAAGGGCACTACCAGGTTCTTCTATGTCACTATTATCTACTTAAATAAATGCCATGTATTTTGCTGATATAAAATCAGTTCTGTGCTCCTACATCTAGTGAATTAATTCTGATATATATATATATGCTGTCTACTTTTCATATTGGTTTATATGCTCCTGAGATAAGCACATTTTCAAGGCTGCAACTATTCATAAAACTTTCATATCAGCAAATCTCTATAAACATTTCAGTGGCAAATTGTTTGACGGAAGGCCAACACAGTAAAACTAAGAAAAAATCTAAAAATAATTGAGTGGGAATATTACATTTTCCTACCCTTTTACACCAGATTCCATATGTTATTTTTCATCTAAATTAGGAACTTGCTTTTCCTATTTTTCCCTCAAGCTTTGGCATTCTTGCAACCGCACAACTAGCCTGAGCTAGGCTGCCCATGTACTCAATACATGTATCTAACACCCCCCTCTCAAATAAGAGCTCCAACAAAGTTCTTGTCAACTAAACAACTTTTGATCATTGTTTGCGAAAAATTCAATGTTTGTTTCAAGGTACTCTATGGTCTTATTTTCCACATTCACTGCCTAGTACTGAAATTGCCAGGCCTAACACCATAATTCTTGAGCCATTATCAATCACAGATACCACAATAAATGCCAATCAACCTGTTGACCACCTATTTCGACTAGGGGTCAACTCCATGTACCATGAAGCTGTGTACCTTGGGGTACAACTTTTTTTTGAAGACTTCTGGTTCTACACGACAATTTTTGCCCCAACACGTCTTTTTGTAATCAGAATGTCTGCTCCCCTGCGTGGGATAATAATGTAATAGGTGAAGATGAGTCATATTTTTGTTAATTGCCTAGGAATTTATCATTAGGGAAGTCCTTTTATCGACTGTTTTTTATCCTTGGGTAATTTTTAATTACCCTTGAGTTTTTCACTCACAATAATCCTCCAAAGTGGTGAAAGGCGTTCTAATGATCGATCCCAAGGGGTCACTAAGGTCTAGGAATATTGTAAATGACCATGCTAGATATCTTCTAGAGTTTTGCGGAATTCCGTCAAGTTTTAATAGTTTTTTTTTTTAATTTATTAAAATTATCCATTTAATGGTAATTTTAATTAAATTTGATGTAAAAATGTAAAAATTTGGTCCTAGGGGATTGGGATTTTGATAGGGGTATGAGTACTCAAAAGAAATGGCAAGAGACCCTTGGACCAAGTTTCAGCTCAATTGGACAAGTTTTGCTAGGTCTTTGTCCATGAGGAGTCCAAGTCAGTCTAGAGTCAGCAATTAATTGCTTTAATTTGGCTAAGTAAAAATGCCAAAAATTGTAAAAAGGGATTAAAGACATGAGAGAGAGTGGGAAAGGTTTCCTAACCTTTTTCCTAAGTTAGAAAAACAATTTTCCAACTTAACCAACCCCCCCTTGCTTTGCCACAACTTAAAGTTACTCTCTCCCTAGGAAAAGTGCGCCCCCCTTTCTCTTTGACTTGGCCAAGATAAAAAATTAAACCAAAAGGCTAGCCTAAACCCTAAGTGCGCCCCCCCGAAGCCTCTAACTCATCCATTGGGTCAGTGAAAAGGTGTTTCCCCCCTTCCCTCACTCAACCCTCAAACCCTAACACTACCAAAACTCTAAAAGTGCACCCTAGTTGACTTAGTCACTTTCTCTAGATGTGTGACACTTGGAGCACATCCAAGAGGGGTCTCTCTTCTCTCCCAAGTATAAAATAATGCCTACCCCTCATTTGATCATCGATTCTCAGAGCAATTCCACTATGCCCAAATCTCTCCCACTCCTCTCTCTCTTTCTTTCTCATTTCTTCTTGTGAGTTTTGCTGCAAGTATTTGCATGCAAATATTTTTTTGAATAAAGGAAGCTTTGGAGGAATACCATCTCGGCATTGAGAGTCTTCTTGATGTTATACAAAATTTTATTGAGGTGATATTGCTATTTTTCTAGTGTTTTTCTTGTTTACTTAGCCTAGATTAAGAGATCTAAAGCAAAGTATTTTGCTTGGTAAAATAAGTAGAAGTATTTCTATTTGTTTTAGTGAAGTATTTTTAATAGAACTAGTAAAGTATTTTACTTGTTTATTAGATCTACTCACCACTTGATTGGTTTTGTAGCAAGTTTGGCACCATTTGCAGGTCACCAAAGTGTTAGAACAAGTAGATTTCAGATCTGAAAATTTATTTGCTTAGCCTACATAAGCCTCCAAAATTTTCTGTTCTTTTTCTTCACCATTCCCTATTGATTTGAGACATTTTTCTGTTTTGAAATAGGCTTTAACAATTTACTTTTCTGTTCAGATTTTTACACATAGAATTTATGTTTTGTATTAACAGAAATTTCTAAATATTTTCAAGTGTTTTGGCAGCATTTCCAGCAAGCATTAGCTTGCTGTTTTTTGCAGGTCCTCGCCAGAACAAGGGGAGGTGTTGCCCATTTTGGGTCAGAAAACACTTCAGAAGAGCCTCCCAAGTTGGGGTTTCAACCCTCTTCTTCTCTATCTCTTTCAAGTGTTGTAAGCAGCCCGAGAGAGTCTCTTGGGCTTGCCTTTTTCTCTAAAAGTTAATTTTCTGTTTTGTAAATAATTTAATTGCCTACACCTTGCAAAGTGATTTGGACTTGCCAATCCATGCAAAATCGTAAGGCTAGGATAGTTTAGTTTTCTGTTTTTCATCTTTCTTTTTGCCCCACTTGTCCTTAAGACAAGGTTGTGTGGTTAGGTGCAATCTTTTTACTTTCAAGTCATTTTATTTTTGCTTTGATTTATTTTGCGTACACCTTGCAAAGTGATTTGGCCTAGCCAATCCATGCAATATCATAAGGCTTGTATAACTTGTTAATATCTTTGTAACTTTTTAATTTGGAAAGTAATTATATTTAGTAACTAGGCACCCATACTGATACAACTTTCACCATAAAAAAGGGTGACTTGTGGAAGCTATAGGGGGTGGAAGTTGGGGACGACTTCACGATACTTAGTGTCCTCCCTACTTGAGCACCCAAGCATTCCGAATTGACCTGTGGAGCTAGGGAAGGACCTTGCTTGTCCTTATTGAGCACCCAACAATTCTTTTGGTCAAAGTGGTAAGAGTTAGGGGTAGACACATAGTCTAGGCTTGCATCTTCAAACCTTAATCCCCCTAACTAAAGA
The DNA here is from genome assembly GCA_010110895.2 of Picea sitchensis. Taxonomy (NCBI): domain Eukaryota; kingdom Viridiplantae; phylum Streptophyta; class Pinopsida; order Pinales; family Pinaceae; genus Picea; species Picea sitchensis. The sequence continues at coordinate 455,407 of SNQJ01S0007908.1, read as the reverse complement.
GAGACTTTAAAATTCTTCTAAAATCAATCTACAACACTTTCACAACTTATGTGCCTTCATTTTCAGTTATCTCTTAATTAAGTTGTGTAAGTTTACTTTCTAAGCCATTTCATCTAAATAAAGTTGCGCATTCTCTCTCTTTGGGCAATTTGCTTTCCAAGTTTTCAAGTTGTTTTTCATTTGTGAATATCTCATGCTATAATCATTCATTGTATATTGGTTTAATTCTCTTGTATATGTGTATAATCACTTAATTTGTTTAGTTCACTGTATATCTATTTCATTTCATTCAATAATTGTCTTAAGTGTAAAGTTATATTCTTTATTCATTGTGATTAGTTCATTTAATTACATATTTGTTGTATAATCTTATTGACTCCATTTACCCATCTTTAGGCACTAGTCTTAATTTAGTTTGTAGGTAAAGAAGTTTGCTTGTCATTAAACTTTTGCATTGCATTGTTGATTGTCATTTAGGTTAGGTCTCTCTAACTCAAGATTTAAAATTAACTCCTAGAACACTTAATCAACTTAACTTAGTTAAGTAGGCTCTACCCCCCTTGGCTTCCCTAGGAATGAGCCTAGACGGAAGAAGTCCAAGTCGAGGTGACAGTGGGTTTGGACTTAGGCTTGTGCCTCCAAGGACACACCAAGTGGGTTGGAGACTTCTCCATGCTTGTAGGTGTGTATAAGGACGACAACACAACCATACTATTATTGTGATCAGAACATACGATTATCTTTAATTCCAAAATGCAGGAAAATTCATGTGCCATATTTGTCTCATGCCAAAGAAGCCAATTTCATTTACTGCAATAACAAGATCCTGTCTATGCTTCATTAGGGCAGTAAGTATGCATACCAGAAAAATTGTTGTCACTGTTTATATTCTCCAAATCCTCTGTGTGGGAAGTAATTTCAGTGCCCTTACTTTGTGTCTCTTTTGGTGCTCTTCAAGCACAAGAAGATTTCCCTCATAAGAAAAAATCTCTCTCAGGCAAACTTCTTCCTGTCATGTCTCAAATAATCTTTGAGAAGTCACCCAAACGTTTGGCCAACACCACTGTCTGACAATTTCTTTTCCTGCACCTGTTTGCTTGTAGCATCTCTAGACTGAAACTGTCTGCCTATAGCATCTCTAGACTGCACCTTGTTACCCCCTCTCACCTAGGGGTAACTAGAGGAGATCATGTCTCATGGCCCGCAGTGAAGAAAGTGATACCGACGATCTTGATGATCAACATGTCCACAGAGTTTAGCCCAACAACCCCTCAGACGCCTCTTCCTCGCCAACACAACTCATCACACTCAATCAACAAGGCTCATTGGGAGATGGTGGCCCGACAAATTATAAGGTACATTAGTCCTTGTTTCATGTAAAGTGTCATATTTAATGCATTGGGCATTTGAGTAATGATCAAATGTCGAAGTTGGATAATGAATCATGAGCATAGAAGTTATGTTTTTTTCCTTGTTTCTCCTTGGTGGCTATCTTGGGCATCCTAGTCTCGTGTTGTCACTCCTGGGAAAAGGGGTACTATTGGTGGTTCGTTGAAAGAGGTAACGTACCATTCCTGATCATACTTACCACTTTCCATCCTTAATCCTTCCGTTCTCCCACCTTTTGGGTAATGTGGTTACATGCACACCAAAAAGGCATTTACCTCATTCTCTTATGAGAAGAAGGGGCTAAATGCCCATAGGTAGATTGCAGCTAGCAGAAAAAGGAAAGAAATGGGATAACAAGGACAGTTAAAAGCCACGAGTCCACAATTGAGCTCTACCCCCTCTAATGGTGATCACAATTCACCCCTAGTCCTAATGCGAATAAATGCATTCATCTATTAAAAAGGACTTGAATATATCCCAAATAAACAACAAAGGAAGTGCTATGCTTGAAACCTTTTTAAGGGGACTTGCAAATTATATAAAGTGAAAGAAAGAGGCAAAAAGAAGGGGGTTCGGAATGCAAAAAGGTAAAAAGAAGGGGTTCAGAATGCAAGAAGCGCTGAGGAAAGAGTAAGTCAATTGCCAAGCACACCCTCCACAATGGCATTCATAGAGGTGAGTCCATACATTGTCTTGCATGTTAATGATCCCATACCTAGAAGTAAACCCCATGACCACCTCATACTCATTACATATCTCTAATTGGTTCTTTTGTGAAATATCTCTCTTCTTGGGTAATGACACACCTAATAGGTTCCTTCGATGGTCGTCCCATACGTAAACTTGCCAATTTGCATAAAGTCTTGGGCTTGTGTGAAGTTTGAAGGGGATACCCAATGAGAGTTGCTCATGTGGCTTTTGTATTACTTGATGGCTTACTTTATATGCTTCTTGGGACTATTGTAGCTCATGATTGTTGGTTTTATTTTATTCCATGGTTTTGACTAACTTTGAGTGCACCTAACATGGTCTTTGGAGAACGTTCTGGTACTTCCACCCCAGGATGTTGTGCACATTTGTAGAAGATACAACACGTGTGATGCAGAGCGTTGGATCACCTGGTGATTGACCCCCTTCAATACTTCCTCTCACACCTCTTGGACCTTGGACAATGGTCAGATGAGATCTCATTTGATAGATATGGTCACAATGAGAGACAAATGGGCAGAAATCCCACACCTTGGACAGTACACCCATACCTTATTCAACATTTTATGGAGGATGTTGCACCTAATTATGCTCAAACACCACTCAGGGAGATGATGCATGATCATTCCACTTGGTCGTTGGCCTTCCTCACCCTAGACGTCGAGTTATCAATGATGACATCATGTGCTAGGGTTTGTTGATGATGACGGGGCTTGTTTTCCATTAGACACCACTTGATGGCTTTGAGATTGACGTGGCACTTGATGATGATCTTCCAGCTTGCTTGCACCATTTGACAATGACACGTGGCCTTGGGAGGCCCTCTTCACCCTTTGGAGGCTTGATGTCAACACGCATGTGGCCTTATTTTGGTGTATTTGCATGTATTATCACTTTTAGAGGCTATTTGAGGGGTCGACACCACCTTGTATCATGGATTATTGTCATTTTACTTCATTATTGTGGACATTAGCTCTTGGTTACCTCATATAAATAGAGGGAGCACTCAACCTTATCATTCATCACTCTCACACTTGTGAGAAACACCACTTGGAGTACTTGTGCGTAGTTTTGGAAGGAGGATTTCATTGGATGTTTTTCTTTTGTTTGATGGATAGATGTTGAACTAGGGTTTCCTCATGCATAGCGCTTGACCTAGTAAGTGTTCTTCTTCAAGTTTTATGCTTGTGTGTGGTGTATTTTGGTGGATGCTCTTTTAGATGGTTAATTGTTGCATGTTACCTTGTATGCTTGAAACCCTAGGAGGGATTAAGATTGTTTATCCCCCTTCCTACTTTCATTTATCATTAATTCTTGAAGCATTTAAGACTTATTCTAGGGATTAAGAGTGTTTATACCCTAGGGTTTTTTTCTTAGCTAGTTCAAGTCCCAGGGATTAAGATGGTTTATCCCCCCTAGGGTTTGACCTAGTTCAATTGAGACCTTGTTGCTAGATGCTAGAGAAGAAAATGACATCTAGGGTTTTGAGGGTATATGCCCTAGTTGTTTTCAAGAAGTTTGTACTAGGGTTTATGAGGGTATATACCCTAGTTTTATCTCCACACCTCACTTGCCTCTAGTAATCTTTATGGTGTTTGCCTTGACTCCATTCTCCCAAGGAAAGAGAAAATGTCACTAGTCTTGTGATTGCAAGTGATGGTTGAAACACTAGTTAGTTAGAAAACTCTCTCTCAAAACTCTCTTTTAGTTTAGCTTTATGACATCATTGATGATCTTGCTGCTGTCATAAATTGAATGCTACAGCCATTAGGGTTGCATACATTGCTGAATATTTACTTAATATTGTGGAAAAACTTGTTCATAATCATTGTTTAGCAATTGGATATTATTCTACTTGTTGAGGGCTAAATTCTAAGATATAATTGCTAATTTTCTGGGATAATTTTCTTATTTCTGTTGCAAATTAGTTATGGCTGATATAGACGGGTTTACTGCTGCAATTTTACAACAACAATTGGTTTTACTTAGTATCTAGTGTCTAAAGGTGAATGGTATGCACTATAACTTGGTAATTGACTATTATATGCATTGGAATGTTTCTTGTCTCGCACAGGTTAAACTACTACCTTGTTCAAACTAATTCTACCCTTCATCTTTCCTAGACCTAGCCTAGCCTATTGAGTGACTTAGATAGGGCGGTTATAGACTTGCCTTAGCTTGTTATAGCATCCTTTGAGGTCACTAGGGAAGCCTCCCTTGCATTGAACCTCATTCCTTCACTAAAATGGGTGAAGTACTTGCCTAGGTGATAGTGGCAAGTGCTTCTAGTTGTTACACAAGATTGGCATCTTGTGGAGGGCTTTGCACAAGTACAAATCTTGTGATAACACACTCGTCTATCATGTGGACAAATTATTTTATTACCAAAACACACAAACTTGGAAATAATTTAAACCAACCTTTGAAAGATGAACCATCACGTGCAAATTTGCTGACATCCCACCCACACACATTCCAAGTCTGTTCCAGTTATGTCTTCTATTGCATCTGAGTTTTTCATTTCTTGTCACATGACATCTTTGTCATGTACTACACATTGTACCATCAAATTGTTTTGCCTCCCATGTCTCCAGTTAGGCACACATCAACGTTGATGTTTTTCTTGTGCACTCTAGGTTTTTTCTCTAGACTATAATCTCTATATCATGCGCCATTTCACCCTATAAACATCAATGTTTTTTCACATTTCAAGAACTTCTCTGCCGGTTCTCTTTTCTGTTGGCTAGCTTTGGGTTGCAAGTCCCTAGGTTGATATGATAACACCCTCCTTCACTTTGGTACTAATATTGTGGGTAGTTTCAATGTCATGTCTCGTGGGCCATGATACATGAGCATCCTTAGTGATCAAGCAATCCTGCATCAACCGAAAACGTTTCTTATTTATGTTTAGTTTAATTTCCAATTTTGGTTTGTTTAGGTATCATTGTGTGGACCTATAAGGGACTGAGCATGGCCGAATAGGGATTCACTCTAAATGAGGAAGCCATTTTTAGTCCTCGAAGTGTTGATGAACGTTGGATTTGAAATGATCCCGATCATCCTTCCAGACTCTTTTCAAGAGTTTGGGGAGAGGGGCTAAGTGACCCTGAAAGAATTGTGACCATTAGATCAAAGGGGAAATGATCAATGGCCATAATCCATTTTGGAGCTCGTAAGGACTTTGGGGTCTAGAACAACATGCAACAGGGAACCTCAAAATTAGTAAAGGAAGTGAGACATAGAAGGGTGGGCTTGAGGAAACAAGGGAACAAAGGCTCGGGTATGATGACAACTTGACCTTTGGATTTCAACCATGTTACCCCTCATATAGCATGAGGATTGTCCTAGCTTGAATACCTTGCCCAAGTAGGTTGCATTTGGAGTATGTGCGTCTTGATGGCTATTGGTTGTGGATTTGATACTTAGCATCACCTATTGGGTGTTCATTGCATATTTGGAGGCTTGCATTGTACATGTGGATATTGATGGAGTGCTAAGTTTGATGAGGGTTTTACATATATGGTTCACTCATTTGTTGATCTCCTAGCACATTGCATGGAGAGGGAAACCCATCAAATAAGGGTTTTCCCTAAGTCTCGTGGTTCATTATTTGGATTTGTTGCTTTGAGATAGTGCTTGGTTGTTTGGCATGTATGCATTTATATTAATCTTGGTGCACATTGGAGAGGAACACCTATTAATTTATGGGTTCGTAAGGTTTTGGCATAATAGTAGTTGAGCTATGATGGTTTAATTGGAGGATGAGATGTACATTGCTTATCTTGGGATCCTTGAAAGATGAGATGCCTTCTTAAGGAGTGCTCCACGTATGCACACTTCCCTAGAGCACTCCATCTTATTGTACAGATTTCTAGAGCATCCTCCTTCTTGACCCATGGCTTTTGAGGTGGTTAGTGGTTTTAGCACATAGTTTCACATTATGATCCTTGGGTTTGGTTTTTTTATTCTTACTTTGGTGAGTGTCCCACGATTGATGTACATTCTTCAAGGTTGTCCCTCTTTTGGCCCTTGGTTTGAGGAGAGTTGGTGGCTTGCACATAGATTAATGCTATTGGCACACATTTTGAGGATGTCCATCTCTTTGAGTTTGTTATAACAACTAATGGACCATTGCTTACACACTTCTGTATGAGATACACTTTTGGAGGAGCTTGATAGCTTTATTGGAGGGGAGTCCGAGCTCAAGAACAAATATCTTTGGACAAAGTTGCCAGATTGTTGTCGATTAGTGCTAGTAGATGCAAAATGGTTGTGAGATTTCAAAATTGTGGTCATAATAGAAAATTTTAACAACTATGAGGGAGTTATGGTGGTTGCAAATTTGCTGCCTGTTACTGTTAAAAGTTCACACCGAAGGTGCCAAAGTGCTAGTTCACTAGATATGAACTCAAAGGAAACTTGGAGTGGTCATCCACTGTCACCTCACTCCCATACTTAATGGTGGAATAATCTCCAACAAAGGGGGGCCTCCCTAAGCAGCTAAGTCTCAATGAGGATAAGGTATTGAAGGGATATGAAAACTTAGAATAAATCTGGTTTATCTTGCTAGATGTAGTTTTAATTTCCATGTTTGAGATGGGTTAAGAAAACTTATGGATGAATGAATTTTGTGATTAATAGGTTTTATTGCCGCCTTATACACACCTCGGGTAACATGGAAGAAATATTCAATCCAATGAGTGTGTCCTTGGGGGAAAGTCTTGAGTCACGGTGTTGTCACCTGATCCTTGACTCCTCTGTCTAGGCCAACTCCTAGCGAAGCCAAGGGGGGTAGTCCCTAAGAAAATAAATCTAAGGCTCAACTAACTAAGCACAACTATGATTTAGGAGTTTATTTAAAGCAAGAGCAAGATACAAATAAGTCTACACTTAGCAGCATATATGACACAAATGAAATTGCTTATGATAAAGATATATAAAGCATGTAAAGTACTTGCATGAAAGAGATACAATAATGTTAGCAGATACAAGTGCTTGCAAGGTAAATGATAAGCAATATGTAAAGACTAGTGCCAAATGTAAAGATTGTCGAACGATGTAAAATGCTGCTGAAATGAAGATGTTGTGTATGCTCTTGACAAATTTTATTATTAAAATGAGTTATTATATTTGTGGGTTTTGTTGCCGTCCTTATACACACTTGCAAACATGAGCTAAGTCCAACTCACTTAGTGTGTTCTTGGAGGCACAATGCCTAGGTTCAAAGCCCACTGTCACCTTGACTTGAACCTCTTCCGTCTAGGCTTACTCCTAGGGAAGCCAAGGGGGGTAGACCCTAGTTACTATGTGAAGTTAAGAGTTAAATTCTAGGTGTTGATTTTAATTAGTTATGGTTTGGGGGAATCTAGCTTATATGAGAGGCACACAATGCAAAGTGCAATTATTCAATGCAAAGGCAAGCCCTTTTCCTAAGACAACTAAATACTAGTGCCTAAGGTTGGGCAAGGGGTCAACTAAAGTTTAAAGGATAATATCTTTTACAAAGAGTTACAACAACAAGATTACAAAAGAATGACTTTACAAGGTTTACAATTAGGAGTAGATACAACTAAAAGAGATAAACAATTATCTACAAATCTAAGAATGTCTAAAGATACATCAAAGATACACTTATACAATTATGGACAAGAAAGGAAACACGCACTAACTTGATTATTTGATTGTGCAGGGAAATAAAGATTGCTCAAAGGAAAAGATCACACCAACACATCAAGCCAACAAACACAAACATAGAGTGCCTCCACAAGATGCGCAACTCGAAGGGGCTGCTTCAATGGCATCCACAAGTACACAACAACAAACCCAAACAATGAAGTTGCGCATCCTTTGTCTAAAGATACATCAAAGATACACTTATACAATTATGGACAAGAAAGGAAACAAGCACTAACTTGATTATTTGATTGTGCAGGGAAATAAAGATTGCTCAAAGGAAAAGATCACACCAACACATCAAGCCAACAAATCCAAACATAGAGTGCCTCCACAAGATGCACAACTCTAAGGGGCTGCTTCAATGGCATCCACAAGTACACAACAACGAACCCAAACAATGAAGTTGCCTCCAAAGGATGCGCAACTTCAAGGGGTTAAGCCAATAAAGCAAAACACAACTCAAAATTAAATGACAATGCTCAAAAGAAAGCCTCCAAGGGCAAGGGCGCAAATTTAGTTCACTTAGTTAACATCCACAAGTGCCTAAAGTAAATTGCATGAAAAGTAATGGAATTGACAAGTGCTTGCAAAATTACTCAAACATGAACCATAAAGATATGTAAATGAAAGTGCCCCAAGGTTGTAGTGGATTAATTAGGATTATTAAGTTGTTAAGTTAGAGTATGAATCGTAAACTAAGTGACAACCCCAAAACTCCTCCCGCTTGTACCAAATTGTTGCTGGGTGCTCAATAAGTGAGGCAAACAAGGCCCCACCCTAGCTCCACAGGTCAACCCAAGAAAAGAAGTACTCCCGGGAAGGACGCCAAGCACCGTGAGATCGTCCCCGATCTAGCACCACCCGTTGCTTCCTTACAATTCTCGTTTTAGATGGCAAAGTTGGGTCAATAAAGGGTGACCTATTAAAACTAGTTAATTTTAGAACCTATGAGACTAAGGTATATTGAGTTAGTTGTGTGTTGAGTGACTGCAATGTAGTGCTTGTAAAATAAAATGCGTGCAAGTGAAGGAAAAGTACTTAACAAAAGTAAAGAACTTGAAAGAGCATGAAGTACTTGAAATGAAACTTGTAAGAATTAAAATGTATGTTTGCCTTAAACCATAATGTTATACCATGCTCATGAGATTGCAAGACATAAAAGAAAGTACTTATAAAGAGATAAACTTGAAAACAAAGTAATTGAATTAAATATAACTTGCAATGAAATAGAAAAACAAAATGAGCACCATAAACTTATTATGCCTCCATGGGCCTACACTAGCATGTGATTACTTCATTACTTAACATAAACCATAATTGAGCATAAAATGAAACAAACGCAACTTTTCTAGCTTTACGATTTTGGGGGTTGGCAAAACCAAGCACACTCCAAGGTGTAGGCAAACAAGTGAAAATAAAATGTTTGTGAACAAAACTAAGTTAAACAAACCTCAAACAATGGCACAAGGTGGAGGCAAGCCTTCCTTTGTTGTGCCAAAGTGGGTTGAGAAGAAACTAAACTAATAACAGAAAATAAAATGCAGCAAGAAAGTGTTAAAGTTTCTGCTATTATTAGGTTACTTTCAATTTACTAGATAACAATAGCATAGATAGGGTCACTGAGAGAAACACAATCACAAGAGTACACAAGCATTTATCCTGGGAAACCCTCAAGGGGAAGAAAACCCAACAAAACTTCCTTAATATAGATAACCAATACAATGAACCAAACAACACAGAAATTCCTCTCCCAGAGATGCGCCTCTCTTTCTCTTCCTTCTTCCGGCAACTGGTAACTGTAGCTTCCTTCAATACTTGCGCTCTGATGAACAAGTGTGTGTGTGTCCAAATGAGGCGCTAGCCTCTTTTGTTTATACAATCTGACTTGTGTGAACTGGGGTGTCTTTTCACTGGCTGGGCCGACTTCTCATTCTGGGTGGTTATAACCACTTTAATATATTATGGGGTCGACTTTTCATTTATCCTATTACAATTAGGGTTTGACCAATCCGCAAAAGGGGATTTGGTCAATTACAATGTCCGACATGATCAATCCACAAAAGGGGATTGATCTAATCAATAATAAATATATTTTATCTTTATCCACAAAAGGGGATAAGAACATTCTTTGCAGTTACACAATATTTTAACACTCCCTCTTAACAAGAAGGATATTCTTTATCTTTTGATAGGTCACTGGATGTCGACATCAACTAGGTAGCAACATCCACTGGATAACATCATCAATTGGGCAACATCATCAACTCGATAACATCATTAACTGGATAACTGGAGGCATCCACTTGTTCATCTGGCATCATGATCATTGACTGGCATATCTATAAATCATCGGAAGTTTTGTTCTCTTTATCTTAGCGCAGAAGATACACTTTCTTTCTTTCGTCTTCACGCAGAAGATACTTCTTTCTTATCTTCACACATAAAATATCTTATCTTCACATAGAAGATGTCCTATAAGTTTTGCCATTCCTTTTATGTTCTCCCTTCTCTTGTAGTCATCTATCTCACCCATCCACTGGGGAGGACTACTACCATAGCTTCACTCTTAGTCATCCCACATGAACTAGAGAAGCTAAGATGC
>SNQJ01S0007908.1:398246-443752 GCA_010110895.2 Picea sitchensis | reverse complement strand
GGTTTGACCAATCCGCAAAAGGGGATTTGGTCAATTACAATGCCCGACATGATCAATCCACAAAAGGGGATTGATCTAATCAATAATAAATATATTTTATCTTTATCCACAAAAGGGGATAAGAATATTCTTTGCAGTTACACCATATTTTAACAGAAAGCCTCACGATTTAGTATGGTTGGCAAAGCCAAACACTTTCCTAGGTGTAGGCAAATAAACTAAAAACTTGTAGAAAATTATTTTTATGAGAAGTGCAAGCTCTTGGTTACTCTTTGGGGGCTTGCTTACAAAGATAATAGAAGACAGAAGTGTTGGGTAAGTATGCACCCCAACTTAGGAGGTTGTTGCTGATGTTTTAAGGCCCCAAGTGGGTTGTTCCTCCTCGTTTTCTGTCAAAGACCTGCAAAAACCAGCAAGTAAAACTTGCTGGAAAACTGCAGAAAATGGCTGAAAACCCTGCAGAAAATTTCTGTTAAGATAAAACAAAAATATAAAGTGAAATATAGCAGTATTTGTAGTCGATTTTGATCTACTTCAGCATACAAATCTACCCATATACTCAGACATCAGAACAAAAAAGCAAAACTGAAACTATAAGAGGAAATAAATATACATAAATATACATAAATATACATATATAACAAATGAAATGCTATAAACAACAATTACATAAATAAATAACTATTGTATAACATCTATAATCATAAAATGAAACTATGATACAAAAAATATCTAAGTACATAATAACATAATGAATGAAATAATACAAAACTGAAATACAAGGAGAAGGGTTAGAGATACTTTACAAAGGGTGTCCCTTTGGACACCAAGTTGCGATATGAAGAAACACTTCAAGGAGGGGTCCTCTCACTAGCATGTCTGACTTTATGCGTCCCATTGACTGAGAAGAGTTGCTAGAAGACTGATACACTTTATGCCGACTTCTGATTTTTCTATGTGAATCCCAGTTTCTAACCTTAGGCAACTTGGGACAATCCTCCTTAAAAAATTTCTGATGGTTTTCCATAGGTGCCAAGTGCAAAATTTCTGAACTTGATTTTTCCTTAAAAGGCTTGGCATCCTTTTCATAGGGATGGTATATTTTACTTTATCAATATTAGTCTTACCATCCTTACTATGTTCCATCAGATTTTCATCACATAATCTATCTTTGATTTTTCCAATTTCTGCAAAATGAGGAGGGTGTGGCCCAAGAATACCATCTGAACTGTTCTGACATCTAACTGATTCCTCTGATGAAGGTTGAGCCGATAACACATTTTCAACTGACAAATCCAACTCTAACTTAAATTCTGAAGGAGGCAAACCATTATCTACTTTATCCAAATCTTCTTCAAGAAAAATCCCATCAAAAGAATCCATGGTGTCCCAAACATTGCAAATGTTTGGGGGTTTACTATTAAGTTCCATTTTGGTGAATGTTATAGGAGTAGATTCTATCTCATAACATCCCATTTCTACTTTACGATACCCAATCTCGTTATCCTTTCTCCTAGGATCTTCCACATGATACTTTCTTTCCAACTCCCTATTTAATCTAAACATTGAACCATTTGGAGTTGGAATGGTGGCATAAATTAAATCCATTTGTAAATTACCACCTAAATCTGCAGCTGTCTTTCTAGAAAACAACATACCCCAAGCATCAAGTACATCAATCACAACAATGTCTTGTAATCCAAGTGTACTTGTAGTCTTTTAATCAAACCATGCACCTGAATTGTCTTGCTATCCATAGCACAAATGTTATGATAAGGTCTAGATATCCTTAAGTTTAATTGCTCCATTACTTTCTTAGTCATAACATTTGAGCTAGCTCCTGAATCAAACATACAATTATGAAGAATAAAATCATTCATGAGCAAGGATAGGTAAAAAGGTCTATTCTTTTCATTTCCTCTATCCATATTTTGCAAAATAACCGATGCATCCTGATAAGCTATTGCTGGTGGAATGTCAACATTATTTTGAGAAGAATTTTCTATGGCTCTGAGTAGCTTCTCCCTCTGAGAAGGAATCTTCATTATTTCCGACACATGCACCAACATCTTTGCATTACTTAACCATCCTCCTAAGTCAATATTCAAATCTGAGCTTGCATACACATTTGACTTATGAGGGATTGGGGCTACCTTGGGAATGTTTGCTTGATTTTTATCTTGACCCTTATTTCCATTCCTTTGGTAGGTAATGCCTCTAAACTTAGCCATGTCATTTACTTGTTGTGGGGTAGGCTTAGGACCAGACTTTTCTGCTGCCTTATCCATCACAGCATCATTTATCCAATTCATGCTATTTACCCCCTCACTATGTTCCACCAAATCCATCCAATCATACATGCCAACATTATACTCATGACCAAACATATTAACTTATTCATTTTCTTCTTCTCTATAAGGTCCCATCTCGTCACAAAGGTGAAGGAAGACTTGGCAAGTTGATTCTTCATGAAATTGTCCACAAGGTCTACAATAAGGAATAGCTTGGCGGTCAACCAAGTTAGTGGACTCAAATGGATTTGGTGGTCTTTGATCTTGGGGAGGAGGCTTCTTAGGCCATTTATCATTTGGCCTATRTTGGGGCCTACTAGCTTGATCCCTTTCCATGGCTATCAACCTGTTTTGTATGGAACTGATTTGATTGGCTTGGCTGATCTCCATTTGCTTGATCTGATTGGCATGATTAATTTCCATTTGTTTAATCAATTGAGTAAGTTCCTTCATGCCATCATTAGAGGATTTTTTATTTTCAACATTCTTTTTCTTCTCTTCATAAGGTTGAGAAGAAGATCCTCTAGTAAAACCAAGAATGTTGGATTTCCTAGCATCTTGCATATTCCTATCAATTTTTATAGCTAAAGCTTGTGTTGTCTTTAGATCTTGAGGATCCTTATCCCTTAAGGCATACCTCATTTCTCCTTCAAATGCTTCCATTTAATAAATCAAGATTGCAGCTTTCGAAGGCTTTATGTCAGCATGAAGACTCTTCACCAAGTTATCAAACTTAGTGTTAAACTCTTCCGTAGTCTCATTTTCTTTTTTATGACTAGAAGTAAGGGCAACTAGCTGGAATCTGTTTTCTTTTTGGTCACCCCATCTTTTCTTAAATTCAACCAATATTTCATCAAGGGTGCTAAACTTGTCTGGATCAAATTCAGTAAACCATTCAACAACATCTCCTTCTAGTGAATACACAAACAAAGTCATTTTCACATCCTCTTCGTCATGACCATTGCAATACCTCAAGATACACAGATTAAAATTTAGGATGTGTGAATGTGCACCGATAGCATTGTTCCCCTGAAAACTCGACAATTTATCAATGGCCTTTTCAGGAATTGTGTGAGGAGCCCCTTGGATTGTTGCAAAATTCAAAGGCCTCAAAAACATACTCATGGTTGTGTTAGGATTATTAGTGGGAGTATTAACAGTTGGTTGATTATTAGTTTGGAACAAGAATTGGATATCAGTGAGTGCTTCTTCTCCAAGACTTTCAAGTAGCCTTCTAGGAGCAAGAAGATTTAACCTCCTATAAACCTTTTCAGGTTCAGGAAAAGAATAAATCACTCCTTCTGAAGTGCTCCTAGTAGTATACTTGACAAATTTGTTCAATGGAGTCGCCACTTGGAAAGAAAGCAAACAAAAACAACCAATGTAAGTTCAAAAAATTTTAGGGACTAAATTTTATTACTAAGTTCTTAAAAAATAAGTTAAGTCGTTTAGACCAAGGATAAAAGACTTATCCCTGGCAACGACGCCAAAGATGTTGTCATCCTTATACACACTTGCAAATGTGAGCTAAGTCCTGCTCACTTAGTGTGTCCTTGGAGGCACAATGCTTAGGTTCAAAGCCCACGCTGTCACTTTGACTTGAATTTCTTCTGTCTAGGCAATATGTGAATCCCAGTTTCTAAATGATAAGCAATATGTAAAGACTAGTGCCAAATGTAAAGATTGTCGAACGATGTAAAATGCTGCTGAAATGAAGATGTTGTGTATGCTCTTGACAAATTTTATTATTAAAATGAGTTATTATATTTGTGGGTTTTGTTGCCGTCCTTATAGACACTTGCAAACGTGAGCTAAGTCCAACTCACTTAGTGTGTTCTTGGAGGCACAATGCCTAGGTTCAAAGTCCACTGTCACCTCAACTTGAACCTCTTCCGTCTAGGCTTACTCCTAGGGAAGCCAAGGGGGTTAGACCCTAGTTACTATGTGAAGTTAAGAGTTAAATTCTAGGAGTTGATTTTAATTAGTTATGGTTTGGGGGAATCTAGCCTATATGAGAGGCACACAATGCAAAGTGCAATTATTCAATGCAAATGCAAGCCCTTTTCCTAAGACAACTAAATACTAGTGCCTAAGGTTGGGCAAGGGGTCAACTAAAGTTTAAAGGAGAATAGATTTTACAAAGAGTTACAACAACAAGATTACAAAAGAATGACTTTACAAGGTTTACAATTAGGACTAGATACAACTAAAAGAGATAAACAATTATCTACAAATCTAAGAATGTCTAAAGATACATCAAAGATACACTTATACAATTATGGACAAGAAAGGAAACACACACTAACTTGATTATTTGATTGTGCAGGGAAATAAAGATTGCTCAAAGGAAAAGATCACACCAACACATCAAGCCAACAAACCCAAACATAGAGTGCCTCCACAAGATGCGCAACTCTAAGGGGCTGCTTCAATGGCATCCACAAGTACACAACAACAAACCCAAACAATGAAGTTGCACATCCTTTGTCTAAAGATACATCAAAGATACACTTATACAATTATGGACAAGAAAGGAAACAAGCACTAACTTGATTATTTGATTGTGCAGAGAAATAAAGATTGCTCAAAGGAAAAGATCACACCAACACATCAAGCCAACAAATCCAAACATAGAGTGCCTCCACAAGATGCGCAACTCTAAGGGGCTGCTTCAATGGCATCCACAAGTACACAACAACAAACCCAAACAATGAATTTGCCTCCAAAGGATGCGCAACTTCAAGGGGTTAAGCCAATAAAGCAAAACACAACTCAAAATTAAATGACAATGCTCAAAAGAAAGCCTCCAAGGGCAAGGGCGCAACTTTAGTTCACTTAGTTAACATCCACAAGTGCCTAAAGTAAATTGCATGAAAAGTAATGGAATTGACAAGTGCTTGCAAAATTACTCAAACATGAACCATAAAGATATGTAAATGAAAGTGCCCCAAGGTTGTAGTGGATTAATTAGGATTATTAAGTTGTTAAGTTAGAGTATGAATCCTAAACTAAGTGACAACCCCAAAACTCTTCCCGCTTGTACCAAATTGTTGCTGGGTGCTCAATAAGTGAGGCAAACAAGGCCCCGCCCCAGCTCCACAGGTCAACCCAAGAAAAGAAGTACTCCCGGGAAGGACGCCAAGCACCGTGAGATCATCCCCGATCTAGCAGCTCCCATTGCTTCCTTACAATTCTCGTTTTAGATGGCAAAGTTGGGTCAATAGAGGGTGACCTATTAAAACTAGTTAATTTTAGAACCTATGAGACTAAGGTATATTGAGTTAGTTGTGTGTTGAGTGACTGCAATGTAGTGCTTGTAAAATAAAATACGTGCAAGTGAAGGAAAAGTACTTAACAAAAGTAAAGAACTTGAAAGAGCATGAAGTACTTGAAATGAAACTTGTAAGAATTAAAATGTATGTTTGCCTTAAACCATAATGTTATACCATGCTCATGAGATTGCAAGACATAAAAGAAAGTACTTATAAAGAGATAAACTTGAAAGAAAAGTAATTGAATTAAATATAACTTGCAATGAAATAGAAAAACAAAATGAGCACCATAAACTTATTATGCCTCCATGGGCCTACAATAGCATGTGAAAAGTGCGCCCTAGCCTAGGGAACTCTTTGGCACCTTCAACACACTTTTTCAGTGGATATAACTTCCGGAAAGTGAAACCTTAGTTTTCACTGGTACCAGAAAACCAGAAAACCAGAAGTACCAGCAAACTAGAAGTACCAAAAAACCAGGAAACCAGAACCAGTGCTAGAAGTACCAATCCATAATTCCATTGGTCAAGTTTGAAGGGGTAAAATTTGGATTTTCAGAAGTTTTACTGCACCAGCTTACTCGCCTTAGCTCAGTGCATCTAGCCCCTGGATCAAAATTTCAAAATTTGAAGTTTGAAAAATTAGGGTTTCCTCATAAAACCCTAAGTTGCAGTTGCAGTTTCAGAATCAGTTGCAGTATCGATTGCAGTTGCAGTATGAGTTAAGGTATCAGCTCTAGTACCAGTTGCAGTCACCTTTGAAGTTTTTAAGAGTTGGTAATTATTACCGTTGCTACCAGATGGTGGCTCTACCTGCAAATACTATCAGAGGTATGTATTCACATATGTTTAAATTGTTAAGCTTTAAAGGGTATTTGCAGGAGAAGGGATCTCTTACCATAGATCCAGAAGGATCTCAAGATCCAACACATTCAGAGGAATAATGCAACCCAGGTTTGATTATTCTGACATGCATCTATTTGATATGACATTATTTTGCTCTAGGTTGCATGTTGAAGCTATGACCATCATACTAAACTTTGGTCAAAATTAAAGTCAAAGTATTAGATGGATTAAAGTTGAGATTATAGAGTTTATTCTCTAACCCAACTTTCTGTCAAGATAGCATATTGTCTTAGTACATAAGATAGGTTGAAGAAAGCGCTTGTTATCTTGAGTGAAGGAGACTTGGAAGAAAATCAACCCACTCATTCTTGAGGACAAGACTTCAGGTTCCAGGTTTGATTAATTAAGTTGATAAGATTCAAAGTTGCACATGACAAAGTTGATAACTACCCCATTACAAGTAAACACTATAGTTGATGTAGCAGTCTTTGAAAAGTATTATACTTGGTAGCATGTGAGCATATCAAGATAAATGCTTAATGTAATCATTTACCAGATACAACTAACATCTTCTCTAGGAGAAACTTTTTGTGTTGATTCCAGGTTACCTTGGATGAATGTTTGATCACAACACTAGAAGAGTGTTGATCTCATTTCATATTGTATTTCTTACTTTTGATCTTTGTTTCAGACATGTCACAAGTGAAAGCTCTAAAGGAGCTACTGTGACGATTGTTCGTGCTATTGTTTTATTTAAAGAGTATTATTCTTGTTTGCTGTTTTGTTGACCTTGTTTCAGGTCACAGGTGATAACCTCGAGGAAGCTATAATTAAGGTTGCAGAAGGCAACATATTAGATGAGACATGAAGCAGATTATGTACATAACCATATACATTCATGTACCAAAGAAGATGAAGAAGCTATTTTTTGAAATCCAGAGTATCTCATATGGAGATTGATTGTAAGGAGCAGACGGCCCCAAAGATGACCGAACATTAGAACAAGAACTCACAGTAGACTTGTTCAAAGGATAATGAAGCCACCTTGACAGGAAGCAGAACTTGTTTGAAGTCTGACTCAACTTTTCATATTTTGACTTGGTATTCAACACCAAGTATACCCTGTAAGAGATGATGAAGTCCTTGTAGACTCAGAAGAAATCAAAATTAAGCCTGATCTTAGAAAGGATGTTATGAACATAAATATACATATAAATAGATTTTCATAACATAATAATTAATTAATAAATAATAATTATTAATAATGAAAGGACATGTCTCAAAGGACATGACTATTGGTAAAGGGCACCCCTGCATGGGTATATAAATGAGCCCTCATTCTCAATTGTAAATATCTTATCTTATCTTATCTATTCATATATTATTTACAGTCCTACATGGATTACTTTGTTATATTCCAAGTATTTTGGATAATTCTTGTGTGAGCGAACTTTGTTCGTCTCATTTGGTTTCAGAGGTTTGTTTTGCTGATCCCAACATTTGGCCAGTCTTTTTGTTAGACCTTGTCTGAACCGGCTTTTGGCCAAACTAGAGTTTCTTTGATTTTCTGGGTCATTGACCACTACTAGCCTTCCCCACTAGACTTTTAGTCACATATCGTTGCCCTTGGCAACATACCTGTTGGTTTTTGACCACCATCTGGCCGTTGGCCACAACAAAAAATTACGTTCAAGAAAGAAAACCTCCATTGCAAATTGAAGAAAAAAAAACCCAGTGAATATCACGACTCACATTTGGTATATAAATATATATACATACATTAAAAATTCTGTTATTAGGAAAAAAAAAAGATACATTAAAATTTTTGTTATTAGAAAAAAAAAAACATTACCGTACTGTCAAAAAAATAATCTTATCTTATCTTATCTATTCATATATTATTTACAGTCCTACATGGATTACTTTATTATATTCCAAGTATTTTGGATAATTCTTGTGTGAGCGAACTTTGTTCGTCTCATTTGGTATCAGAGCAAAGTGAAAAGTGACAGGGAATTAATTCTTGTGTGAGCGAACTTTGTTCGTCTCATTTGGTATCAGAGCAAAGTGAAAAGTGACAGGGAACCGGACATTGAAAAATGAAATTGTGGGTACCATTGCAAGGGAGAAAGTTGTAGACAAAATCCACCTAAAATAAATAAATCAGTGATAGGCACATTAGACGGTAACACTGTCGAATCATAGGCCATCAAAGCTACGAAATAACAGGTGAGGAAGCGCCGCCAGTTCTGTCTAGATTTCACACCAATCTATTCACTGCCACTGTCAATCGAAAGCCTATTCACTATCGAGAAATCTCCAAACAGTGGAAAATAAAGAAGTCCCTGGCATAAGACACCGCGGCCTGTTAAAAAATCCAAAATTTAATTCGAACTATAGTCTGTAATAATCTGTGTTTGTTTCCCTTGAATAAACGTAGCCACCACCATACAACAATTCTGGAAGGGTTATATTAATCCAACAATAACGCCAATATAAATGGATAAACGACTGTCGTACGAAGAAATAAAAGGGGTAACAATAGGGTCAATGTTTAGTTGTAACGGTTGAGTGTGACCTTTGGAACCAAATCGCGACTATTGACTGTGTAATCAGTCTGTCCAACAATAGCATTTTGCAAGGGAAATACTCATATCTCAGAGCTCAGAGTTGTCACCTATACCAAGTCGCCAACAATATCATAAATCACGATATTTGTCAAAAGGTGAAGTGAAAAAAAAGCTTCATAATAGATAGATCGGGGTCATTGGACCATAAAACGTGGGAAATAACCCTATAGTCGTTGTAGCTTTCTACCACAAATAAAGTGATCCAATCTTATCCTATCCATGAGGTGATACGTCATACCTTGTCGAGTCAATAAGGTGATACGACACAAATCTTGAAAGATTATAAAAAGGAAAATTAATTTTTGAGAAAAATCTAAACCATAATAGAAGCCCACGAAACTTTTTTTAAAGCAATTGGCTAGTATCAATTACTTATTTTATTATATAACTTAAGTAGGGAAATACAACATTTAAGTACAACTCTTTTATCACGGAAAGGTCCAAGGGAAAAGTTAGATTTAAAAAAAAGAAGTTATTAAAAGTTATAAGAGGTGAGTTTTAGGAAATATATATATATATATATATATATATATATATATATATAGAAAAAGATTAGGGTGAAGAAGTAAAGTATATCTAAAAAAAGAGGGTGTTTTAGTTTGGATTATTAAATTCTTAAGTGATGAGAGAAAAGTGAAAATCAACCATATTAAGAGTTTAAAGTAAAGAATAGTTAAAAATAAAAATAAAAAGATTCTTATTGGGTAACTTAAAAAGTTATCCAAAAGGTCTTATATATATATATATATATTCAAGTGGATTAAAAAAGGAAATATAAAATTACTTTTATTAAAGGATAAAAGTTATCAAGGAAAGGCATTGAAGTTATTATTATTAAATATATATATATATATATATATATTATAAGGGATTTTAAGAATATTGGAAGGGGTAATAATAAAGAGAAAGGATATTTTATATAAGATATTTAATTATAAAGTGAAAGGAGTATTTTGAAAGTAAAAAATAAATTATTCCAAGGAGAAATAAGTATTCAATTATATATAGATACTATAAAAGTTTAAACCCTTTATATTATTCAATTTGACTTTGGCTTTTAAGGGAAACTTTTAATTATATATATCCTTTTTAAAGTTTCAAAGTATTATTTTTTTAAACAAAAGTTTTGAAGAAGGACAATAAAAATCATTTATTATGGAAGGATATCAAAATAATTTAGAAATACAATCACGAATATTGGAAGGAGAACTAGGACATTATAAAGCAAGCAATAAAAAATTATAGTTTGAAATTGAGAAGGAAAAATATATTAATTGGTTAACACAGAAAGATAATCGTTATTTCAAAGAGCGTATTCGGGAACTCATCGCACAAAATGAAGAACTAAAGACCGAAAGACAAAAAATGGACCAAGACTTACTAGAACTAGATGAAGAAATATTACGATTAAAAAATCATAGTGAAAAACTTCTTACTCAAATTAAGAAGTCAAGGGATACAAAACAACGTGTCCAGGAGTTGGAGTAAGAGAATCAAGATCTTGGGAAGAAATTATCAGGAAATGATGAAGAAGCTTCTCGTTTGAAGAACCTTAATAAAAAATTGCTTGAACAAATTAAAAAGATGAAAGATGAAAAGCCCGAGAATTGAAATATTATAAATAAAGTCGGAAAATCAGAAGATGAAAAAGAACTTTCACGCCTAAAGGTTCATAATCAAAATTTACTAACACAAATTAAAAAGTTGAAGCATGATAAGAAGACATTACAAGAAAAGCTAGATCGCAAAACATCATTAGTCGATAAGGAAACGATGATAGACCCAATCAACCTTACAACTCAAAAGGAGGCAAATCCAGCTGATGTAAAGAAGTTTTCAAATGTCGAGGTACAAACAAGCCAGAGATATGAAGAAAACTCAATTCCAAAAGTTAATCAAGAAAAAGATACAAGTATACGAAGTAAAGATCAAGTTGCGAGGATGCCTTATCAACGTCCTAATCACAAAAATCGATACTTCAACCAATCAATGTATCAATAGAAACAAATACCCGCTATGTCGAAGAATATTACTTCTACTACAAGTGAGGGTCAAAATAGAAGTGATCATGGGAGTAGAAATGTATCAAGTTCTTTCCAAGAACCCTATAAAAACCCATATCCACAAAAGATCGAATTAGGATGGGCAAACTCCTTTACAATTCAACAGTTCTGCTCAACACTTAGAAGATCCTATCGTCTCAGGTCCTCAACGATTACTAACTCAATAATGAAGAAACATGAGACAATAATTACAAGCTAGAGCAAGAGATAAGTCTTCCATAAAGTATGCTTTGAGGACAAAGCATTTTTAAGGGGAAGACAATGTTATGAACATAAATATACATATAAATAGATATTCATAACATAATAATTATTAATAATGAAAGGACATGTCTCAAAGGACATGACTATTGGTAAAGGGTACCCCTGCATGGGTATATGAACGAGCCCTCATTCTCAATTGTAAATATCTTATCTTATCTTATCTATTCATATATTATTTATAGTCCTACATGGATTACTTTGTTATATTCCAAGTATTTTGGATAATTCTTGTGTGAGCGAACTTTGTTCGTCTCAAAGGATCAGATGAAGAGACAACTTCCAGGACTGGGAGACAGATGCCATGAGAAGACTAGATTGTAGCTTCAGAAACTTCTAGGAGATATGAAATCTTTTGGGAAGATTCCCTTGTTTCAGTGACAGAGAAGGAAGCCAGTCAGAAAGACTAGGATATGGATTCTTCCATGAGACTAGAAGAGAAGTCAGTATTGACTTCCAAGATTGATTTAAACAGATCGAGCATGTTGCAGATGTACAAAGCTTGATGTGTGTCCAGAGCAAGAGGGAGAAGACTATGGCGAGACACTTACTCCAGTAATTGAAGAAATGGTTCTAGTATTCATGAAGACAACCAGAACAACCATGATTCATATATAGTATGAGATGGAGGGGGAGCAATCCCCATATTTAAAATTGAGTGGTAGTTAGTGCATTACATTAGTTGGGTCATGGAGACATGACTATGATAAAAGATAGAGTTACCTCCATGAAAGAAGAAGAGCTACCTTCAGTATCAGTTATTGAGCCACTCTCAGTTTCAGATGAAGCTGTCGCTGTGATAGAATAAGAGGAGTTACTCACAGATTTCAGTAGCCACAGTGAGGATGAAGCAGTCATTCTTAGCCTCAGAGCAGGTGCAGGTGCAGAGTCCCAGTTCCAGAAGGAACAATTGCAGAAAGAGGAGAGGACATACTCTCACGCAGTGAGACAGATAGTGCTTTGCAGAGAGCACATAGAGCTAGCACATGATTGTGCAGATTGAGTTGCAGCTGAGCAAATGTACTAGATTGGTACAATGTAATGAGAAAATTTGATTTGAAGATTGAAGATAGAAAGACTCATGTCTTCCGGTTGAAGGAAGCTTTGTACGTGTTGAAGCAAGCTCCTATAGCTTGGTATGGAAGAATGGACAGTTTCCTGAGGAGCTTGGGCTTTACCAAGAGTAAAGTTGATTCTAACCTTTATCTGAAGGTTATGAATGATGAGCCAGTGATGTTACTACTATATGTAGATAATGTATTCTTGACAAGATGAAGAAAAGTTGATCACATATTGCAGAAGAAGCTCGCTACAGAGTTTGATGAAAGACCTAATGCTTTATCTCTTAGGTCTTGAAATTTGGCAAAGCCCAAAGAAGATCTTCCTTAACTAAGGGAAGTATGCAGTTGAAATATTGAAGAGACTTGATATGTTAGAGTGAAAATCCATGAATACACCCATGGAAACAAAGTTGAAGCCCCTGATTGACACTTTGTCAGAATTGATTGATGCTACGCTGTACAGACAGATCATTGGATCGTTGATGTATCTGACGAATACTAGACCATATATACGTTTTGTTGTGAACACCTTTGAGACAGTATCTGGTAGAACCTAAACATTTTCACCTTGATGATGCAAAACATGTGATGAGGTACCTTAAGGGTACATTAGATTGTGGTCTCAGTTATCATGGAGATCATGACTTCAGACTGTGGTTATAGCGTTTCAGATTGGGCTGGAAATGTCTCTGACAGAAAGAGAACTTCAGGATGTTTTTTCAGTCTGGGGTCAACCATGATCTCATGGCAGAGTAGGAAGCAATCAAGCATTGCTCTCAGCACGACAGAAGCAGAATACATTGCTGCATGTTCCGCCAATTGTGAAGCCATATGGCTTCGGAAGTTGTTGATAGGTCTATTCGATCTGGAGGTGGAATCAACCTTGATTCTATGTGATAACCAGAGTTGCATAAAGATGACAGAGAACCCTGTGTTCCATGACAAGTCAAAACACATAGAGATCCGATATCATTACATCCGTGATATCGTATAGAGAGGAGCCATAAAGCTCCAGTATGTTAGCACGGATGAACAGGTTGCTGATGTGTTGACCAAGCTTCTATCTCGTGTAAAGTTTGAGCAGTTTCGAGATAAGCCTCTATCTCGTGTAAAGTTTGAGCACTTTCGTGTAAAAGACCTCCCTCGAAAGGGGGAGTAGTGTTGATGCCAGCCTCGTGCTGAAGATTTCCAGCCTCATGCTGATGTTGATGAGATGCCTTCTTCGTGCTGAAGATTTCCAGCCTAGTGCTGATGTTGATGATGCTCCGACCTTCGTGCTGTGATGCTGCTGTTGTTGATGACTCTCCAGCCTTCGTGATGTGATGTTGTTGTTGTTGATGATGCTTTAGCCTTTGTGCTGTGATATTGCTGTTGTTGTGTTGTATCAACCTTGTGCTGTGATATTGTTGTTGTTGTGTTGTATCAGCCTTGTGTTGTTATTGATGATGATGTATTAGTGTTATACTAATTCATATTGATGTATATGATGATGATGCCATTCCAACTCCCCGTTGTGAACGATGATATTGATGATGAGAAAAACTTCCGATGATTTATAGATATGCCAGCCAATGTTCCAGATGCTGTTGATGTTGCTGCCCTCTCTCTCTCTCTCTTGATGATGTTGTAGAATACCCTTCTTGTTAAGGGGGAGTGTTGAAATATTGTAACTGCAAAGAGTATTCTATTTACTATTGAGTTATTATTCATTAGATCAATTCCCTTTTGTGGATTGATCATGTCGGGCATTGTAATTGACCAAATCTCCTTTTGTGGATTGGTCAAACCCTAAATATATTATGCAAATTGAGAAGTCGCCCCCTAGACTAATTAAAGTGGTTTTAACCACTAAGAAGACAAGTCGGCCCTGCCCAGTGAAGAGACACCTTTCCAGCTCCTGCCAGTTTGTATAAATAAAGGAAGCCAACGCCTCATTTGATCATTCACTCAACTCACTCATCTAGTCCGCAAGTTTGAAGGAAGCTGTAGTTGCCAGTTGTCGGAAGAAGGAAGAGAGAGAGAGGTGCATTGCTCAGTAGAGGATATTCTCTAGTGTTTGGTTTATTGTCTTGGCATTGTATTGGCTATTTATATTAAGGAAGTTTTCCTAGGTTTTCTCCCAGGATAAATGTTGTGTTTCTCTCAGTGATCCTATCTATGCTATTGTTGTCTAGTAAATTGAAAAGAAACCTAATAATAACTTAAACCTTAACACATTCTTCTTCAGTGCCTCCATTCTGTCAGCAACAACAACATCCATCCCATTGGCCTGGTTTTGAAGTAGCAGTGGGTCTTGTTCCATGAGGTAATGAGTCCGGGTATCATGGTATGTGTCACTCTAATTCTCAAAACATTTGAATATGTGCATTTGATTCTCTTTTGCTTCATGAACTGTTCTTGGACTTTATGCCTTTTGACTTGTCCATACCTGGGGGGATGACAGAATGCCCTAGCAAGTTGGTTCCCTTAGGAGTGTGTTTCCACTGGGTGGGTTTATGAAAGGTCATCGTCCATTCCCACCATACTTATCACTTTTTCATCATCTTCCTTCTCATCTATCCCGTACATTGGTTCGGGTATTGGGTTTGCCAAGCTAGTAAAGGGTTGTACCTTGCCTTGTGGGAAGAAGGGGCTAAAGGCCCAGAGGGTAAAAGTAGCTGACAAAAGATAAAATCCAAAAGATCAAACCTTGAGATGCTTCGCCCAGGGATCCCTGAGAAAGCAATAAAAGGCTTCTCAACAAGAAAAAGGTGGGACCCATAAAAAGATAAAACTCAAGACCTAGTTGGTGGAAAGGGGGTCTCATCACGAGCCAGCCTATTAGGTCCATGGGCATGTAGCGGTATGACACTACTATTCATCTGGTCACCATGCCAGGGTAGTGGCTCTTGGTGGCATAGCCAAGAGAAAGAGGGTCTCATCACGAGCCAACCTTCTCATCTCCATGAAATGCTTGTGGGTAACGCTGTCACCACTGGTCACCACACCGGGGTAGTGTCCCCCAACTATTCTCTTGAAAGAAGAAGCAATAAGATAAAAAGTAAAAAGGCATTGAATGGGCTAGGAAACAATTGCATCCATGACAAGGTGCAACTCACCCTCTTCAGAGGTACCCACAGGTAAGACCTACATTTTCTTGTCATCATTGCACCCCTTGCCCAAACATCCCCCACACCATCTCATGTACTTACATGACCTAGAGTGGTCTTCACCTGGAAACACTCCATACTTAAGGAGAATTGGCCCAATAGGATGTCCTGGAACACTCTCCAAACCTGGCTCGTAGAATAGCATAACGTCTTTGAGCACTTGTCTGGGAAAGGGGGGTTTTATGCACATGTTTGGGTAACTTGATTATTAGATGTGATTGACATTGCTATGATCCCTATGACTTATGAGCCCACGGAGGGAGTACTTGTTGTTGCTGCAGGACCATGCCCGACGGACATGTACATATGGGGAGATGATTAGCGTGGACCTCCATAGGGATAAAATCCCACGAGATGGATGCTGAGACCCCAGCTAGGGGCAGACATATACCAGAGGCTTGCATCGGAGAGAGACGAGGACGTTCCACCAGAGACAGCTTGGCAGGCCTGGACCCAGGGGGGTCTTGCCTTTCCCCTTGAACATTGGCCTTGGAAGGCCCATGACGTCACCTCTATGACCCTTGACGTCACCCAACATCCGATGGACACGATGGAGGCAGTTGTGTGCCAAGTGCACGCGTGGCATGATCCAGAGGCCTTGGAAGGCCTAACGTTTTGCTCCCGGAGGCCAATGTGTCACCTCGGAGGCTCAACTTCACCCTAGAAGGGCATGACGTCACCTCTTTTGCATGTTTTAGGGTTTAATTTGTCAAATTTATGTAAAAAGCTGGATATTTGATGTAACTGGCCATGTCGGCCTTTTTGACCTAATTTTGTAATTAAAGGTCATTTGGATTGTATAAATAAGGGAGTAATCCCTTGTATTTTTTCATCATTCTTTGACTCACACAAGTGAGGTCTTAAATTCTGCCTCTTTAAGGCTTATTGGCTGAAATTAAGTGGTGCACAACTCTTGGAGGAGGCTTGTCTTGGTGTTTTTTGGCATTTTCTTGGTGGAAAGTCTTCAACTAGGGCGTTTGCTAGATTATTCTTGGTGAATGTAAGTGAAATTTTGCAATTCTTCTTTCTTTTGAATGGTTATAGTATTTGTACTTTGCATTTACTAAGATCATGAAATTGCTAGTATAAAACCCTAGGAGATTAAGCACATGTTATTGTATTTATCTCAATAGCTATCTACCTACTAGATTTTCGTAGAAAACCTATCCATTGAAGCATGTGCTAGAGCCCTACCATTGTAGCACTCTAACATCATTTGCTTCATCAAGCCTTTATTTATCCTAAGCTTGAGCTAAAGAAGGAAAACCGCTAGGGCCTAGGGTTACCTACTTCCTAGTAGCCGTTTTCCTTCTAGGGTTTGATGATTGAGGCCTTGGGTTACCAACACCTCAACCATTCTCCCTCTTGTCTCTAGCTCACACATTATCGTTTATTTCCTTCAAGATTGCTGCTGCAAAAAGTGACTCCATTAGCCCTAAAGACACTGGTTATTACCTCATACTTGGTTGATTGATCAAAACAAACCCCAAACCTTTTACCTTTAGCTATTTACTAGCTATTCCTAACCCTAGATTAGACTAATTTACTAACATTCTTGCTGTTGTTACAAAAGTAAGCTACAACCATATATTGCAGCAATAAAAGCTCCTAAAAACAATTATCAAAGTTGATTTTTACATTGCTAGTATATTGCCATTATTAGGTTGTCATTTTGGGTCATTTTGAAGCTTGTTTAAGGCATAACTTGTCAAACTATCATCATATATTTATTGCTGTTATAAATTTCTGTTTGTTTCTTCTTATATCAACTTCTTGCTTTCATTGAAAAGTCCAAGGTTTTATGAAGCACTAACATCAAGTGTTACTTGCAAAAATAGTGTTTTCTTGTTGTCTTGTTCTGGGCAGGTACACTCAAGCATATCTTTGCTTCATATTGTTAAACCTTTGGGACTTTCTGATCACCGTGACTTGTGAGAGGGGACAACTTTTCTTGATACCTTTACCTCTGCCTTCTCAAACCCCTAGGTCACCGGGGACGTCTCCCCTGAGCTTTCATCCCTAAAGAGAAAGAGGAGTCTTATTTAGGTGACAGTGATTGGACAACCACCTGTTACGCCAATTTATCATCCACTTGCCTTTCCCTTTTGGAAAAGTACAAATTGTGAGATAAAATGGCCTTCTAGAGGTTATCCCTCAATTGGATGCAAAGAACTATGCCAGAGGTCGAATGGGGAGAATATCCCCCTGACTTCACACACTAGTTCAATACAATGTCCAATACAAAAAGCACTGTCGGAGAGGTCCATCAAGGAGAGATTGAATCTCATTAATGAGTATCCCCTTGACTTCACATCAAGCTCAGTGTATTGTACCAATTGAACAATAACAACTATCGGATTGTCCTAGTTAAAACTAAGTCCACACTGACCAATCCCCTTTCTGTATGGAACCTTACTCTAGAGTTCAAGCCAAGGTTCGCAGAGGAGGGGTCAAGAACATACTAAGGGAAGCTGAGGGGATGGTTTATTTCCAACTTTGAAATTGCAGAAAAGGAAACTAAACTAAAGTAATCTAGGAAATTGAAATCTAATCTAAATTAAACTAGAAATTGAAATCTAATCTAATTGTTTTGTGATGCTCTGATTGATTTTATTATTAATTTTATCTTTTTAAGTCAATATTGCAAATGAGACGAAAAAATGCCACAACCATAGGAAGACATCAACCCCCCCATGGGGGATTGAATATTGGTGTGTAGCCCATTGATTTTATTGATTTTGGTTACAATCTCATTTTATTGATTTTGGTTACAATCTCATTGATTTTGGTTACAATCTTTTTTGGGAAGGCTTGGATCCTTTATAAAGAGGATCAACAAGTTTTATAAGTTTTAGAATTTGTTAAGGAAAGAGGATAGGTGCTCCCGGATGGTCTAAATCCTCAGAATTTGGTCAACGTCTTATTTTTTCTGTCCACAAACCTGAAAAAAAAAGCAAGGTAAAAGTGCCAAAAGAAGCTACAAAGCCTTTAGAAAGAACCTGCAAAAGGTGTTAGTAATATACAAAAAATTTCCAAATGAAACCTTATGCTAAGTAAGCAAACTAGGAACTAAGAAAGAAAGAAAATGGTGAGCCTTCTTAGTGATATTGCTTGCTGTCCTAAAACAGCAAGCACGATGTCACTAAATTTTCCAGTTAAATCTTTAAAGCACTCAAAATGAATTTTATCTTATTCCCTTTAAATTTTCCTTTAAAAATTACCTAAAAGAAAGACTTAACTTTCTTATTGAAAATAGAGCATTTGTAAAATGAAATCTAAATCTTTAACGCACTCAAAATGAATTCTATCTTATTGCCTTTAAATTTTCCTTTAAAAATTACCTAAAAGAAAGACTTAACTTTCTTATTGAAAATAGAGCTTTTGTAAAATGAAATCTAGATCTACTTGCTTTCTAACATGCAATGAGAAGTTGCTTTAGATCCAACTATGAAATAACAAACTTAAGTCTTGCATGTATCAAAGTAACCAAGAATTTTTTTTAAAAGAAGATTTTTTTTAAAAGAATTTGAGAAAGAGAGGAAACGAGTTTTGCTCAAGATTTGAATACTTGGGCTATGGGGTCTGTTGACGCCCATTTAGCATCGGTGGTCAACTCATGTGCCATGAAGTATGCATCATCAGATGCAAGTATGTCGAAGACAGTATTGGTTCTACTTGGGCATTTTATGCTCCAGCACAAGATTTTGTAATCGAAATTTCCGCACCCCTGCGTGGGTTGATAATGTAATAAGTCTGCATGGATCATAGTTAGGTCAGGTACCTTGGGATGTTTTCATTGGGAGATTTATTTTCACCGAGGGTTTTTTATCCTCAAGTTGTCAATTGGGCTTTTCAGCCTGGTTGATTTCCCATGAGTTTTTCCCTCACACATGCAATAATTCTTCCAAAGTGGTGAACGCTGTTCTAATGGTCTCATCCTTTGGTAGCTATTGTTTAGGAATGATGTAAATGACCATGTCAGACAGTGTAGAAAGTTTCGCGGAATTTCGTCGAGTCTAGATAGTTTTTTTTTAATTAATTTTCCTAAGGTTGGAATTTTAATTATTTAATTAATTAAATGTTTTTGAGCAAATATTGTAAAAACTGGATCTTTGGGTTTTTGATAGGGATATTTGTGCTCAAAAGAAATGGAATAGCACCCCCTACACCCATAGACCAAGTTTCAGCTCAGTCGGACAAAGTTTGCTATGCATTTGTCCACCCGGAGTCAAAGTCAGTCAAAATAACAATTTTAATTGCCAAGTCATTTTTGTAATTTTGGTAAAAAAGAGTTAATGAGTGAGTTTGAAGGTGGAAAAGAGAAAGATTAGACTTTACCTAACCCTCCCAACCTTTTCCAACCTATTCTAACCCTTTACCCACCTTTTACACTCAAAAAATCATGGCCCCCTAGGGGGATTGACATTTTTCCTTGGTGGAGGTTGTTGTGACTTATTTGGGGCCCCCTCTCATGATTTATGACTCCCTTTGACCCCCACATCACCTTCTAGGATGATCCCACTCCTTTTCTTTCATTAATTCCCCTCCATTTCTTCATTTTCACCATTTTTTTGCCCCCTCCAAGAGGAGTTACGCCCCCCCTCTTCTAGAAACTCCACAAATGATTTTTTAAAAATTATTTGAGACCTCTCACCTTCCTTGGCATCAATCCCAAGGCCTCCCACACCTCTTTGCTTGATCCCAACACCTCCTACTTTTTCTACACCCTAGATCTAGCTTTCAAACCCTAAGATGGTGTGCCTAGCCTTGAGATCTACTCTTATGCTTGGTGGTGGACCCTTGACATTGATTTAAAAAGAATTGCAGGTTTGCCTCTCCAAGTATATATGGATCCCTCTCCTCACTCCCAATCACCATTCTTTGAGCTAAAGTTATGCTCACAGGTTCTTGCCTCACCCATCTTGCCATCTCATCCTCACTCATTTCTCTTGAGAGCATTGAAGCAGTGGTTGTTTCAAGGCTCTCCCATTTTGGGTTCAATAATAAAAACTTTGGAGGATTTTGGATCAATCAAGATTGAAATTCAGTTGTCTAATTGCATATGGGGTGATTTGTTCCCTTTACATTTTTGTGGGTTTTGTAGCTAGTATATTTGAGCAAATTAGTTTGTTTGGGTAGATCATTAAACATTAGTGCCGCTGATCTATATATGTTGGTTAGTTAGTATTGTGAATTAGTTCATTTTGCTGTTCTATATCATCATATTATGTTGTTTGGACTCACATCTTGTTTTAGTGTGCAGATTTTCCTCAAGAGAGTTGGTTGGAAGAGACTTTGGAGCAGTTTCCGATAGAAACATAAACTTCTTCTTTTGATTTGGATCTGATATATTCTTGTCATTTCATACCATTTTGCAGCTATCTTGTCTTAGATAGGTCACAAATTTATATTTCAACTTGGGGATTTTCATGAAAATTTTAAGTAGCAAAAACATAAGGTACATTCTTGACTTTGTGTGTGTGTTTTGCAGCATTTCGAGGTTTTCACGAGGTTCTTTTGACCCAACAAAGGAAGCAGCTGCCCAAATCATTTCTCAAGACTTCCCGAAGAACCCTCTTTGGTTGGGTAACGAATTTCTTACCTTTTCTTGTGTAAATTCATGTTTTCTCCCTTTTATTTTCATTTTATTCTTTCTTGTATCATTTGTAGAAACTAATAGATATTGCTTACTGGATTTATTGCTTATAAGTTATTTATTTGTTGGCCCTTCTTGTCCACAAGACAAGATAGTTTGGCCTTTTCATAATAATAATTTTGTTTATTTGTTAAACAACCCTCTTTGGCCAACAATGGTAGGCTTGCCTCCACTTTAGCCATTGTAAGTGGTTTATTCTTTGCTTTCTAGGGTTTTGATAAGTTAATGTGCCTACACCACTTGGAGTAATCCCAAAATGACTTGAAGAAAGGAAACTTACATTTTGATGATCTATATGCTTCATGGTTTAAAATATTCTAGAGTAGTCATCACATCCAAGTTTCCTTTCTTCAAGTTATTTCACTTCATGTGCTTATGCTCATCTTGGTAAATGGTTTAATGGTTTAAAAACTATCTTAAAGGAATTACCAATGGACTCATTATTTTCATAGTCATTAAGCTATCTACAATTTTAAGTGCATGTGATCTAGTCATGGTTTAGGATCTCACTCATTTGCTTTGTCAAGTTTTATTTTAAAGCACATCTATCATCTAAATGGTTAACATATGTGTGGATGAGTAATTTAAGATCTTAAAGTTTCTTTCTCATTATCATTGTGGCAAGTTGCTCTTGCCCTTTCCTTTTGCAATTACATGCTAATGATGATGAATGGGATGATGTGTCAAATGATGGTTATCTTGTAAGCTTTCTTTTCATTCATGTTATCTTATCTCACGGTCTAAAACCAGAGAATGTGAATGAGCGGGAAGCTTGAGGCCCAGGGCCGGAGGCGGGAAAGCCTTGCTATTTTTCAAATGCGTGTTCGGGGGCCGAAGCGTTTTAGGGAAAGCGTTTTTTATATAATACATAAAAATATATATTTTGATGCATATATATATGAAACATATAGAATGTTGAATCAATTGCAAAAAACAGAAAAACATAGATATAAGATCATTTAACTAATTGATTAGTGATGAATTGATGATCATTAAAGCATCAACGGTTCAACCATTTAGTACATCGGAGTGGGACATCCTACATAGTACATAACATACTACATATAGCATCAATTATAAACATATGGGACTCAACATTAAAGCATCATAAAGTTTATAACATCAATCCTTAAATAACGCATCATAACATCAATCATTAAAGCATCATAACGTCAATCATTAACTTCAAGGTAAATTGTCATATGATGTTCTTAAGTTCATAAGTTATAACTTCACAACTTCATTGTTTCTGAGAATAAGCCATAATAAAGAGTCAGACTTCGAGACAAAGAGTCACTAAGTTTTAGAGACTACTTCTGAACATGAAAAAGAAGAGATCTAGCCAGTACTGGTACTTTATATCTAGGAACCTCTTGCCACGAGAAACTTCTAGTTTCTTCTCATTGATCTTTGAATGAGAGGAGGAGCAGTTAGGAAGTGGTGTGGAACATGACTTTCAACTTGGTGAATGGCCCCCACGTGACAATGTATGTTGTGTAGATAAAGGTAAAGCTGATGAATCTGGAACCCTTGTAGTGGATGGGGGTGGCATGTTTCCCCAGGAATATGATCAGCCATCATGATCATAAAAGTTCTCTAAAACAATGGTTCCATCACGTAAATTAGTCTCCTCTGGATTATTATCCCAAGTCATATCTCTTTACAAAAAGAATTCCCATCGCATCAAATAATGCGACAACAACCTCAAGAGTTGTAATGCACATAAACCAAGTTTTCTGCCCGGTTTGCATTCAATTTGTTTCTCTTTACATTGTGAATGAAGCTATAGGTGCTCCAACACCTCTCTGCCGAAGAGGTGTTAGCGACTGAGCACCTTCATAGCCAATTTATGCAAATTTTTGGTGGGGGAGCCATACATGTTCCACCATTCGATGCGCGGGTGCCAACCTGTCTCGGTCTTTGATTGCATGCAAGTTACCAAAGACTCCATGCTCAGTGATGTATTTGCTCAATTCGCTTCGTTTTTGAGCACACTCCTCTTCATCGGTACCAACTTGTCCAATGCAAACATATATCCATTTTACACCTCGGATCGTTGTGTGGTTTTCTCCTTTCCCCACCCGGGTCTTGGATTAGACCAACCAAGATGAAAGAATAATATTTTGGGAATTGGGACATATGCCAAGGCATGGAGTGGAACATTCAAATTATCCACCTTTTGACCACAAGTTTATGGATATGATTATACAAGATTGCATCCTTTGGCTCTACAATGTCTTTTTGATTTGGCCTAGCATGCTAACCATCTGCTCATACACCTCCCGAATCAAATTGATCTGTATCGCAGTGAATCATAAATAATGGGTTTGGTGAACTGCAGAGTATATTGAACCTGTTGCCAAAAAATGGCCGTCAAGAACTGTGTTCTCCACCTTTTGAAAGTCACTTCTCTCAGATCCGGATGTAGCCTTGTCTTTTAGATCCTGCCATGAATCACTTCAGGCCATACTAGCCAATGCCTCTCTCTTACCTTCAAAAGGAACTTGAAGGTGAGATAATAGCTAACAAATCGGTCTTTGCAATCTTTAGTAGCTCAACTTGGGTGATTGCGAAAAATGTAGTGGGCAATGCTATGATTGGTAATAAATCTTATCATCTTCTTCCCTCTCTTGTACAAATCACTAATCCATCTATAATCATGGTCCTTCATTTTAATGATATCATGCATCAAAGGTTCATTGTGTGAACCAAACACCCAAATCAAAATATATTAGGGTACCTATCTTCAATGATTACTCCTGTACCTGATGCGGCATTATCGGTGATGACTTGAATGACGTTGTATGTTCTAATCTCTTGAATGGTTTTAAGCAAGGCATCTGCAATGTTAATCCCTGTTTTGTAGCGATTTGAGTAGTCATAGGCTAAAAGGAAGGTCGCTGCTCTTAGACACGGCAAGAATATTTATCAATGGCTTGCCTTTCACATTTGTCCAACCATGGAGGAGACAATTGATTACCCCAATGTCGGTTCCGCACTCATTTTGTAAAGTTTCCTAGAGCACCTTGGATTTTGACTCTTTCTATTAAGTCCCACGGTTCTAGCTTTGTGTACAGGCTCCTATAACTAAGCAGGGGCACCATTGATGGCTTGGACCATTTCATGCCAATATGGTCCAAGCCATCAATGGTGCCGAAGAACATTGAATGGTATACCGCGTGCATATAGAAACACATGGCTTTTGCATCCATCATCTCTACAACCTTGGTCAAGGAATTATGATAGTGTTTAGGTGAAGCCGAAGGCGAGAATGCACTAGCATGGGAGGGATGTGTTTCGACCACTGAACACTTTGCATTCAGGTTCACTCCTTGGTCTTTGGTTTTGTTTTGTGCTACCTCCCTCTTCCCTTTGGTATTTAAGTCTATTTTTGGAATCCATACTCACACAGGATTTGATTCAAATATTCTCCTTCATCCCGATTACAGAGCCCACATAGATGCTTTTTCCGCACGGGTATAGGAATTTTGTGTAATTACGTAGCTATTACAATGGTGGCATACTCGTTCCATATTCCACCCCTTTCCCTCGGTAAACGGTGACATACTTCCACGAGAGGTGTGTGCTTGTCTTTGGATTTTGGAGATCCTGACCATCAACGCCATGTTTCATTGTCTCCATCCCCTTCCATTCCTTCCTCCTCTCCTTGGTACATGCTGTTTGTCCGTTTCTATTTCTTCATCACTATCATGGGTAGGCCCTGAGCCTCGTCGAACCTCCACCACCATCATTATAATAAAAATGGAACCAAAATGGCACCACATTGACATCAACATCATGAATGTTGGACCTTGATAATAAGTTGCTTTACACGCCGCTTAGAATGATGGAGGAGAAATGGGAAAGAGTAGGAGAAGAAACTAATTTACAACACCATGCATTTTAAAAAACAAAACAAAGAAGAAAAATGGGCTGAGCCTACCTCTTTAGCTTTCCAATGTGGTTGAAGATGACTATGGTAGCCTTCAATCTCCCTTCAAAACTATCTGGAAATGGTAGCCTTCAGTCTCGCTTCCAGGCTCTCACAGATGGGCGTGTAGTCCTTCATTCTCCTCAAGAATTAGCAAGAATCCTCTCAAGAGTCAAAATCCTCTTAGTAAAGAAATGGATGAAATGAGAATGGGAATGGAGAATTGGGAGTGAAAGAGTGTTTAGTGGGCTTAGTTAACCCTAGGCTACAAAAACCATGAGTCATTTCCCAAAATAAAGAGATTTAGTGACATTTTCCTCATCCTCCCTTGTGACCCTCGGGGGCGTTCGGAATTTTTTGCTTGGGGCTTCGAGGGGGGCGTCAGGAGGCAAGCAGCTCAGGAAGTCGCAGCTCCCTCCTCGAGAAGATTGCAGCTCCTGGGCCTCAGTAGCTTCTAAAAAAACGAGGGCGGAGTTTGAAGGGGCCAGCTCCCTAAGCAGCTCAGGAGAGGCGTTCGAGAGCCCAGCAGCTCCCAAACTCCACGAGCGCTCCAGTTGTGATTGAGCCGGAGTTGAGCTCCCATGGCCTGAATCCTAAAAATACTGCACATTTTCAGCTTTACATTTCAGAACACACACTCCACATTCATGTTATCTTGCTTTATGGGCTAAACATTCACATTCAACTTTACTTTTTCAAGCAAGTTTTACCCGATTTATAGAGGTGGCAAGTTGTTCTTGCCTTAATCTCACATTTCCTTTCAAGTTTACATGGCCAAATTGGTTAAGTAAGTGAATGGTACATATCTTGCAACTTTCTATTCATTCATGTTTACTTATATGTGATTATGGCCATTTGATTTACATCTTGCAAACAAACTTTTTCCATCATTTTCAATTCGGTTTTAACAAAGAGTAAAAATTTTTAAGTACCTAAAACACTCTTAAAACTTACCAAAGACACCTAAAGACCCAGGGGTCCTTAATAACATTCTAGACAACTTAGAAGCTTTATTCATCCATCTCCACAATCTAAAACGGGCTTGAGGGATACAGAGATGGCGGGGGCCGAATCCATTGATCGCTTCAGGAGGGCACTGTCGGGGCCGACTTGGGAAGCTAGGGTGGGCCTCGTTGCCTTACTCTCTTGAGCACCCCGGCGATCATTTAGCCCGAGGAGGAGGGAAGCTTAAAGCACAAACATAGTTATGGGGAGGGAATAATAAAATTTATTTAACTTTTAAGAAGCTCCTTAACCATTTAGTTGCATAGATCATCCATGTTGTGTTAAGGGACTTAGATGTATGCTTAGGAACACACATTGATAATAATCTCATGCTCTTCATCTTTATTGCAACTACATGGTTGATGTCTTTAATGTTTCATGTCTTATTGATCAATTAGGTTAAACATTGTTATATCTTGTGTCATTGCTTTTGTGGTGTGATTCAAGAGAAGGTTGAGTATCCACTTGGGGAGGCATCACCTTCTTGAGTCTTGAATATTTATAGTTTGCCAGGTGGTCCAATGAGTAAGTGCTATTGGGGCATGCTTGGCTCATGTGTTGATCTCACTTACATCTTCTTGTGTCTTTGTATTTTTGTATCTTGTGGTGGTGTACATCTTTCTTTCTTTTGAAAATACTTGTAATCTTAGGTTTAGGATGTTTCAAGTAATTTCACTTGTAAAACACTTTTAATTGAACCACCCTTAAAGTTAGTTGACCCATTGCCCAATAGGCACTAGTCTTAGTTGGCTTAGGGAAAGGGTTGGTTTTCATATAGATAGACTTGCACTTTGCATTTCTTTATGCCTTAGCATCTTAGGCTAGTTTTCCCCTTAGCCTTTAACCAATTAAACCAACTCCTAGAGAGCATGGCGTTTGAAAATCCAATCTATTGTGGGTCCTACCCCTTGGCTTCCCTAGGAGAAAACCTAGAAGGAAGAAGTTCCAGTAAAGGTGACAGTGAATGAGAACCTAGGCATTATTATCAAAGGACACATAAGTGAAATTTGGACTTTGCTCCGTTTACAAGAATATTAGGGCCAGTAACATCTTGGGCCTTGATAGGGGATAAGTCATTTATCCTTGAGGTCAAAGCGACTTAACTTAATTTTTTTTAAAATGAGTAATGAAAACTTTTTAGTCCCTTAAAATTCTTTGAACTTGCATTTGTTAGCTTTGTGTGATTATTTTCCCAAGTGGCGACTCCATTGAACAAAATCGTCGGAAATTATCTTGTGGAGAATTCCTTGTGGGTTGCTTGAAATTATTGGAGAAGAAACACTCATTGATGTCCAATTCTTGTTCCAAGCTTAATAAATTAACTTTTGTTTTCTTCTTGTTTTTCCTTGTTTGATGCTCTTATTTGTCTAAAATAAACTTGATCATTTAGTGACTCAGCAAATATTTTGACAGGGTATTTTGCAAGAAGGAATTCCGACTTGCTTTGCTTCATCCTTGAACTTGGAAGGGTTTGGGGTGAAGCTAGCTAATCCTTCTTCTTGTTGGATCCTTAGTAATCTTGGGTCCAGTCCTTTTCTTTGAGCCTTTGTTTAAATGTCTAGTTAGAAATGAATGGTTTTTTTTTTTTTTTTTTTTTTTTTGATCCTATTGATTTTTCAATAATAATTGGTTATCCTCATGAATATGTGGATCATACCACTTCTCGATGTACTTAGTGAAAGCCCAGATGTGTATCGAGAAGTGGTGTGATCCACCTATTTATGAGGATGTTCTTATCCGATTGTCTTTCCTCTTTGTGGTGAATGGGCAAGTGATTGGTTTCATGACTCACGATAACACATTCAAGAATATACAATTTGTTGCATGCCTTCTTGAATCTGTTTGAGCATAGTCGTGAGGAGATTCACAATGAATTGGTTGATAATTTTATGGAAACATTGAGGAGGAAAAATCTTTCAAATATAAAACAATCAGCTCAGATATGGGGTTGATGCTCTGTCAGGATCCCATTAAAATCAATGAAATAGTTGGAACATTCTGACCTTCCGGAAGAACCATGGAAACCATGAATAGAACAATTTGTGTATAGAAGACCAATTTGAGGTCATAGAAGATAATTTCAGAGACTTATATTGAATATCCAAACACCCATGAACTTGAGCTTGACAGTGAAAAATATGAGCAAGTTTATGAGGAAATTCCAGATGAATCCATAGATGAATGAGTCATCTATTTTGGGAAGTGAAGGATCTTGAGTTGGAAAATGTTGAATATCTAGATGATTCAAGTCCCACCCTCCTCCCGTGGAACCAGTGTTTTTGAGCGTTGACTTTGAAAATCTTATGATAGTTCCTATGATATGTTCTTCTGGTTCCTCAACGAAAGGATAAGTTAATCTTGAGAATTATGTGGAAATGGAAGGCAATTTCAGTTTATCAATGTCATATCATTACCTTAGAAATTAAGTTGGCCTCCACCTTGATAGTCATGAGCAGCGAAGTATTCAGAGTTTACACGGTTTGTCATATTTCGGTGTTTGGTTGAAAGAAAGAAGGAGCATGGTACTTAGTTGGTTCTTCCTCGTTAAAAGTTCCAAGTTAGTAAAACTTGGGAAAGGGTCTTCAACAAATCATCTCGGACAGGGATGTTTTAGGACACACTGCGACATCAGTTCACCCCATTGCATGGTGGTTGTAGCGTATCTCTAACCCTTCCTTGTATTTTAATTTTGTATTATTTCAATTTTTTTTTTTTTTTTTTTTTTTTTTTTTTTTTTATTTTTTTTATTTAAGTAACTCTCCAGTTAGTAGGGAGAATTGAAATGTTATTTCTTTTTGTAAATGTTGTTTATAGCGTTGGTTATTTCATCATGTATAATGTGTACTAATGTTAATTTGGTGTGAACCCGGTGAGCACTCTGTTTTATGAGTCTTTGCGGATTCTAAGTATGCTCCCTGTTGAGTAGATCAGACACCGTCCCATGTGGAACTGATGTTGGCCAGCCCATTTGCTTAGGTGGTCAACTCATGTGCCATGAGTATGCATCATGGAAGGATGCAAGAAGTGGCAAGCCGAGGCAGTATTGGTTCTACTTAGATTTTATTATCAACACAAGGAATTTTATGTCAAATTTCCACCCTAAGTGGAGTTGATAATGTAATAAGTGCATGGATCATAGTTAGGTCGGGTACCTTGGGATGTTTCCATTTGGGGAGAGTTCTTGGCCGAGGGTGTTTTATCCTCGGGTTGTCAATTAGGCTCTTGATGACTGAGTTGATTTCATGGGGTTTTCCCTCACACATACAATAATTCCTCCAAAATTGGTGAACAGCGTTCTAATGGTCTCATCCTTTGGTAGCTATTGTTTAGGAATGATGTAAATGACCATATGGAGACAGGTAGAAAAGTTTGTGAGAATTTACATTCGAGTCTAGATAGGTTTTTAATTAATTAAAATTAATTGAATTATTTCCTAAGGTTGAATTTTAATTATTTAATTAATTAAATGCTTTTGAAACAAATATTGTAGCCCGGTCTTGGGGTTTTTTGATAGGGTATTTGTGCTCAAAGAAATGGAATAGCACCCACCTACACCCATAGACCAAGTTTATTTCGGTCGTTACAAAGTTTGCTATGCTTTTGTCCACTCGGAGTCAAAGTCGGTCAAAATAGCAATTTTAATTGTTAAGTCATTTTGTAATTTTTCCTAAAAGAGTTAATGAATGAGTTTGAAGGTGGAAAGAGCAAGATTAGACTTTCCTAAGCATACCCTAACCCTCCCAACCTTTTCCAACCTATTCTAGCCCTTTACACCTTTACGCCAAAAATCCTTGTGGCCCCGGAGTTGACGTTTTATGGTGGGGTGGGTGTGAGCTTATTTGGGGCCCCCTCTCATGGAGTTTATGACTCCTTGCATTTACGTCACCTCCTAGGATGATCCCACTCCTTTTCTTTCATTAATTCTCCTCCATTTCTTCATTTCCCACCCTTTTTTTGCCGCCTCCAAGAGGAGTTACGCCCCCCTCTTCTAGAAACTCCCTAGAATGATTTTTTTAAAATTATTTGAGACCTCTCACCTTCCTTGGCAGTATTCAAGGCCTCCCACACCTAAGTGCTTACCTCCTACTTTTTACACCCTAGATCCTTAAAAGCTTTCAAACCCTAGATGGTGCCCTGTAGCAGAGATCTCTTCTTATGGTGGTGGACACTTGGCATTGATCCAAGAGGTGGGTTTGCCTCTTCAGTATAAATAGATCCCTCTCCTCACTCCCAACTCCACCATTCTTTGAGAGCTAAAGTTATGCTACTGAATTCTTGCCTCACCATCTTGCTCTTACCATCTCATCCCATCCACTCATTTCTCTTGAGAGCATTGGAACAATTAGTTGTTTCAAGGCTCTCTCCCATTTTGGTTCAATAATAAAAGCTTTGGAGGATTTTGGATCAATCCTAGATTAGTCGGATTTGTCTCTTGCATATGAGGTGACTTTTTTCCTTTACATTTTGTGGGTTTTGTAGCTAGATCTTGAGGCAAGTGGTTTGTTTGGGTAGATCATTTGATATTAGTGTTGCTGATCTATATGTGTTGATTAGTTCATTTTTTTTATTCTATATCATCATATTATACTGTTTGGACTCACATCTTGTTTTAATGTGCATATTTGTCTCACAAGGATTGGTTGGAAGAGATTTTAGAGGAGTTTCCAGCTAAAGCTTGCATAAACTTCTTCCTTTTTGATTTGGATCTGATATAATGCTGTCATTTCATACCATTTTACATGCTTCTTGTCGTAGATAGGTCACAAATTTATATTTCAATTTGGAGATTTTCATGTGAAAATTTTTACGGTAGCCAAAACATAAAATTTTTCTTGACTTTTGTGTGTCGTGTTTTGCTGAGCATTTCCAGCAAGCTTTTTTGCTAGCGTATTTCTGAGGTTCTTACCGACAATAACAAATGGCCTTAAATCATTTCTCAAGACTTCCCCAAGAACCCTCTTTGGTTGGGTAATGATTTTCTTACCTTTCCTTGTGATGAAATTCATGTTTTTCTCTTTTTATTTTGTTTATTTTTCTTGTATTTTTTTTTTTTTTTTTTTTTTTTTTTTTTTTTTTTTTTTTTTTTTTTTTTTTTTTTAATTGTTGGCCCTCTTGTCCACAAGGCAAGATGGTGTAGCCTTTTCATAATAATAATTTTGCTTATTTGTTAAACAACCCTCTTTGACCAACAATGGTAGGCTTGCCTCCACATAGCCATTGTAAGTGGTTTATTCTTTTCCTTTCTAAGTTTTGATAAGTTAATGTGCCTACACCTTGGGAGTAATCCCCAAAATCATTGAGGCTTAAGGGAAACTTACATTTGATGATCTATATGCTTCATGGTTTAAAATATTCTAGAGTAGTCATCACACATCCAAGTTTCCCTTCTTCAAGTTATTTCACTTCATGTGCTTATATATCTTGGTAAATGGTTTTAATGGTTTTATAATCTATCTTGAGATTACCATAACTCATTATTTTCATAGTCATTAAACTATCTACAATTTTAAGTGCATGTGATCTATTCATGGTTTAGGATCTTACTCATTTTGCTTTGTCAAGTTTTATTTTAAAGCACATCTATCATCTAAATGGTTGACATAAGTAATCTAAGATCTTAAAGTTCCTTTCTCATTATCGTGTAGTTGCTCTTGCCCTTTCCTTTTACGTTACAGTACATGCTAATGATGATGAATGGGATGATGTGTCAAATGATGGTTATCTTGTAAGCTTTCTTTTCATTCATGTTATCTTATCTCATGGTCTAAAACACTACATTTTCATCTTTACATTTCAAGCACACTCCACATTCATGTTATCTTGCTTTATGGGCTAAACATTCACATTCATAACTTTACTTTTCCAAGAAAGTTTTTTGTTATAAGTGGCAATTTGTTCTTGCCTTAATCTCACATTTCCTTTCAAGTTTACATGGAGTGGATGGTTAAGTAAATGAATGGTACATATCTTGCAACTTTCTATTCATGTTTATATGTGATTATGACCATTTGATTAACATCTTGCAAACAGGACTTTTTCAATCATTTTCAATTCGGTTTTGCTCTAAAAAGTAAAAGAATTTAGCACTACCTAAACACTCTTAAAACTTACCAAACACACCTAAAGACCAGGGGTCATGATAACATTCTAGACAACTTAGGGCTTTATTCGATATCTCCACCATCTAAAAGCGGGTTGAGGGATGCAGGAGTGAGGGGGCCAATCCCAGAGTGATCCCTTTCCACAGGAGAGCTCTTCTTCTTGTCAGGCTGACCTTTTTGGGAAGCTAGGGTGGGCCGTTGCCTTACTATCTTGAGCATGGAGCATTCATTTTAGGCGAAGGGAGGAAGCTTAAAGTACCAACATAGTTTAGGGGGAGGGAAAATGAAATTAACTTAACTTTTAAGAAACTTTTTAACCATTTAGTTGCATAGATCATCCATGTTGTGTTGGGGACTTAGATGTATCTTAGGAACACACATTGATAATAATCTCATGCTCTTCATCTTTGTACAGCTTCATGGTTTATGGCTTTAATGTTTCATGTCTTATTGAGCAATTGGGTTAAACATTGTTATATCTTGTGTCATTGCTTTTGTGGTGTGTGTGATTCAAGAAGGGGTTGAGTATCCCACTTGGGGAGGCATCACCTTCTTGAGTCTTGAGTGCTTTTTATGGTTGCCAGTGAAAGCGGTCCAATAGAGTAAGTGCTATTGGGGCATGCTTGGCTCATGTGTTGATCTCACTTACATCTTCTTGTGTCTTTGTATTTTTGTATCTTGTGTAATTGTTGTACATCTTTCTTTCTTTTGAAAATACTTGTAATCTTGGGTTTGGGGTAGTTTCAAGTAATTTCACTTGTAAAACTTTTGTAATTGAACCACCCTTAAAGTTAGTTGACCCCATTGCCCAACCTTAGGCACTAGTCTTAGTTGACTTAGGGAAAGGGCTGATTGGCATATAGATAGACTTGCACTTTGCATTTGCTGCCTTAGCATCTTAGGCTAGTTTTCCCCCTTAACTTTTAACCAATTAAAACCAACTCCTAGAAACATAAACGTTTAATCCAATCTAGTAACTAGGGTCTACCCCCCTTGGCTTCCCTAGGAGTAAGCCTAGAAGGAAGAGGTTCCAGTTAAGGTGACAGTGTGGACTGAGAACCTAGGCATTGTGCCTCCAAGGACACACTAAGTGAGCTGGACTTTGCTCACGTTTGCAAGTGTGTATTAGGACGGCAACAGGGTCCTTTGAGAAATGGTTGAGGGATTCTTGTTCCAAAAGAATCTTGAATATGGGTGAAGAGTTGAACTCCAAAGCTTCACCTCTCCAAGCTCGAGAACCTGTAAACTAAGACAATTCTTGCCAACAAGTTTCGTTAAGCATGTAATTTCCCTACAAATGAAAACTAGAAAACATGCATATTAACATAAATAAACATGAAATATATATTTGCAAATGTGAAGGATAACAAGATCATATATAAACATCCTAGTTCAAATAGATCTTTCATCCCCACACTATGAACACCACCCACAATTGACCTCTAAACTCTTTCTTTATTCAATTCTCAAGAGAGTTACAATAATAGCATTACAATCCTAGTATATTTTCCCCAAGCTCCAACTAGCTTGACAAAGGGAGAGAGACTTGTTTAAATAGGAAGAGGGGCGCACTTCCCAAGGAGGGAGGGCACACCACTTGGAAGGAAAAATGTAACAAGTGGGAGAGACGAGGCTGCCACCTCTCCACAAGAGGGGCACACTTCTCTTGGATGTCTCCTTCAACTCAAGCCAACTCAACTAAGAACTCACCCAAGACTCGCTCTTGTGTGCCAACAAGGCTTAGTTAACTCAAAGAGAGGGTGAGTTAACTCAAAA
Source organism: Picea sitchensis (assembly GCA_010110895.2). NCBI lineage: Eukaryota > Viridiplantae > Streptophyta > Pinopsida > Pinales > Pinaceae > Picea > Picea sitchensis. The sequence continues at coordinate 409,711 of SNQJ01S0007908.1, read as the reverse complement.
CATGCCCTCGATATGTTTCCCAAAAAATAACATTTGCTGATTGTTTGTCTTTTATTGACTTTTTGTGAGTAAAATTGATTTGTAGTGATTTAAAATCACTATTTTCACTCAGAAAGTGGGTACAGAGCTAAAGTGGGTATTCTAAGCAAGAAAATGAATACCCCCAAGGCATATGATGCCTCCTAGTACCACTTATTTAACTTCTTCACTAATTACAATTAAGATATCTCATTTTTGTGAGTAAAATTGATTTGTAGTGATTCAAAATCACTATTTTCACTCACAAAGTTGGTATTCTAGCAAGAAAATGAATACCCCCAAGGCATATGATGCCTCCTAGTACCACTTATTTAACTTATTCACTAATTACAATTAAAATAGCATATGATGCCTCCTAGTACCACTTATTTAACTTATTCACTAATTACAATTAAAATATCCCATTTTGTGGGAAGTTTTTTATTTGCCGAAAACATTAAAAAAAACCCTAAGGGGGACTTAGCGCAATTTCCATATGACTCAAAAATGATGATTAACATGGTAAGATACATTAGACACTAGACTTAGACAACATACTAAGGCCTAACCACTTGGACATACTCCAACTTTGGAGGTAATTGAGTGAAAAAACTTAAAACTTATAAGTCGGTACTAGATATAATTAAAAAGTAAAAAAAAACACTCTAGATTAATGTACTAATTTACTAATTGCCAAGTCTTAGAGGGATAATCCTTTTACAAAGTTTGTCATGCTAGGTCATCTTCTTACAATTCTCCATGGGGGTATGGAAACGCTGTAAAGAAGAAGAAGAAGAAAATGGACCATAATGGCTGACTGGACTTCTGAAATCTGAATTTTGAACAAGTCTTTGTTCAATCTTTGGCGGCTCAACTGCAAGTCCATCCTAGTACAAGTTGGTCGGTAACAAGGTCTATAAAAAGCTGTAAATTAAGTGTAAAATTTAAAGTACCTACTAGCTATTAGATATTTCATAACCAATTGGTCCTAACACATGCAAAAGGGAATAAAATTATGAATGTTATCAAGTTTGTCTTTACCCAAAGGTAGGTTATGCAATAAGATTTTCAAGAGTCTAAATGAGTCTTTAGACCTCAAGTAAAATACAAATTATAGAGGGTTTATTGATGTGAAATTAAGGTCTTTTACAACCAACAAGTGGCATTAAGGAGGCTGAAAGCTAATTTAGAAATTAATTTTTTTTTTCAGTATGTATTTTCCAAAAATTAATTTCAGCCATAATAAAGGGTTGTAAAGAGTGCAGACAATGGGGTATTTTAAAACAAATTTTTATAGTGATAATTGTCACTTGTTTAGGGCTTGTTGACCACCTATTTTAACTAGGGGGTCAACTCCATGTACCATGAAGATATGATCCTGATGGTGCTACCAAGTTGAAGACTTGTTGGTTCTACAGGGCAGTTTTGGCTTCATCACGTATTTTTGTAATTGGAATTTTCGTTCTCCTGTGTGTGATAATAATGTGATGGGTCTGCATGGATCATAGTTTAGGTTAGTTGCTTAGGACTTCACCATTAGAGAAGTCCTTTCATCGAGTGTTTTTTTTCCTCAAGTAATTAATTTGGCCTAACCAGGTTTTTTAATTACCCTTGAGTTTTTCACTCCCACAATAATCCTCCAAAGTGGTGAAAGACATTCTAATGGTTGAGCCCTATGGTGACTTGTGTCTAGGAATATTGTAAATGACCATGCTAGACATCTCCTAAAGTCTTGTGGAATTCCGTTGAGTCTAAAGTATTTTTATTTTTATTTTTTAAAATTACCTAGTTAATGGTAATTTTAATTAATTTTGATGTAAAAATTGTAAAAACTAGGTCCTTAGGATTTTGATAGGGGTATTTGTGTTCAAAAGAAATGGAATGAGACCCCCTACACCCTTGGACCAAGTTTCAACTCAATTGGACAAGTTTTTCTAGGTGTTTGTCCATGAGGAGTCCAAGTCAGTCTAAAACAATGACTTAATTGCTTGATTTGACAAAGTAAAAAATGTCAAATAATTGTAATATGAGCAAAATGGTTAGAGAAAAGGTGGGAGATGATGCCTAAACCCATTCCTAAGCTACCCAAACCCTTTCCTAACCTTATTTCACCCCTTCCACTTAGCCACCACTTCATAAAGTTATCCCCCCTAGGGAAGTTGCGCCCCCCTTGAGGAAGAAACCATGGAAAATAAAAAAATTAAAGTGTGGGGCCTCCTCTCTCCCTAAGTGCGCCCCCCTAGTGACTCCACCTCATGTTTGACTTGTCAAATGGGTGCCAACTCACACCTCGCTCAATTACCAAAACCCTAAGAAGTGTGCCCCCCTCCTTGAGATGCTCAATGTTGCTTTATGATTGACACTTGGAAAGCATCCAAGAGGGGTAGCTCTTACTTCCCAAGTATAAATGAAGGCCCTCCCCTCCTCATTTCTCATCTATTCTTTGCCTACTGTTATTATGCTCAAATTTCTCCCATCTCTCCCATTCTATTCTCTTTTTCATTCTTGCTCTAGATTTTTGGTGAGAAGCTTGTTGCAAGTATTTGCAACAACCTTCTACTATCAATAAAAGAAAGCTTTGGAGGCAAATTGTGTGTTGAGAGTATTCTTGGTGCATCAAATTATTGGAGGTGACATTGCATTGGTTTCTTTTTGTGTATGCATTTTTTCAAGTTTAAAGTGTATAGATCCCAAGCAAAGTATTTTGTTTGGGAAGATTTGCAATAATATTGTTGTAGATCTAAGTGAGTAGTTTATAGGTTTACAAAGTATTTTGTATTTCCTTTTAAATCTACTCACCCCTTTGCTCTATCTTGTAGCTTGCTTACAAATATTTTCAGGTCATTTCAAGGATTGGAAAAACTTGTTTCAGATTTAGAAACTTGCTTTCCTCATCCATTTTCACCCTCTAAATTTTCTGCATTATTTTTCGGTTCATTTCCATTGAGTTTTTGAGTATTCTAACACATAGAATAGGTCATTTAAATAATTTTTGTATGCTGATTTTTTTGCAGAAAATTTCTGTTATAACTAACAAATTTTTTGAGTTTGTGTCACTTTTTGCAGCGTTTCCAGCAAGTTTTTGCCTGCTGGTTTTTTGCAGGTTGGTGACAAAAAGAGGGATCTACAACCCATTTGGGGCATATACAAGCCAATGATCAACCTCCCAAGTTGGGGTAAACATTACTCTTCTTTTTCTACTCTTCTTTTCATTGTAAGCAAACCCAAGAGAGTCTCTAGGGCTTGCATTTCTCTAAAGTTTTGTAAATTTCTGCAATTTATTTTCTTTAGTTTGCCTACACTTAACATAGAGTTTGACCATGCCAACCATGCTAAATTGTATGGCTAGAGTTTAACATTTTATTTCAGCATTGTTTATTTACTTGTTTGCCCCACTTGTCCTTAAGACAAGGTTGTGTGGCTAGGATCTTTTCCATTTCCAAGTTATTTTATTTCAAGTTATTTATTTTCACCCACTTGTGCACAAACTCAGAAGGCTTTGTCCTCCACCTTGTGCACTTGTTGTGGTTGCAAGTAGTTTAGTTTGTTTTCAAAGTTATTATTTCATTCATTATATGTTTGCCTACACCTAGCATAGTCCTTGGTCAAGCCAACCATGCTATAACATAAGGCTAGGTAGATATTGGTGCTATATTGCTTCTATTGCTTATGTTTTATGGTTTATCTTTAGATCTTAGAAACTAATCATCTAATATTTGCTTAGGCCCATGGAGGCACAATAATTTACTTGTCTATTCTTTCTTTGCTTTCAAGTTCAAGCAATTTACTTTTCATTTACTTTCAAGCATTTTACTTTCCATCAAGCAATCTATTTTTACTTTCAAGTCATTGCAAGTTATTTCATTTTCAAAGTACTTTACTTTCATGCTGTTTACTTTCAAGTACTTTTATTTCACTTGCAAGCACTTTTACTTTCAAGCACTCTTTACATTGCAAGCACTCAACTTAACTTAACTTAATCAATTTTAAGGTTCAACTTATCCTTAGATCTTTAGAGCTTCAATAAACTAGTTTAATTAGAGCACCTGCTACTGTCCCAACTTTGCTATCAAAAAATGGACTTAAGGAAAGAACTTGGGGTGCTAAATCAGGGTTGGTCTCACGACACTAGGTGTCCCTCTTGTTTGAGTACTTTTGTTCCCCGGATTGACCTGTGGAGCTAGGGTAAGGCATTGTTTGCCTTACTTATTGAGCACCCAACAATCCTTTTGGTATAAACAATCCTTCTGGTATAAGCGGGGAGAGTTTTAGGGAAGTCACTTAGTTTTAGGAAAGTATATTCTTCAAGTTTTGTACAAAAAAAATATCCTTAATTAAAAGACGGTTACCTGAGTCAAGTTGTAGGGAGGCTTCTCCAACACCTTTGACTGCATACTTGGAATCATCCCCAAGCTCCACTTGAAGGGATGAGATTTTTTCTGTCAGGTTTGAAAGAGAGTTTTTGGATCCGGTCATGTGCTTGGAAGCACTGCTATCTATGAGCCAAGTGTCACTCCCTTGAGTGATGGTTCCTGTGAGTGCTGAAACAAATACAAATTCTTCATCCTTTGATTTGTGCTCTTCAACTTCTGTTGTATATGCATGGTGCTTCTTCTTCTTTCCTTTTTCATGTTTATGAGGGCATTGTGAGGCATAATGTCCCATCTTTTTGTAGGTGTAGCATCTGATATTTGACGCATCCTTCCTGTGACGTGGTTTCTTAGACTTCTTCGGGCTGTAGTCTTCCCTTTCCTTTCTCTTCTTCACCTGGGCAACAAGTGCTTGATTTTCATCATCATTAGTTTTCTGTGATTTGGATATCAACTTGGATTCCTCTTGGGTGCAATCTGCCCATAGCTTGTTGAACTTGGGCAATTTTTTTCTGGCGCAAATCCCTTGAACAAATGGATCCCAAGAGGAGGGAAATCCATTGAGTGTAGTTGGCTATTGTCTCTGACTTGGTCATTGTCACGTTTCTGAGTTGATGCCTTAGAGTAAGCTTTCAACTGGTATTATTACTTTCATAAAGTCTAGTTAGGGCATCAAACATTTCCTTTGGTGTCTTCAGTTCTGATACATTAGGTATCAGATGATCCTTTATTGAGTCTGTCAAGATCCTCTTGGCCTTAACCTCATTCTTCCTGAACTTTGCTTTGGCGTCTTCTTCTTCTGGTTTTGGAAGCATCTGCTTGATGTAATCCAATAACTCATTCTCGTCTAGAATGAGGAGAACTCCGTGCTTCCAGGATCTGAAGTTATCTGCTCCATCCAATCTATCTTCAACTCTCATGCTGGTTGACATTTTTTCTTGTAGAAACCCTAGCTCTGAAAAACTTTGATTTTTTAAACTTCACCAAATCTGCACATTGAGGGTTATAGGGGGTGCACTAGGGTGCACTGCTTTGTGAAATAATTATTCCAATGACCTTGGGATAGTGCTCAACGAGCTTCACAAAGTATTTTAGTGAAGTTGCAAGGCACTGTTGCAGTGATCTTCCTTTCAGTGGTCAAACTGTTCTGAAGGTAAGCGATTCTGATACCATGTTAGATTTTCTTTATTTACAGAGCATTAGAGTTACCATTTTTCTTTTACTTCTTTACCATTAACTTTTATATATCATGTATTGAGCAATAACAACATAAACAAGAGACAAAAGAACACAAGGGATTTATCCTGGGAAAAACCCAACAACCTTTCTTAGACAGATTTCGTTCACAAAGCATGTCCAATCATGAACCAACAGATAAACCCTAGCACAAAGGCTAGCTCAAAGTACAACCATAAATACCACCCCAGCTGCAACAACAACACAATACCAAGGTAGCGCACCTTTTCCAAGAGTAGCGCACAAGAGAGAAATACTAGAAACACTGAACTAGAAGAATCTCTGTCACTGCAATTGTTGCATCACCCTTCCTCAGACTTGTGCCTTACTTCTGTGTAGATGAGAGAGTGTGAGTGAGTGTATCCAAATGAGCTAAGGTGCCTCCTATTTATAGTCTTCCTGTCCTCTTTACTGGGCCGACCTCTCTTCTTAGAAGGTGTCACTTCTTTGTTCTTTGTTCTTCTGGGGCTACTTCTCTTCTAGGGTATTTCCACATTTGTTCAATGGTTCTCTTGCTTCCGGAATTTTCTTCTCGTTTAAAAAAGGTCATCTAGGAGGGAAAGTACCTCCTACAGCTACCAAAACATCAACAATTACATGGTCTTTCGATATACATAGTTAGTGACGGAGACAACAAGTTTCTCGGTGCATTTTGGCAAGAGATATTCAGGTTATCAGGGATAGAGTTGACACCTAGTACTAGCTATCATCCTCAGACAGATGGGAAAACAAAGATCATGAACAAATGGATTGAGGGATACCTGTGAAACTATGTGTCAGGGCAGCAGAGGGTGTGGATAAAGTGGTTGCATCTTGGGGAGCATTGTTATAATACCTGACGAGGTTCAATATACTTGCGAGGCACTCTGTGCAGTATATACAAAAGAGAACTTTCACCAAGCTATCGGAAAAGACCAACTAAACTAAACTATGCATAAATCAAAGAAAAAACACAAAAATGGATTAGCAATACTTTCAACCCCTAGCCCAGTTGGTGGTACCTCTTAGGGAAGGTTTCTGAACTCTCATAACCCTACTCCCTCGTGTGTTCACCTAGTGGGGTTACAGGTAAAGTGATTCTGCAGCACATAAAACCAAAGCAAAGGGAACTATCTGTCCTACTTCAATTCATGCATCAAAATGCTAGAAATAAAATTACTACTAATGACAAGACTAGATTAGCAGATCACATGATTTCCAAACCACAAATCCATTAATAATTATCCAAACATTGTTATAGGTCAGAAAATACAAGCACAGATTTGGCATATATCATAAACACAAATAAAATTGGTAAGGAAATCAATAATCTGCATAAATATGAGTCTTAACACATTTATTAGTGATTCTGTAGCATGGCACAGGTGGCCATTATGCAACACATAACCATTCCTCAACATACCATGAAAAATACATAAACTAACAATCCTATACAAATCTGATTAGCATATATAAATCTAATTATCAACAAATAGTTATGAACAGAAAATTAAATAGCACAGAGCCGTACCTATGAGTGGGCCCTACCTCACAGGAGGCATGTGCTTACACTCCATTAAATTAGCAGTAAAAGATCAGATTGGGGCTCATAAACAACAACCTTATATTAAATAAAATGACAGAGTTTAAGAACAACTATTACACAGTCGTATTCTCACCCTAGCTAACCTATCTCCCATGAGAGCACATACTCTCATATATATACAATGAAATGATTCCAATGGCTCTAAGTATAGAGCGCCAACTTCCTAAGATTCTGGGAAACAGTTCAAAACAGACTTGATGCCTTCGCTTGATGATTCGCTCAGCTCCACGACTTGGTATATGAGCCAATTGATTGTCCCCTTTTCTCCCAGATTCCACGGTCTATTTATTTAGCTTATCACACGTTGATGTACCTGTTTCTATCTTTAGAATTTCCATGTGCTCATTGGTAAAGATGTTGAATTAATTTCCTCCATTTCTGTTATGTCCTCGTGCCTTGCTGAAGGTATTAAATTAATTTCCTTACTCTGATTTATCTCTATGTCGAGTATTAATATTAATTCCTTGTATTGGGTATAAATTTAGCGCTGGAACCATATGTTGAGATGTATTAAGTGCTGAACCATATACTAAAATATTAAGTGTTGGAATTAAATGCTAGGACTGATATACATTTAAGTGTTAGCTTATGCACTCAAAGTATTCACATCTTGTAATATTCATGGGCATACTAAAGATGTTACGCTGATATCATCTTAGTGTTGAACTGATATTGAATACTTGAGCTGATATGTATTAATTCTTTTAATATGTTGATATGCCTGATTCTGTAGCAAGATCCCATTGGTCTGATTATGTAGCAGGCTGCTACAGGTCTGATTATGTAGCAGATTTGAACACATGAGAACCCCACAACTGTATCAACATTTAATGACTCTGAATCTGTGGCAATGGATGTGCAATGACCCTGGTTTGAAGAATATGTGAACCTTTAAAGCAAAACCCTGTAACAACTTGTTCATACGTGAGTTGTCACTTCAAAAGTAAATACAAAACATGCTACTTCCCCTAATGTTAATTAGAAATCCAAAGAAATATTAAGAAATGCACTTGGAAAATCACCTCGAGCCTAAATCCCGCATATGGGCATTAAAATGGATAAGACATTAAAATGGATAAGACATGGTTATATGTAAATGATAAAGGGTTAAAAAGAAGGAAAAGAAGATGTCAAATAATGGTAATTTCGTGGCTCATCAATACCACTTATCACATGTCCATCGAGATGAGTCCATTTAGGGCATTGTATGGCTACGATGCCCCATCATTCCCATCATTTGTGGATTTGGCATTTAGGGAGAGCAGGGCCCCCAAGGCCAAAGATTGGTTGTAGGAGAGCCATAACATCTTGAGAGTCATGAATGAGAACTTACAGGTCACCCATAATCAATAGAAGATGTATGCAAATAGGCATAGGGTGGAGCACAACTTCGAGGTTGGGGACTTAGTCTTTCTCAAGTTGTAGTCGTACAGATAGTCCTCGTTGAAGAGGAGTGGTGCAGAGAAGTTGAAGCCTCGCTTCTATGGACCATACAGGGTGATTAGGATAGTTGGAGAGGTGGCGTATGACTTAGAGTTGCTAGAGGGTAGCAGGATCCGCAACATCTTCCATGTATCTTACCTCAAGAAGGTTTTGGGACAGCAGGTCACCATTTCAATAGATCTTCCTCCACTAGATGAGGAAGGGCAGTTGGTTTTGACTTCGGAGAGGGTTATTGATGTCAAAGAGAGGAGGCTGAGGAGCAAAGTGATTCGGGAGTACTTGGTCAGATGGAAAGATTTGCCTGCAGAGGATGCCACTTGGGAGGGAGAGCAGATCAGTTTGGAGTTGCTTGAGGACAAGCAATCTCAGGAAGGAAGGACTGTAATGTCCCCTTCCAATTGATAATGACAGAGGATGACTCAGTAGCCTATACGACTCCCATAGGCTATAGTCGGTGAGGAAAAAAGGGAGTCAAGGAGTTGATTTAATGTCACTTAGCCAGGAGATGTTATATTTCTTAAGTGACATTAAGTAAAAAGGTAATAAATTAACTTTTAGATTAATTTCACTTAGACATTAGTAAAAGTGACTTTTTATTTTAAAGTGAAAAGTAAAAGGGGAATAAGGGTCATGTTTGATTTAGTCAAAAAAGGGAAAGTTCTAGAAGGCATGGAAGAAGAATAAAAGGAGGGGTAGCGCTTCACTTTGGCATTATTGTTTGATCACTTATTTGGAGTGCTCTTGGAGCCTAGGTTTTCTTTGGGGTTTTGGAAAAACCCTTCCATTGTGGTTTGGTTTTGGCGGTGCAACATCCACCCTAGCTAGACAAGAGGGGGATCCATCCAAGATTTCCATCGAGGTTTCATCTTGTGGGTTCTTCTTTAGTTTAGAGGTGCAACAATTTATTTGGGAGATTTGTGGAGCGTCCTTGAGGGGGTTGATTCCATCTTTTAGTAGGGCCGTGCAAGTAGGAGGGTTTGGAGGAGATTCGTGGGGCTCCTTGAGGGTCGATTAATCTTTCTTTGCAGGGTCGTGGCACTGGGAGGCTGGCTGGGATTTATTAGAGGGCCTGATTCCTCTCTTTGATGAGCCATCGAGTCATTTTGAGGAAGTTGTGAGGCTTGGAGTAGGTCGTGAGCCCTCTTGCACAAACCGTGAGGGTCTTTTGCAGGCCATGGGCTTAGGAGGAGAGTTATGTGCTCTTGAGGGTCAAACCATGAGAGTTTGAGGTGGGCCAAGTGCCCTATCTGTTGAGCCGTGGGATGTGGAGAGGGAAGCGAGCAGTTTGGAGAGCTTTTCAGCAGTGGGCAACAACTATTGAGGAGACACTGGCATCATTTCCAGGTTTTGATTTATTGTGTGTTTAGTTGATGTACTGTAGTTGCTACAACAACCATTAGAGACTTGTTACTGTTGTATTCCAGATTCCATCCAAAATAAAAATGTCGATGTTGTCTCTTCCATTTTATGAGTATTTTGGATTCATGTAATATGTTTGAAGAAATGTCTAGGGTTAGAATACATGCAAACTGTTTGTAAAAAGTTGTCAACCAACATAAAATATTGTAATGCCAAGTATTTGACAAAAACACACAATCAAAACTCAACATAAACCATAATATCCTAGCCTATCATAATTGGGGATAATACAAGAAGAAACCCTCTTAAGAATTGGCTTATTTCATTCAACGATTAGGGCTTAGATTAGAACCAAAAGGAAGAATAATCCTTCACCCAATCAAGATCAACAATGAATATCAAGGTGTACAAGAAGGAAACCTTAACCAAAAAATCTTCACCAACAAAATCAACTATGGCTTGACAACTTTACTTGACACTTTTGCTAGGGATCCTCAAGGAAGAACAAGGCATTGCACCAAATAATCACCAAACCAACAAAGGAAGAAGGAATGAGAAAACCCTGGAACATCTTCCTTCCTAGTGGTAACTTACCGCTCAAATGGATTGATCTTGAAAGCTTGTAAGAGACTTGAACATTTCATTGTTAGATCCTTATGCACCAAATAAAACCAAGATAGAGAGGCTTCAAGAATTGGAAACAATCATTCACAAAGAAAGAACCCTTTACACAACCATATGCTCCAAGGAGTTAGAGCTCCATAAATCCAACCATTAGTACAAATGAGGAAATGCATCTCTTTATATAGAGTGATGCTCACTATCCTTTATAATAAAATAATATTATCTCTTGAGAGATCTTAAAATCTATCCTAAAGAAAGGTAAAATACAATTTTCCTACAACTATCTAGTCAAAATCAGTGTTGATTAAGTCGACGATTTTTCGCGACTTTTACCCCTGGCCGATTTTTAAACCCTTAAAAGTCGCGATTTTATGATTTTTAAAAAGTCGCGACTTTTACTAAAAGTCGGCCAACTTTTTCCTAAAAGACGCGGTTCGACCCTAAAAGTCGTCGGACGCAGGGACCCGCGGGGCATAAGGGTGCATTTTGGGTTTTTTTTTTGTCATTTCTGATTTTTTGCTTGTGGAGAAGGAAGGAGAAGGGTTTGTGGTCTTCCTCAATCACTGTGGAGGCAACTTAACAGCCATCATCATCACCATCAAGGATTTCTAAGTGGAGTAAGGGTTCAATTTCATTTGCCAACCGGTGTTGAATCTTCCATTCATAGGTATGTATCTAAATCCCTCCATGTTAATGTTTATTTTCCAAAGATTTTTGCAAGTTTGTTTGCCTCTTTGCTTGCCTACGTTTTGTTTTTGTTTTTTGGTCATTTTGCCATGATTTTCATGCCCATAAAACAATGTAATGTTTTTTTTTTATGGGACAGCAAG
>SNQJ01S0007908.1:340235-398236 GCA_010110895.2 Picea sitchensis | reverse complement strand
CCAAAAACTCCTCCTCTCACAAGCAAAAGTCTCCTCATGAACAATGCGCCCCTCCTTTGGCCTTTTGCCCCTCTTTAGGCAAGAATAGGGAAACCTAGATTTGGATGGATGAGATCATCCCAAATCAAAGGTTGAGATCACTCTTCATAAATGTAATCTCAAAACTCACTTTTGGGTTAATTCCCTAAGTCAACTTATGTCCCCTCAAAATCACCAAAAAGGTAATTTAATGTTCACTTTTGCCAAAAGTGACATTATGCACTTTAACCAAAGTCAAAGTACTAATAGACATAAAGTACTTGGACAAAGTGCCAAATGACTTTCCCACATGTGCTAAGGAGGGAAAACACATGGGGAACACCTCCTCAGGTACTAAACTCAACATCTACATCATCCATAAGCATGTAGTTACCTAGATCCCCCTCTTCAACCTCGGGTTCCTTGATGTCAAGATACATAAGGTCATTGTCTCCTATCTTTGGGTCCTCCACATTGTGGAGCATCTTCTCTTCTCTGAAGACACAAACCTTTATGTTGTCCTTCACCAAGATGTCAGCATAAGTCAAATCCATTTGAAGGGTTCCCCCCACATCTGTGCACCATTTACGAGACAAAATCATCCCCCACTGAGTAGGGCAGTCAATGATCACCACATCCATAACCATGCGCCTCTGTGGACATGCAAGCAAGCAAAATTGTAAGTCTTTCATAATACCAAGGCATTCAACTTCTCTAGCATCCATAGCTTTAACGTTTCTATAAGGCCTAGTAATCTGCAAGCCTAACTGATTCATTACTTCTAATGTCATAATGTTAGTTGAAGCACCTGAATCAATCATGCAATTCCTCAAAATTAAACCATTAATCTGTAATGACATGAAAAAAGGCATGTGGTTTTTCTCTCGCATGCTTGTCCCTAGGAAGATTTCAGGAATCTTATCATTGGGATTCGCTTCATCTATGGGACAGCTCATAAATTTCGAAATGGATTGATGATAAGAGGGGTTCTTTGCCAACTCTTTGAGGAGGATAGGGATCTTTACCTTGGCTAATTTGGCCTCAATAGAGAAAACTGCAAAATCAGTTGTATGGGCAGCAATATTACCTTGGGAAGCTGGCTGATTTGGAGCAGATTTACCTTGGGAAACTTGCTGATTTGTGGCTGTACCGCTACTGGAAACATTCTTTGTTGGCTGCCCACTTCTCTTTTAGTCAAACAAAGAGGGGACATTTCGGTTGGGACCCTGTGGAGGTTGTAAGAGAGCATTTTTGGCTTGATTTGTTTGCTAGTTTGATGAGGAAGGCTCCCTGGAAGTCTGGGGATATTTGGCTTTGTTCCTTCTAACGTACCATCTTTGGAGCTCTTTTAACCTAGCCATGCGCACCTCCTTAGCTCGTTGGATTTTCTTTGTCCTAGCAGACCATGCAACAGGTGAATCTAAATGGACTTGGCCTCTTGGTGAAGGGAAGAATTGATCTGAAAGACACCTCTGTTGTGAGACTGGATTTTTGATGAGGATGCATAGGGGTGCTCTCGAGAGTCCTCCAATGTAAAGTTCCCAAGCCAGTTTTTTCGCTGGAAACTCTGACTGATCACTAACATCTGTTGATTTGATGTGTATATGCAGGTGTCCTCGTGAAGTTTTGTTTAGGGTTTGTATATTTGATTATCAAAGCACATGAATATGGATCTGAAGATACAACACAAGAAGTATGAAAGATAACAAGGAATACCAGTTATGGAACCAAACAACACAGATCTGACCCTTATTTATATAATATAGAGAACCGGGTACAATAGATCTGTAGATCTAGAAGAATAACAAGGAAAGCCTCTGGCTAGAATAAGAGCTGCTACAAAATGCTCAAGAATGAAGAGATAAGCCCCCAAGGCTAGATATAAGCTGAAGTACAATACAAAATTAACTTCTTTCCCTCCAAGGTTCAAGTCCAAACCCCCCTGGCTGAAGTTGCGCCCTCTTGGCTAGCTGTAGAAGTCCAATAATTCGGCCCTACTGCCAGAGCTCTCCAAATACCCTGAAACTCCGTGGAATGATAGAGCGGGGCAAGGTAAACCCCCTTCTGAAGTATCAAGCTGAAATACCAAGATCTGCTCCTCAAAAGACTGAAACTCCAAACTAGACTGCGCCCTCCTGAAGACTGCAGAGACACAATAATTCGGCCCTGCTGATGGGGACCTCCAAATACTCTGAAACTCTATGGAATGATAGATTGGGGAAAGGTAAACCCCCCGGTGAAGTCTCTGGTTGAGATATGAAGATTTTCCCCTCCAAACTGATTAGATTTATTTCCCAGTGTGCCCTCCTTCTCTCCAACTCTTACCAAGCTCCAGAAAATCAAATGGCAAGTAAATCTTTCTCCAAATACACTAGAGATGATGGCTAAGGCCCTGCAGAGAAAACCCAGGTGTCCAAAAGTCCAAAAGCCTTCTCAAACTCTTGGATCGAATCTTCCTTCTCTCAATGGTGCACCCTCTTGCTGAAAACCCCCAGGGTTACATCCTGCTTCTGCCCTGGATGGTTGATGGTACCTATAGCTGCTGTAGAATGGTGTGGGTGGAGTATTGCATCCCCGAGACCAAGCTTGGAACAAGTGAGGTGGGATCTTTCACCATCGAGTTGTCCTCTAGGGTTTGTATTCTCAAAACCCTCAAAACTATTGTGCTCTAGAGCCCAAAAGCAAAATGCAATAATAATCCAAAGGTGAGTGAGAAGTGCGCCCTTCCTTTCCTTTATACCTCAATTCTATTTCCTTGTTGAGTTAGTTAACCTCTAGGGTTAACTCCTAGGTTACCCCCACGTGTTCTTTTCTTTCACTGAGTTACCTTTTCTTTTCAAAGTCAACTTAATACTATAACGTTGAGCTTAGCTGATGAATTTTAGTTGACTTTCTCCCCATAGTGCGTGAGACTATAGTCTAGTGGGGATGACTACTGAGTCTCTCCAACCCTCTTCATCAAGAGGTGGGTGACAATACATCCAACTCCTCATGGAGCTCTCCCATCATGTTGACCATGTGGTCCTCATGACTATCTGACCCTAGGAAGACATGCACATATTGGGAAAAACGCTAGCTAATATCCTCAGGGTGAGGCATATCACAAGCTCTACTATAAGGGCTTGAGAAAAGTGAGTTTTTCCCTACAAAGTTTGCTTTGTTAGAAAAATAGTTGTGCTCATTTAACCATAGACAATATAGCAATATTGTCACCCAACCATAGGCCGAAGCCACCCCTGAGCACCTTAACCTTGACAGAGAATAATTCCGGAAGCAAACCCTAGGCCTAATAGCCAATCAATGTAGCATATCCCTCTCCAGAGTTAGCACACAACGCAGAAAGTCCAAACCATAACCAATAGAAAGTCCAAGCCTAAATCGATAATACAGGTTGCAGTAGTTGCAGTTGCAGCTACTCTCCAAACTTGCACACTTACTCAATTTCTGCAGTGTGCACTCTTACATTTCTGCAGTTGCGAGCTGTGTGTGTCAAATGAGCTCCAGCATCCTGTATTTATACTGCTCCTCCTTAGCTGTTTGGGCCGACTTCTCATTCTGGAGGATAAAAACTCAATATTAAATATTTCCTTTAGCCGACTTGTCTTCTAGGGTTATGTCTAATGCTTTGGGGTTTCTTCTTGCTAAGGAGGTATTGAAAGCAATGGTCTTGAGCACAAACATACCATTCAATCGGTAGCATCATCATAGCCATACAGGCTATCTCATGATTAGATCACGAGCACCATCATCATTATCAGTATCATCTGATAGCATCAACTGCATCATCTCTCGAAGCCATACTCCATCTGAGTAATCAGGCATGATACTCAATAAGTCACTCACTCCACAGAGTGATACAAGAACCATTCTTCTAATCCGGACATATGTCCTAGAAGAATAACTATTTCAACAGATGCTAGAAGCCACGCCATGGGCTACAAGGACTATTCTTCTAATCTAGACATACGTCCGAGAAGAAAAAATGTCCTGCACCATTTTCCACCTGGAGAATGTTTGTCCACTAGCACATTGACTATCCATCTAGCTGATAATCATTTTCAACACTACTGATAGTCTACATGGCAATCAAAACAATGTCATTCAATAGAACACAACTGTGTCCATCCATGGTAGTACACAACTACTATCCAGTGGTACACAACCACACCAAGTAGCACACGACTACTTAATCAGTGACACGTAGTCACAAGCAATGGAACACATCCACCACAGTAGCATACATCTACTGTCCAGAGACATACCGTCTCCATAGCAATCATATCATCTGATATCAACCTGCATAAAAACAATATCATGATATAAACTAATTCATCTGGGCCATTCTTCCACTCACATCTATGAGATTTGGAAGAGCATCTGCCTTCAGAAAGTAAAACATCGTCCATGGGCTATCTGGACTATTCTTCTCAAGCACAGAAGAATAACTGTCCCTGATTTCTGAGCCTGGACCATTCACCTAACTGGGCCATTCCTCCGACACTAATCATAGTGCAACCTAGAGAGAATGAGTCTGCCCTAGGGAATGTCTGTCCCTGATTGTTGAACCTGGACCATTCACCTAACTGGGCCATTCCTTCGGCACTAATCATAGTGCAACCTGGATAGAATGAGTCTTACCTAGTGAATGACTGTCCGAACCATTTCCTAATGGAAATGATTGTCTTGCACCAATCTCCAAAACAAACCATTCTCCGAAACTGCTCACAACTGTGAACTTCGAAAGAATGACTACCCGGCAAGGCAGACCATTCTACTTGACCACTACTCAGAGTGTCTGCCAAGAAGAATGACTGTCCTAGACCATTCCCCCACATTGGCCACAAGGGGAATCGCTGTCTATGGTACATCAACAATCTATCGGACCATTTTCATTACGAAAATGACTATCCGATCTGGACCATTTTCCGAACTGGAAAATGCCTGTCCGTCAGAAATCTCAAACCACTTTTCGAACTGGAAAGGAACTTCTCATCCTGGACCATTTTTCGAACTGAAAAATGATTGTCCATAAATTGATAACACATCAGTGCTCCCTCCCAACCTGAGAGTAATCTCTTCCTTTTTCAATAAGGAAGTCGTCTCCACGAGCCCTAGCTTGCAAACTTTTCATCTTGGACTAAGGCTTTACCAAAATATCTGCTATCTGCTCATCTGTGGAGATATATTGGAGAATCACTTCTCTTTTTTGACTTCATCACGGAGAATTTAATGCTTGATCTCAATGTGCTTCGGTCTGTTATGGAACACTGGTTTTCTCTGAAGGCTTCATATAGCTCTGATCATTACAATATATCATGGTCGAATTCAACACTTTTGTTTCCTGCTAGCTCATGATGTCGTCGCAAGGCTCAAACTGAAACATATCCAAGTAGCACTTCTTCTGTCATCATGAGAGTTTGCCATGGATTAGCAATCCATCATCCCAGACTTCTAAGTAACTATTCTGATAAACTATCTCTGTCATAGAAAGTTTTCACCATGCTTCTACTGTATATGAGATACTCTGCATCAAGTTGTGTTGTTTGAATCCATACAAGGTCTTCCTATATCTGTATGCATGGGTCTCTTTCTAGTATAAGCTTCTTTCTCACTTGCTTTATTGGAAAGAACAATCTTTTACATGTAAATTCCAATCCATGGATACTACAAGAGGTATATCTGGAACAAGTTGTTGTCATAGTCTTCTTGCTCCTTCTGGAAGAACCTTTGAATCTTGTAATGTTTCCATTCATAAGTCTTTTTCATATTTTCTATACACTGTTCTTTATCATAACTTCCATTTCTTCCGCTCGATTGTTTCTTAGTGGGTTCAAACCAAGTTGGTAGTCTTATGATTCTCATTATAATAACTGGTTGTTCTTGCTTTTCTTTCTTTCTTGGAATCTTCGTGTTCTTCCTCATGTTTCTCTTTAGATCTTGGGTCCATGGGGTCGTCTATATGCCCTGAAGATTCCAACTTCTTCCTTTCATCATAGGATCATGGATCTAGATGGACAACTAAGGATACTTTAAGGATTCTTTTCGAAGAAGACTTCTTCTAGAATCAAACTAAACACATGCTGCTTATTATGGCTGCTACTTTCAAATTGGAACATGGACAAATACTTCATAATCCTCAATGGATCATATCATTTAGGATTAGATCCCTCATAATCCCTGCTTCATGCCTGAATGCATGCTCTTCTTTTGGAATTATGTAATCAACTCCCTCTATCTAAGAGAGTCCACGCTTCCATCTGCATTCTTATTGCCTTCTGCAAAGTGTCACAAGTCTTTTTCTAATTTCCTCTTGATTGCTGACTTCTTTCTGTTTTGACTTCTTCTGGGTCTCTTCAAGTTTGATTCTGATTTCGGCTTATATGGCAGTTGTTACTTATATAATAGCTTCCACAGGAATTGTTACCAAGGATTGTCAAAGTACTTCATCTTTTCATGTGTATTGCTTGACTTGTAGTCATCGTGATAGCAATCCTTATCTTATTATTCTTCCATAGGTATTGTTTCACTTGAACATTTATCTTCTAAGAAATAGATATGCAAGATATGTACAAAAACTATGTAAACATGGTATGTACAAGAACTATGAAGAATATTGTTACCTTGTCTTAGAAGAAGAAGTTTGTTTTATCTTGCTTGGCCTTCTTTAAGGGTTCCCTTTCTTCGACAACTGATGCTTCGTGTGTTTCCTTCCTTTTCTTTAACTCAGGACAATGGTTCTTGTAGTGACCATATTTTCGACAGTTGAAGCATTGTATTTTTGACATATCTTTCTCTTGATTTGGTTTCTTACTTGAGTCAAACTTCTTCTTATTCCTGAATTTCTTGAACTTTGTTGTGTAGGTTTGATCATCATCTTTCCTTTGGAATTTCTCTTTTGCACTAATCCTTGATTCTTCTTGTGCACAACAAGTCCAAAGTTCTTCAAATGTGGGATACTCCTTTCTTGTGTTCATGCTTGCGGAAAATTCATCCCATATCTTGGGAAGGCCATTGAGTACTATATTTACTAGTTCCTTCTCTGAAATGTTTTCTTCAATAGCTTGTAGTTGATCTCTTAACTGAGAGATTCTGACAACGTATGATGTTATGCTGTCATCATGATTCATTTTCATGTCACAGAGCTCATTCTTCAGACTCATTACTTGTCCAATGTTTCTGACTAAGAAGAGGTTAGTTAGGGCATCATACATCTTCTTAGATGAGTCAAGATGAGAGATGTAGGGTATCAAGTGGTCTTTTACAGAGTCAATTGTGATACTCATGGCATTGATGTCACTGTCCTTGAACTTCTCCATAATTGCAACTTTCTGAGGTTCCTTCTCTCTTCCTTCTTCAAACTATGGTTCCACGATCTTTCCTTTCACGATATCCAACACTTTATTCTTGGCAAGGATGAGGTCAATCCTTGTCTTACATGCTTTGAAGTTAGAAGCCCCTTCTAACTTGTTTTCTGACTTCATAGAGTAAGTCATGACTGCTTTGACTTGGTCAACCTTTGACTTTGACAAAAAACTCAAACTGGACATCTTAGCTTGCTGAGAGTATCAAGAGGTGCGCTAGGTTAAGGTGCACCAGGCTATCAAGAAATTAGGTCAATCTTTTCACTTAAGGTGCCTCAACAAGAGGGTTAGGGTTTCGTTGTTGCAACAAAAACTTTGACTGCAACTGAGCAAATCCTCCCAATCTATCTTCCAACGGTTAGACTATCCGAAGATAGTGTGTGCCCATAACTTGTTAGAAAAATATGTGTGCTCGTTTAACCATAGACAATATAGCAATATTGTCATCCAACCATAGGTCGAAGCCACCCCCGAGCACCTTAACCGTGACAGAGAATAATTCTGGAAGCAAATCCTAGGCCTAATAGCCAATCAATGTAGCGTACCTCTCTCTAGAACTAGCACACAAGGCAGAAAGTCCAAACCATAACCAATAGAAAGTCCAAGCCTAAATCGAGAATATAGGTTGCAGTAGCTGCAGCTGCAGCTACTCTCCAAACTTGCGCACTTACTCAATTTCTGCAGTGCGCATTCTTACATTTCTGCAGTTGCAAGCTGTGTGTGTCAAATGAGTTCTGGCGTCCTTTGGGATGAAGCAGGTGGATGGGAGGGTTTATCTTGGACACTAAGCTTTTGAACAAGGTCTTGCAACAGGCTCACAACTTGGGGATTGTGTTATGAACATAAATATACATATACCATAGATATTCATAACATAATAATTAATAAATAATAATTATTAATAATGAAAGGTCATGTCTCAAATGACATGACTATTGGTAAAGGGCACCCTTGCGTGGGTATATAAGCAGGCCCTCATTCTCAATTGTAATCATCTTATATCTTATCTATTCATATATTATTTACAGTCCTACATGGATTACTTTGTTATATTCCAAGTATTTTGGATTATTCTTGTGTGAGCGAACTTTGTTCGTCTCATTTGGTATCAGAGCTTCGTTTTTCTGATCCCGGCCTTTGGCCAGTTTCTTTATCAGACCTTGTCTGATCCGGCTTTTGGCCAATCCCATTGTTTAGAGTTTCTCTGAGAAATCTGGTCTTTGACCATTGATCAAGCCTTTGGCCATTCAAATTTTCAAGTTTGTAAGAACTTCAGTCCTTGACTAATTTAGGCCTTTGGCCATATAAAACTCAGAAGTTTGTTGAAAAACTTTCCGCTGCAAATCCAATCACCATTTCAGGGTTTAAAAAAAAAATAAAAAAAAAATAAAAAATCATTATTCCGCTGCTAGAAAAATTGAAGGAAGATTAGAGCAAGAAATCATTTAATTAAAAAAAAAAAGAAAAAAAGAAAAGAAGTCCGGCCATTGGCCATTTTAAATTCCAAAATCGCTACTGAAGAAATAAATTAAATTTTCTGTTGCAAGTTGAAGAAGATTATGAAATTGAAAAAAAAAACAAAAAAAAACTATATATAAATATATCAAGTCGACTGAAGAAATATTACAGTCAGGAAAAAAGTACCGCGCTGTACAATTAAATAATTGATCAATTGCAAGGCCGTATGATTACAGGGACGCACAATTGAATAATTAATTGATAGACCGAATTATTAGGATTACCGTACCGTACGGAATTGCAGTGGGTTCATAATTAATTACAATTATAGAATTGCAATTTTTATTAATTTGAGAAATTACCGTCTGTATAGCCAACAATTGATCCATCCGTACACTGTTGTTGCCACACCCGTACACTGCCGCCACCACACCCGCCATACACTGTTGTCGCCTCAGCCGCTGTACACTGCTTCCATATGCCGTACAATCTCTGTTAGTACCCTGTTGTTCATAGTGCGTATGATTCGTACTCGTCGTACATGTAGTCTCCTCCCAATTGTCCGTACGCGCTGTACTATCACACAATTATACTAAATGTCGAATTAAGCATTTCCGTCACCAATCCTGTTGTAGATATTCTCGTCCAGTGCACAGCCAACAGACCGTACGATCTTAACTCGCTTGTTTGCACTGTCCGTTCCTATCCGTGCATCTTAAATTTTCACATGCATGTCTGTACGGTCACATCTCATCAGGAATTCCCTTCCTTAATTTGTGAGAAAGTGTTAAATCACAAAGGTTTAACAAGTATTTGGAAAATTCAAGGGGAGATTACATTATTATATTCCAAGCTCATAAAAAGGCAATTAATTGGAATAATTAAAGGTAGAAGGAACCTTATATAATATTTTTTAAAGAAAAAGTATTATTTATTGTTTGCATAATTTAAAAAAAGGAAAAATTCAATTAAAAGGGGGTATTTGAATATACAAGTAAAAGAAATATAAAAGAAAGAATAAATAAGGAGATACAAAGGAAATAAAGATTATCAAAGTGTATATATATATAATATTATTTGAGATAAAAAGTCATTTCATATATATATTATATGCCAAGAAAAGTAAAAGGTAAGCATATTGATAAAAAAATATCAATAAAAGGGTTTGATTATAAAATAAAGGTGAAGTATATGTGAAGTATATGTGAAGCATAGGGAAAAATTATTTTTCTAAAAAGGATTGAAGAAACATTTAAAAATCATTTATTCTGGAAGAATATCAAGATAATTCAGAAATACAATCACGAATATTGGAAGGAGAACTAGGACATTATAAAGCGAGTAATAAAAAATTACTGTTTGAAATTGAGAAGGAAAAATATTTTAATGGGTTAACACAGAAAGACAATTGCTACTTCAAAGAGCGTATTCAGGAACTCATTGCACAAAATGAAGAACTAAATATCGAAAGACAAAAAATGGACCAAGACTTAATAGAACGAAATGAGGAAATATTACGATTAAAAAATCATAATCAAAATCTACTAGTTAAAATCAAGAAGTCAAAAGACAAGAAGCAACAAGGGAATACAAATTTAGAACAAGAAAATCGAGATCTCAAGGAGAAATCAACCGAAAATGAGGAAGAAATCTTCTGCCTAAGGAGCCTTAACCATATGTTACTTGAACAAATTAAAATCTTAAAGGACGAAGAAAGGAGAATCTAAGTCGAGAAAAAGACAATAGGTCAGAGAAAATAAAGAAGAACTCTGCTACGATTAAGGCGAGCATAATCAAGACTTATTAGCTTCAGTTAAAAAGTTGAAGCATGATAAGAAGACTTTACAAGAAAAGCTAGATTGCAAACATCATTAATTCGATAAAGAGACCATGGTGAACCTATGGAATTAAAGAAGTCGTTAGATGTAAAAGTCTCAATTCCGGATAAAGGAATTAATATAGAACCAATCAACCTTACAACTCAAAGGATGTAGATCAATTGATGTAAAGAGGTCTTCAAATGTGAAGAAGAAACAATCGAGGCCATGAAGAATTCAATTCCAAAGTTAATCAACAAAAAGCTATAAGTATATGAAGTAAGGATCAAGTTGCAAGGATGCCTTATCAACATCCTAATCACAAAGTCGATACTTTAGCCAATCAATGTATCCAGAAAAAAAATGACCAGTATGTGGAAGAATATTACTTCCACTGCAAGTGTGGGTCAAAATAGAAGTGATCATGGGAGTATAAATGTATGAAGTTCTTTCCAAGAACCCTATAAACTCCCCATGCAAAGATCGAATTAGGATGGCGGACTAGTTGTACAATGTGAAAGTTACGCTCAGCAGCTTAGGAAATCTATCGTTTCAAGTCCCTGTGATTACTAACTTGATAATGAAGAATCAGGTGACAATAATTACAAGCTAGCACAGGAGATACGTCTTCCATAAAGTATGCTTTGAGGACAAAGCATTTTAAGAGGAAGACAATGTTATGAACATAAATATACATATACCATAGATATTCATAACATAATAATTCATAAATAATAATTATTAATAATGAAAGGTCATGTCTCAAGGACATGACTATTGATTAAGGACACCCCTACATGGGTATATAAGCGAGGCCCTCATTCTCAATTGTAATCATCTTATATCTTATCTATTCATATTATTCTGATCTGTTATCATACGGTTTGGCGGAAAAGGTTTTGAGGCTTGGAGTCAGGTAGGAAAAACATTAACAGAACTTCCCTCACCGCTTGTCACCTCGATGGGGAGCTCTTTCTATTTAGGAGGGTGGAGTCCAAGGGAGACGTCCCTAAATCAATATGGATAAGGAAGGCTAATGGATAAAGGCCAAGTCAAGGAGAAACCCTTCCACAGTTTGATGCCCAAGAAAAGATAGTCACAAGATAAAACCACTGCTGATGCACTTGTTTTGCGAGAGACAAAACAAAGACAACTAGGATATGTGCTTGCAATGGGTTGGTATTTCATAAAAGCCAATGACTATCACTGGAAATCAATATATGGGCTATGAATCAATGCTATTATTAGCCGAAGTCAATGATGGCTAAACAAATAAAAAGTCATATCACTTCTCAATAAAGCATAAAAGATAATTAGCATTCAATGTGTGCAATTTAAAACCTTGCATCATATTGTCAATGCAATAAATATGTCAAAATCCAAGCTCATATATAATGCTGCGTCACTATATAATGTTTTACGCAGTAATGGTGGCGATCTCACTATCAATAGGACAATGAATTAGGTAAAGCGTTTTGTCGATTTAGCTTAGGGATTGCATTGCAAACTCAATGTCAAATAAATAGAGCTGCTAAGATGTCAAAGCGTTGCAAGAGCTATGAAAACAAGAAATAAAATTATGACACGATCCACGACTATGATAATTTTGTTGTTTTACTGCAGTTTAGCCTTTAAAAGTGGACGTTGTGACAAATTCAACTTGAGTAAAAGTGCAATCTAAACTCCACTTGGCGCAACAAAGGGGCCGAGGGCGCACCTTTCTATCCAAGCAAAGTTCAAAATTAGGCCAACGTTGTCCCCTTAAGGTTCTGTGATCCTAAAATGCATTAGAGGTTAGTATTAGGGTTAGTTAGGGGGTTTGCAAAATTGGAAATAGTTTGAAAGTTTCCTGAAACACAACAATCTTCAAGAAATCAACTCTAGACTAGTGCAGGTTAATGGAGTCAAGGAAGTGTAGCTAATGGTTTTAGAAGGGGTTCAAACCCTAGGGACTTGAGAGGCCGGTTTGATGGTGTTGTAAAGCAAGGCCACTAACCCTAACCCTAAGAGAAAAGGCTTACCCACAGGGTGTAGCTAAAGCTAGGCCTAATTCTTCAATCCTCTCCCTAGGACTTTCTTGGCAGCTTGGCTAGCTTATAAGGATGAATCTACCAGGGCTGAAAGTGTTGCTCAATGAGGCTTCTCATAAAACCCTAGAAGTAAACCTAGGTGTAACTTAATTAGACCTAAGATCACTTCTTTCTTTAATTCAAACTCAAAACTAGCCAAAGATAAAGAGGGTTAGTGTTAGCTAAAAGCTAGGCTAAACCTTCTCAAATCCAATGGTTATATGCTCATGCTATGGGACATAAAGTCTCAACCGCGTGTGTAGACTCCTAGGGTTTCAAGGATTAGAGTCAGCAATCAAGATAACAATGAGTGTAAATGTTAGATCCACAACTATTCAATCAAACTTTGAAGAAAAAACACTTACAAGATCGCTTGAAGAGACAATAATCCATTCCTAGTTGTAAACCTTCAATAGCATAAAGCACCACTTTACCAAAAAACACCTTCAAAGGGGTTGCGCTCACCTCCAAAGAGACCAAAAATACAAGACAAGAGCTAAAAGTGTCTCTCAAATGAGGCAGTTATGTTATGATTAATGAGGGAAAAACATCCTCATTTATACTGTGTGACCTTAAAATTAGGTCAACAAAATAAGCAGAGCATGGCTAACAGTCCCGATTTTAAATGATGTATCACTTTTTACATGCTAAATGCCAAAAGGCCAGAAATAGGAGCGTCAAGCCCCTAAAAAGAGACGTTGGCCCTCTTAGGACATGACAACCATCAAATGAGTGAAGCGTTGCCCCTCCTGGGGCTCGAGCATCATGTCACCGCGTGCCAAACTAGCATATCAAGGCGTCCACGTGCCCTGGAAGTCGTCCAAAATCACTGGTGGCGTCCACGCCCATCATGGTCCGTCCATCACGCGGTGACCCGCTAAGCCACGATCTATGCCAAAGTCATCACATTAAGGCGTTCCTCTTTCCGGCGTGCAAGGGCTCATCACAAGCCCTGTCCTGCATCTGCCATCCAAACGTCCATCTAATGCGCTCTTCAACCCCATGGACGTCAGAACTGATCATCTCCCCATGCCCGCAGAATCCTTTAATTTTTGTCGCCCGGGCGTGAGGTCACGCACATCAAAAGCTTCCTTCCCCTCGGGGCTCAGTAGTCCTAAAACATCCTTGGCAATGGCAGATAATTTCATCATTAATTCATGAATGTATGCACAACACCTAACAAATCTTCTAATAGCTCAAAAAGACCTTACGGACCCACCATACAAAGTCAAAACCACCAAAAGGGCAACCTATTGAGATAATACCCATAGGCGGAAAGTTTCCATAAAGGGTTATCCGAAACATATAGTGGCGTGATATGGTTTTAGGGATGTCGGTTATAGTTAGACCTAGGGTTGGGTTCGTCTGTGGGTGCCTTTCTAGGAAGCATTTATTGCATCTATGGATGCAATTTTCCAAGCCCATATTGCCTTATCTTTCTTTATTTATGTTTTGCTACAAGCCTTGACAAGAGAGGACCTTGCCTTGGCCGGTGGCTGAGAGGCGACAGTGTTACCCACTAGTATCTTAGCAGAAATGAGAGAGAGTACAGCTTGTGATGAGACCCCCTTCCTTTAGCCATGCAACCAAAGGTCAACGCCTACAGCTTGGTAACCCAGATGGTGGCAATGTCTGTACCGCTAAATACCTATGAACATAATGGGCGGCTGGTAGTGGGGCCTCCACATCCTCTCTGGTTAGGTCTTGCACTTTTTTATTTATCATTTTCTTAGGGGTCCCTCAGTTTCTTATCGAAAGGATTTTTATTTCCTTCTCAAGGATCCATCTCTGAGTTTAATTTTCCCGGCATATGCTTTTGCAATTTTACCCCACGGGCCTTTAGCCCCTTCTTCCCTAAGACAAGATGTACGGGATGGTCCTCTAATAGCGGAACTAGGGGGGCCGGATGAATAGGGTTCATAAGATGGAAAAAGTGAAGGTATGGAGCGGACGATGGTTCTTCGAAACCCCCTTTGGTGGCTAACCACAAAACCCATGAATACCAACCTAGAAACCACCCATCAATCACCTAACAATGGTCAAAGTGGATTAATTAGCAAAATTCAAGCAGTTATTTGAAATGAAAAGATCTAATGCATACATAAGAAGGTTATGGCGTCAAATGTGACACGCTTCCATGATACCTCGGACCAATTACCTCATGGGTGAGCCTTCTTTGATACAAGCCCGGGCGGTAGTGATGGAATTTGATGCTTGCTAAGCGGGGGACAAAGGCGAGAGAGAAGAAGAAGATGGGTCGCCCAGGACCATGCTCAGGTAAGCTCACACTCTCGGTGCACTCCATGTCTACCAGGACCATGTGGGCCTCGAGACATGATCTCCCTGAATTATCCCTATAGATTATCGGGGGATAACAAGTCCTATGGATTACTTTTGGCTGCTGTTATTTTTGGATTATTCTTGTGTGAGACGAATTTTGTTGCATCTCCAGTTAGACAATCATCCTCTCCTCTTTCTTGGGTTACATTGACCACCTATTCAACCCTGGGGTCAACTCCATATATTTATGAAGATGTCTGCACTAAATGGTGCTACCAAGTTGAACTTGTTGGTTCTACAAGGCAGTTTTGACCTTCAACATTTTTGTTGTAATTGGAATTTCTGCTCCCCGATGGGATAATAGTATAATAGGTCTACATGGATCATAGTTTTGGTGATTGCATTAGGACTTCTTCATTGGGAGAGTTCCTTCCACCGAGTGTTTTTTATCCTCGAGAGGTCATTAATTGGGCTTTTCCGGCCTTATTTCCTTGAGTTTTCCTCCCCACAATAATAATTTCTCCAAAGTAGTGAAAGGTGTTCACAATGGACGAGACCTATGTAACTAAGGTTTAGGAGTGTTGTAAATGACCATGGTAGACATATCCTAGAGTCTTGAATTCCATTAAGTTTTGATAGGAATTTTTAATAATTAAAATTTCCGCTAGTACAGGGGATTTTTAATTATTTTTTAGATGTAAAATGTAAAAATGGTCATGGGTATTTTGTATAGGGGTGTGAGTACTCAAATCAAATGGTTTATACACCCCTACACCCTTGGACAAGTCTTTCATCTCATTTTGACAAGTTTTGCTAGGCCTTTGTCCATGAGGAGTCAAAGTTAGTAAAATCAGCATGTAATTGGCTTGATTAAAATAACCAAATTTTGTAAGAAGTCATGAAAGTCATGAGAGAGTGTGGAAAAGTGTCCCAATAGCCTTTCCTAAGTTGGGAGAAAACATTTTTCAACTTAGAAAAACCCCCTTAGCTTAACCCACAACCCACATTCATCATTCTCCTAGAAGAGGGGTGCCCCCTCTTGCTCATATTTCATAAAAATGAAATACACCATGGGAAACCCTAAAAACTTAGGAAAGTACACCACTTGACCCCACTTGACTTTAGATAATAGGGAAAGGGGTTTCCACCTTCCCAACTCATCCCTCATCCTCCCACTTGCTCTCTTTGATGGGGCCCTCCTCCTTTGGATGGGTGACACATGGAGCCCATCCAAGTGGGCTCCATCCTCCTCTTTTTCTATAAATTGAGGCCTCCTCTCCTCATTACCATCTCCTCTCATAGCAAGTCTATTATGCAAAATTCCTCTCTTCCTCTCTTTCTCATGCTCTCTCATGCTCTCTCATGTATGAATCTTGCTACAAGTATTTTTGTTGTAGAATATTTTTGGTGGATAAAAGGAAGCTTTGGAGAATCTATGGTGTGCATTGTGAGTCTTCTTGGTGTATCCATCTTATTTTTGTGAGGTGATATATTCCATTGTTTTGCATTTTGCTTTCCACTAGCTTGTATTTAGAGACTCAAGCAATGTATTTTGTATTGGGTGCTATTGGTAGTAGTATTGCTATTGATTTTTGTGGTAGTCCCTTAGTTAGTTTGGAAAGCATTTTGCAAGATTCTTTGGATTCTCTCACCTCTATTCTTCTTGTATAAAGGCAAGCTTTGGGAATCACTATTGGATTGGAAGAGTGGCTTTAGAGTGGAAAGCCAAACTCTTTTAATCATTTCAAAGTTTTCAAGATTTATCTAACCTTTATTTTCTTTCTCATTCTCTTTTCTACTTATTGTTATGATGTGGAATGGGTTCTAAAGGTTTCAAAAATCAATCTCAAATTTTCAGTAGGTTTATGTATCCTTGGGCTAACTAAACTTAACAAGATTCATGGTTTTGTAGCATGCACAAAGATGGTATCCTTTGACATATTTTATGCAGATTTTTTAGCATCAAAGGAGAGTTGCTACAAGTTATTTAGCCCCAAAGGCCTTCAAAGGGCATTTTAAGTTGGGACATCAGTCACCTTCCTCTACATCTTCTATATATTTGTAAGCCATCCTTTAGAGTCTCTTGGGTGACATTCTTGTAAATTTACATAAAATCTGATATTGTAATAGTTAGGATTTATCATTTTTGCTTTTCATTTTTACACCCATGCCAGCCCAGCGGTGAGCATTATTGCCTCTCCAGCGTGCCATGGTTGTGGGGTGATTTTTCATACGCAATTTATCCCAATCCAGGTTTCAATCACTCTTATCACTCCAAATGTTTAATGCCCATTCCCAATAATGTGAAATTTCTTGATTGTTAATATGCATTAAAAATTTAAATGAAATTTAGTAGAAACACATGAAATAAATGATCTTTCAATGCGTCTTAAAGCTTCAATTAAACCAACAAGCAAACGATTTAATGACATGATGATATTTGGTCAATTGACCGGAAAAACCAATGTGGGGAAAACCGATTGAGAGAGAGTGGTTTTTTATTTTTTCAATTTCTGGAAATTACATTTTTTTCAGCAAAAATAAAACCAACATATTTTACTTATCTCTTCCCTCGATTTACGTGCTTGAAATAGACTGGAAGAAACCCCAAAACAACCACCTCAAAATCTGTGCTTAGGCGGTCGGTACCCGTGCGGTTGTCACAACATTAAATCTTTATGCGATTTTCTAGAAGTAGGTACCCATAATAATTAAATTTTATGCGGTACAACACAATATGGACTAATAAATGCGTCTGTTTTTCTTGGTTTTCGTGTTAACATCTGACCGAGCAGTGCAGGTAAATCTTGTCCGTTACCAAATGCATGCGGTCACAGTTCTCTTTTTCTGGCGATTGCCTCGAGAATTACGTTGCCCTAGCTTTTGCCTTGGGGGAATTCATGCCACTTTATAGCGCTATCTCTTCTTTGAAACTTTCTCTTCTCTTGCTCTCTCAATCTCTCAAATTCTCTTGGAAAAGGCGACTTCTCATTTTGGTATTTTTCCTCCTTTACAGAATCCCTAAGTGACTCTTGGGTTTCTTTTTGATCAAGGGCTCACATTGCCCAAGATTAACGGTGGAAATTAAATGCTCCATTAATGTTCACTTTATTTAATTCCCGCTCACGCAACTTAAATAAACACCCACTTGGTGCATTAAGATCCTAAGTCACTTTTCACTTTCCAATTTAAAGAGTCACTTTTCACTTATAAAGTGACTTTATGAAAAAGACCCACTTTTTAAGTTGTGGACCACATTCCTAGGTAAAAGTTTAAAACCCATAGGAACCACTTGTCCAAGGAGTGCAAATCTTCATTAAAATTCAACGCTCCCTCTTACCGGGAAAGTGTTCCTCACCCACACCAACTTGTCCTTGAAATAGACAACATGCTTTTCCATTGGTAGGGCTAACCGTCAAAATATCGCTACGCTCATCCCGAGTCGGCACAAACTCAAGCTTCACAATGCCCCTCTGACATAGTCACGTATGGAATGATGTCGAATGTCAATATGCTTAGATCTGTCATGAAATGTTGGATTCTCAAATAAGCTTGATGCTGAAACTCTGATTGTCGATGATAAATCACGGTGGGATCAAACATTCTCCCGAATAGGCTAAAGCAACATCTTGCTTGAAACCATACGACCCTCACAATTAACCCGGACTAAACGCCATATACTACGCCTACGAAGAACTGCGGTTACAGCCCGACTTACGCTTGAAGCCGAACCACGACAACAGACTAATCCAAGCAGCATCAGGAGGTACTCTTCCGATCCGGTACTCACGCCCAATTAGAATTACATTGTACTTACGCGGTCACCCCATCTCCGCGGACATACTCCAGTCCAAAGTATAATGTGCCACATGGAGTAGCGGCGAAGGGCGTGTTTTGCGGTACTTGATATGCGTTGCACAGGTTCCCGCCATGGGCGACAGTTGTTAGCGCAAAACATGCTATCACGGTGAGTGTGGCAGGATACATCAAGGAACCAATCGAAGCGTGATGCCAGGGTGGGGTTCCTGTGAACGGTGTTGATCTTCACGCCGGTTGGTGATGTAGGTGGACATGGGTTTGCAATCACCCATGTTGACTTGCTAAGTATATCAGCGCGTACACTTTTGTCGAGGGAGATATGCCTCCTCCACCGCCCACGTAACTCCAGCCCACAATGGTGCATGCGGTCAGATGTCGCTAAAATGTCAAACTCTGAAGCGAATCCCTCTTGCAACCCTCAATGGATCTCTCGCCCCGGTGATGAAAGATCATCCACATAGAGTACCAGAATAAGTGGCTCACCCCAATCACAATGTAATAGAGGTTCACATCCGACTCACTCCTCGTGAAACCAATCCGTAGCAAGTAAGTATCAATGCGTGCACCAAGCTCGCTATGACTTGCCCCGATCCATAAAGTGCCGCTTCCAAGCGTACACATGAGTCTCGCTCATGTATCCACAAAGCCAATAAGGCGCTCTACATACACCTCGATCAAAACCCGTTCTAAAATGCGGTCTTCACATCCATAGAATTGGATCTTCCAACCCATCTCTGGCACGCAGTAGAGTAAGCATTCGGATAGATAGATATCATAGCAGGTGCGAAAGTACTCATCGTAATCACTCCCTCTACACGAGAATGCTTCTAGCCCGCAGGCAGGAGCCTTGTACTTCTCGTCGCCATCAGTATGATCTTGTAGAGCCATCTAGAAGTAACAACGATTTCCCCTCGGTTTCAGGCTTTTCCCAAACATCATTCTCCTTGATGGAAACATGCACTCCTCAACCATAGCCTCTCTCCAAACCTGGTGGCTTCCTCATAGCTAGAGTTTCGGACTACGTGATCTTTGATTGCCTTGGCCATGTGAGCACAAAATCTCTCCGGTGGCCTTCTCTCTCTAGTAGCTCTCTTTGGTCCTCCAAAATCATCTACCTCCCTCAGAGTATCCTGAAGCAACCTGGGCTTCCTCTTCCCTGAAGGAAACTCCTCATCATCAGCTTACCCGTGAACACGAACCGATAGCCGTGCCACGATACAGTACTGTACTTTGCTGCGCACGAACGTACACGTACGGGAACTACGTACCAATACACAGTAGGCGGGCACGTATCTCGGAAGTACCATGAATGCGCCAGCTAGTGGACTATCTCGAGACAAAATTGTTGCCACTGTGACGCCACGTGAAATGCCACCGGTGCGCCTACTTGATGCAATGCGCCCGCAATGGGGCCACCACACAATGACCAGCAACTCGGAAACACACGTACCTCGGACCTTGTGGTCGACCCTGTGGCCACGAACCACTGTCCCGGACTCCCCTGCTGTTTGCTAGGAGTCGGTGGCTCTCTCTGATTTAAATCTCGAGATCTCTCATAGTCCTTCTGCTCCTCGAACTTTACTTCCCGTCGAACAACCACTCTCCCAATGCGGGTATGTAAATCCGATATGCCTTAGAGACCTCACTGTAACACACAAAGATGCCCTTTTCTGCAGTGGGTTCCATCTTTTTTCCTCAACTCTTTGGGGATGAAGAATAGGTGACACAACCAAAAAAAATACGTAAGTGTCCCACGAGGCTTCTGCCCAGTAAAATCCTCATCTGGTGTCATATTCCCAAAAGCTCTATGAGGACTCACGATTACCGAGTAGCCGGTAGAAGCGGTGTTCGCGACCCTGCCCACAAAAACAGAGGTAACCCCTGATCGTGGATCATCGCTTGGGCTGCGCCTACAATGGATCTGTTCTTCCTCTCTCGCAACCCGTTACGTTGGGGTTGTAAGCTATAGTCATCTCTCTCCGGATGCCCCCTCTCGTACAATAGTCATCAAAATCATTGGAGGTATACTCCCCTACGTTATCCGACCTCCCAGTACGATCTTCCCCGTTTGGTTCTCCACAGAGCTTTGAACTCTTGAACCCGGCGAAGACCTCTCCTTGGTCTTCAAAAGTAGATCCAGGTCTTCACGGAATAGTCATCAATAAACAAGACATAATACCGATAACCACTCAAGGAAGGAGATGGCATCCTCCCGCTAACATCCGACTGAATCAAATCCAAGATCCCTGATGATCTACTGTCACTAGCAGGAAATGGAGCCATGGCATACTTGCCCATGGCACATCCTCTACAAACATCATGCCTCCAATATTTTGAAATTAAGCAAACACATTGGAAATGTCCTGATTATCCTCAGTGCTTCATGATGAAGGTGACCCATCCTGTGCCAAATCTCGCACAGATCTCTGTTGCTGGTACTACAAACCAATGCTCCAAGCGTGAAGAACGCTTTGTACAACTTACAATGCGAAGGCAACTGTACAACTTCCCATTGCGACCGCAGAGTAACTCTAGCAGTAATGCTCCCTCCATGGGATACAAAAGCACTGTCCCCACCGGATACTACCTCAAAGCCTCGATTCCTCAATAGAAATTTGAGGGTTCCATTTCAAGCTTCCGGAACATACAAGAGACATCGGACAATTCGGGAGAGTGACTCCCTCGAGCTTATAACGGTCCCCACTCAATTTGCACTCGCAGGTGCTGATCATCATAAACACCACATCCGATTGTCTGGTGCCCTCGTGACTCCCCAGCTGACTTAGAGGCACTGAGTCATGTGGCCGAGGAGGCGCCACTATCAATGTACCAGACTGTCGAAGGTAAAGTGCTAGAAGACAATCCAACAACTAAAGAGAACTCCTGATCAAACTGTGCTGAGAACTTATCCACTGCTGCTGAAGCTGCCGCGTTCTTCTTCTTCCCCTTCTTCCTCTCCGGGACAAGTAACTTCGCATAATGCCCTTGCTTTTGGCAAGCCCAACATCGGATTTTGCTCATATCCTTCTCCCCTTCTTAGTCTTTCCATCTCATTTGTCCTCGGAGTTGCCCCTCTTCTTGGTTTTCTTCCCCTTGCCCTTAGCAACAAGTGCCACATTCTCCCTCATCCTCATGCACACCAGGCGAGCCAACACCATGCACATACCCTCCTAGCAGGGTCTCCTCACGTACAAAACCATCCATAGCCCTATCGGAGGACATTCTCTAACACAATGCCCTCCACCGAACCGCATTACCGGTTTGGTTACCGCAGTTCAAGAAATTTTGCATCCTCACAAACTTCTGTTGGGTATCACCTCCCCAACAACTCAAAGCTCATCTCTCACACAGTGATGGGGAAAGAAAGATAACGTGTGACTGATTCGGACTTAGTCATTTTGATTCTCTTCAATTTCTCTCTAAGCATTTTCCCTACATTCTCATTGGAATTAAAACTAAGAAGTTTTTAGAGATGGCCCACATTTCGTAGCACACATGTCTTAGAAGACATGAGGAATATGAGGATCCTTCATCAAACAAATATCCTCTTTGCTTGATGTCCTTCTTAGTGAAGCCAGTCAAGGCAGCTGGATCAGTCAGAATAGCAACCACTGGAGTGGCTGTAGTACCCTCAACAATATCCCTTAGCTGGGTCTCTTGAAGAGCAACTTTTATCCTTGCCTTCCACCGAACTAAGGTTATTTTGCCTCATCAATCCTATCCTCAACTCTCAAACACGTAGCCATGATTCAAAATCCTCAGTGAGAGCCAAAAGGAAATAACTCACTGATCCCAACTGGTAATGGAATTTACGCCCCTCTTATCCGGCCTTACACTACTGCTGTCTCGAAATAGTGAAAATTTCAGCGAACCAACTTTTACAAATTTAAGTGTTTTACTCCCGCAGTAATCAAGCTCGATACCGGTGTTTTCTCTCTTCTGCAATTTATCCCAATCCGGTTTCAATCACTCCTTATCACTCAAATGTTTAATGCCATTCCCAATATTAATGGGAATTTGCGGACATTAATGGCATTTAAAATTTAAAATGAAATTGTTGAAACACATGAAATAAATGAAAGTCTTTTCAATGGTGTCTTAAAACTTCGAAATTAAACCGACAGAAGCAAACATTTAATGACCTATTGATATTTAGGCAAATTCCACGGAAAAACCCAATGTGGGAAAACCGATTGAGGAAGAGTGAGTTCTTCTTATTTCTTCAATTTAAATTACATTTCGACAAAAAAAAATAGCCGAGAATTTTACTTAGCTCTTCTCGATTTACGTGCTTGAAATGGTAGGAAGAAACCCAAAACTATTCACCTAAAATCGTGCTTTCCGGACGGTAGATGCCGTGCGATTTGTCCGACATTAAATCTTTATGCGATTTTCTAGAAAATCGTGCCGAATTAATTCATTTTGTCACCGGTAGTAGGTACAACTTCGTATGGACTATTAAATCTTTGTTTTCTTTGTTTCGTCTTTGGCAATACGACCCGAGCAGTCACGATGCGTCGTCCGTGCCAAATCCGTGCGGTCTGCAGTTCTCTTTTCGCTAATTGCCGCCGAAGTGCGTGCCCTAAGCTTTGCCTTGGGGTAGGTGCCACTTCTGCTGCTATCTCTTCTTGAAGGGAAAGGGAAACTTTCTCTTCTCTTGCTCTCTCGATCTCTCAATCTCTCTTGGAAGAATGACTTCTCATTTGGTCTTTTTTCTCCTTTAGAATCCCTAGTGACTCTTAGGTTACCCTTTAGATCCAACGGCTCACATTGCCCAAGATCAACGATTGGAAATTAAATGCTCCATTAATATTCACTTTATTTAATTTCATTCACCCAACTTTTCACTTTCTAATTTAAAGCACCAAGTGGGTTTTTAAGTTCCTAAGTCACTTTTCACTTTCTAATTTAAAGTTCACTTTACCACTTATAAAGTGACTTTATGAAAGAGACCCACTTTTAAGTTGTGGACCACATTCGTAGGTAAAAGTTTAAAACCCATAGGAACCACTTGTCCAAGGTACAAATCTTCATTAAAATTCAACATGGGGTTTGCATTTTCATTTCAAAAGTCTTCTATTTTTTTACATAATACCCAACTTAGCCAATACGGTAGGCATTTATTGCCTCCACTTCAAAGGTCTTTATTGTTGGGTGGTTTGCTTTCAGTCTTTTCATTCTTTCAAACAATTTTAATTTTAATTATTTTATTTATGCCCATTGGTCAAGCGGTAGGCATTGTTACTCCACATGACCGGAATTGTGAGGTAACCATAATTTCATTTGTTTTGTAAAACAATAAACTAATTTCATTATTATTTAAGACTAATGAAACATTTCACATACATTTGTTTTACCCCATCTTGCAAATTGGCATAAGCCATCCTTGCAATAGCGGAGGCTTGTTTTTAATTTAAAATCATTGCTCAAGTAATTTTGTGTTCCCAACGTTTGCCACGTATTCTCTCCCCTTGCCACTTGGTTGGATCCTGGGTGACAAGAAGGGCAAACGTTGGGAGTAGTAATTAGGCATCCACAACCAATTATTGTTTTGACCAAAAATCAAGACTTGGGAAAATTTCCGGGGTGCTAGATTGGGGGCCGATCTCCTGACTGGCTTCAGTGATCCCTCGGTTGGAGTATGAAACTATGGGTTTTGACTTGTGGAGCTAGGGTAAGCCTTGTTGCCATACTTCTTGAGCACCCATCCATCACTTTTAGTCGAAAACAATAATGGTTTTGGTGTAGTCACATAGTCTAGGACTCGATATATCAAACTTGATCCCTTAACCAAAGTGACATCTAAAATCTAATAAAATTTAGCTACACACTACATTCAAAACACTTGCAATACATTTTTTGCAAAGGCAATTTCACAACGTCTTGCAATACATTTTTCAAGGCAATTTCACAACATGACATCTCAATTTCATTTTGCAAGCAATCTTATGGTGGTGTGATTTATTTTCCAAACAAGTCATTTTCAAACAAATATTTCATTTCAAGTTTTACAATCACATTTAAGGCAATTCACTTTTAATACATTTGGGTATTTCAAGCGATTCACATTTCAAGCATATCTACATTTTGATGTCTCATGTGATTGGTGTATAATCTAATTTCCTTTGTATATTTGTAGTATCATCTAATGTGCTTATTCCTTCTCCTAAAGTTTTGTGTACGATATATTTCATTATTTCATTTTGTAAGTTGAATGTTTCATTGATCTAACTATCTCTTTCATGTATATTGTGTAATTAACTAGTTCATCTTGTTCATTGTAAACTATCTTGTATTTCAATTTGTATATCTTAATTGTAACGTAATTCCTTGTTGTATCCCATAGCATTGTTTGTATCTTGTATAGTTGTATTTAATTATTGTATAATCTAATTGACCCCTTGCCCAACCTTAGGCACTAGTCATAGTTGACTTAGGGAAAGGTTTGACTCTCATTGAATGATTTGCATTTGCATTGTTGCTTACCATATAGGCTAGTTTCCCCTCACCTTTAACAAACTAAAATTAACTCCTAGAATTC
This sequence comes from Picea sitchensis, assembly GCA_010110895.2. Lineage (NCBI taxonomy): Eukaryota > Viridiplantae > Streptophyta > Pinopsida > Pinales > Pinaceae > Picea > Picea sitchensis. Next base: position 372,873 of record SNQJ01S0007908.1, on the reverse strand, counting down.
ATCTAATAATTCACATAGTAACTAGGGTCTACCCCCCTTGGCTTCCCTAGGAGTAAGCCTAGATGGAAGAGGTTCAAGTCAAAGTGACAGTGTGGGCTTTGAACCTAGGCATTGTGCCTCCAAGGACACACTAAGTGAGCAGGACTTAGCTCACGTTTGCAAGTGTGTATTAGGACGGCAACAGGTTCTTTGTTTAGTTCTAGAGGAGGCTGGGAAAGAGGTGGAGAAGGGGTTTGAGATGTTTTTCGGCCTTGTGAATCTAGCAGCTCTTACAATGAAACCTTGGCCTGGTTTGCAGTGATGAAATGCTTCTGCATCTTGAGGGCTTCTTTGAAAGCGCTTTCCAGATCATGTGGTTCCTTCTGTTTCAAGAAAACACCAAATAATCCATCAAACTGTTCAATATAAAAGATTAAAGCACTAGTAGGATTAGGTCTAACAGTATGTAGAATCCTATAATTTGCTTTCAGAAAACGTGAATTAAATTCTTCCATGGATTCTTTTTCATCTTTCTTAATCAAGGAAAAAGATTTAAGGAGAAAAGCATTGTCCTGTTTGTGAGACCATTTGTCCATGAATCTGTCATGAAAAGTAGTCCAACCATCAATACTGTTCGCTGCAAGCTCTTTGTACCAATCTCTTGCATCCAAAGTCACTGGCTACGCAAAAATCTCGATGACCACATCTTCAGTCACGCCTATGTTTTCCAGATACTCTAGGAAAGCTTTGATGTGGGATTTTGCAGTGATGGTGTTGTTCCCAGCGAACTTACGCATGTATTTGCCATAATTCCTAGGAAGCAAGGCATTCAAAGGATTTGCTACAATGGCCAAATTCAAGGGCGCATACAGGTTGAGCATGAAAGCAACCCTAAGTTGGTTTACTCCTGCCATTGGGAAAACTGGTAAAAGCAAAGGGTTCGCTTGTGCAAAAGGGGTAGGAGAAATTAGGGTTTGTGAAAATGATGAAGATGAGGAAAGACGCGAATCTGCAACAAGGATCTATGGGGTTGGGTTTAAACGGGCTAATTTGCATAAGGTCCTCAACGGAGTCGCTTTAGATCTGTGTGGAGTCGCGAGGTGAACTAAATTCACCAAAATGTTGTCTACCAAGGCTTAGAACTTCTTCCCCGGTAACGACGCCAATTTGTTAAGGCTAAATCTGACACCCTAGGCTTTAGGTCGGTTGTAGATTGAGGGAATCAAACTAGTCTTAATTTAGGGGCGGATCCTATGGTCACAATTGATGTCACCCCTCTCGTTTTGGGCTGGTGCGTGCCAACCACATGGAGGCTACCCTAGGGCATGTTGCTTGATGGATGAGATTTGACCTGCAAAACACAAATCAAACTAGCACAAGATGGTTTTGGGATGAGGGTTAGATAACCTCACCCAAGACTTGCATAAAAATTGATTTTAGATGAATTTTGGTGGAAAGCCCTAAACAGAGCGAACCATTAGAATGCAGAAAGACAGTAAATCAAGAAGGAAGAACGCTTCAAAAGTGCCAAATCGACCCCCAGTGAAGGATGAGCTTCAAACACCTGCCATTAGTTAGAAATCCAATGCAACAACAAGAATCTAGGCCAAAATCAATACATAAGACTCTTTATTCATGTCAAATCAGAGGAATGGCTCCATCACAGAGAAAAGCCAAGAATTGTTACAATGATCTCCAAGAAATTGAGAATCTGAAGCTAGAATGAGAGATAGAATAGAATGAGAGAGTAGCAATGCTCCTGCAATAGAGTGATCAACCTGTCAACCGTGGAAGAATGTTGCATATACAACTAAATGCATGAAGAATTTGCCTTGATGTTTCTAAACTAGGCAAAAATCTAGCCAGTATTCCTCGCCCAAGTGTCAATCTGTCCACCTGCCATGTGTCACTGCATGAATGCCCGCTAAAATTGGCTAAGCGAACCTTTCCCAAGCCATCTGGTCAAATCTGAGGGTTACCTGGAGAAGAATGGAGGTCGTATGGGTCAAAATCGGTTAGGTATTAAGAAGTTATGGCCAAAAAGGTGTTAGCCTCTTTATCATATACAATCATTAAGTCTAAGTATACCACCTTTATTTATTTTACATACTAGGATATAGTTGTTATCCTAAGTGTGTTTCTAGATTCCTATATTGTCTCCTCCTACCTTATCTCCTGATGAGGTGTCGATGTGAGAACAATTGAAGTGGTTTCATTATTGTATTATATATTTGTATCATTAAGATGAATACAATGTTGAGAATTATGGCTTGAGGCCTTTTCCGCCAATCTTATTGTCCTAATATTATTATGCTCAATTTCTTCAATTGGTATCAGAGGTAATATAGTTCTTAAGGGCTTGGTAATATTGAGATCCATGGTAGTTTTCCATGGAAGGTGAGGTGCAGCAAAAGCATGCAACAAAGATGTGCAAATTGGCACAAGAGCTACATCATCGAGGAAACCAGTGATTACTCAAATTACTCAGCGATTACTATTGATAATGAGGCTAGGCGCAAATCAGATTGGATGGTTGCAACGCTGATCAAGGGAAATCAAATCTGGTCTGGCTGTTTAAAGTTTTGAATCAAATTGAATGTTGCGTTGTTATCTGTGAGAAGGATCCCACTAGAAAGAGGTAACAAACTTTTATTTGTATTTTCATCTTGTGCTTTAATCTCCTTGCCCCTCACCAATCTATCTGATCTGAATACCCTTCAACAAATATGTATCTGATTTTTTTCTCTGTGAATAATTCTTGAAAAGCTTTAGGTTTTTTCATTCCTGAAAATGCAAATTTGGCAATCCCCATGTCTGTTTTCATATGGATAAAATGAGATTTCAAATCCATGAACTCGACTTGTGTGAGCCGACTCTCCAGCCATAGGATGGCACTTCGCCCAATGCCCACCGTCATTTTCCGAACCTGCTTTGACCTCTTTCAAGGATATATTAACAAACCAGTTGACCCTTCACCAAGATTCGCTGGTATCGATCTTGGATTCTTAATGTTTTTCTTCAATTGCAATGAATGGCTTTTGCGAAGTCCATGCTTTTGGTAGTAGGCTGTAATGTTTTGTGATCTCCTAAATCTCTTTATCGACTACTACAGCAGTCCTAACACCGTAGTCTGGCGTACATAACCTGTTAAAAATCCTCAAAGATATGTTTTGTATGGAGATATTTCTGCAAGTGTTGCGTCATTGTAGCAACCTGAGTACCAGGAAATCAACAAAGCCTGTGATCTACTTGCCAAACATATTTTCTAACGCTGCTACTGAGCTTATTTGTTGTGTGATTTGCAATGTGCAATCGAGCATTTGGAAGGGGCGACATCAAATATATCAATTCCATTGAGAAGAAGACGAGCCAAACAAACTCATAAAATAAATTCATGAAGATTGGATCAAGAAGAGTGTATGTCTTGGTAGCTCCATACCCAGCGTCAACTTCAAATGATGAAACTGCAACTTGCATTTTTTATCACTGGAATCACACCAGATCACTGCAATATTTTGTAAAAGAAAATGTCAGATCAGCACTGAATGAGGCTTTCCCAGAGTCATTTCCTCAACTGCATTCTGATTTCAAAGATATGCTCCATGATTTGCTCAACGTACTCCACATATCCGTACTCTCGAAAAAACAAAAAAATATAAAAAGACACCGTTATTTCCAAGGCATCCTATTTACATAGCACATGAAAATTGGTGAAGGAAATTTGATAAAGTTGTGATGTAAGTGAATACGTTCATAAAGCCATGCCATGCAAATAAATACAAATATATGCACGAATCCAGGAAATTACTTTTTCACTTTTAAAGTGACATGTACATAGAGTTATATGTATGGATTTAAATGTTTAAAGTTTTTTATAAGATGGAGTATAAAGTATTATGATAAAAATATTACTTTATATCTCTATAACTTTATGAAAGTGGAGTGATATAACTTTATGAGAGTGGAGTGATAAGAAGATTTATGTGATGAAAGTGATAAGAGGATTTATGTGGAGTGAGAAGAGATTTAGAAATTTTAATTATGTAAAAGGGGTTGAAGCCTTGATGTGTGAGGGAGATTGAGAAATTGAGAAATCTTGATTGTAAAAGGGTTTGAAGCTTTGATGAGAGTTTGGTGAAGCTTTTTCGTCACAAGAGTATCAAGTTAATTGTATTTGGGCTTTGTCATGCGAAGGATACTATAATAAAATTGAAGTTTTTTTTTGCTTCGTGTCCTAGATCCGCCCGAAATTGAATAAGGGGATCTTAGGTACACTTTGTGTAGTGTGCGTTGGTGATTTTTTCATGGTTATTTTATGAGCTGATTTATGTCTAGTTTTGACATTATCACACACACATGGAGTACACAACAAGTTAAGGAAATGCAAGCTCGCATAATTAATGAAATTCAAGCAGATGCAATCAAAGCACTCAATTAAGTTGCATTCATTCAACAAATGGACACATCAAGCACCTAATATTAAAGGACTCAAAACATCATCAAATAAGTCAACTTTGAAGATCACTTCAACTTCAAGATCAACTACAAGTAATGTACTTGCAATAGTTTTTTTGTAAGTGTCAAAATAAAATTGAGTTGAATTTCTTTGTAATTGGGTGCATTCTTAGTTGAGCCCGACACCCAAGATTCATTGTAATTTTGAGTCGAAATTGACAAGGTTGAGTACTTTAACTCAAATCATTGTAAACATCACTACTTTGGGATGCATTTTCGGTGGTAAACGACATCCTCATCTTCCTGGAAGAAAGTTCAAGTGAGCGAGTACAAGCGAGCATGTTCAAATGGAGCGAAGTCATGAATTATTAGAGTTTCTGAATACTCTAATAAACACCACTGAAGGCAACACAATGATAATGAACAAAAAAACTCTTCAGTCAGTGCTAACTTGTTTGCAAGTGACGCAAGCTAAAGTTATACTTCTTCAAGAACAATCCCATCTATTGAATGATAAGTTGATAGAACTCAAAAGTCAACAGCCAGTGAAGTTTTCTGAACTAGTTTTTGTTCAGAACAACCCTCTCTATGATGATAATGATAATGATGATAATGATGATGATCAACAGTCAGTGAAGGAGAACATCAACAAGCCAACTTCAGAAGCAAATTCCAATGAAGATTCACTATGAGTGGATTGATCCTTGGAAATGGTCATCAACAACCAAACAATTATATAAATCTTACCGAAGAATTCAATCTCGAGTAAAGACCAATATTGTATCACAGAACATTTTTGTACCTCACATAAGTGGTCCCCTTATGGCATAGCTTTCGAGCATGGCCGTCATGGGATGAGATAACATGTGGTTGTTTCCGCCTGCCCACTTTGTGTTGTACTCAAATGGAACAAATATGGTACTCTCTTGAGTATAGAAGGGGGAATACAATGATGAAACTCCCATGCACCTTAAGGGGGGGAGTTCAAAATTTCAGTGACGATGGTTCATGAAACCACTTGTGGTCTCTCCTTTCAGCTGACAAAGGGGGGAATTGATGATATTGAAGATGGTTGTCAGTCATAAAGTTTCGACAACAACAAACATCAAGTATGCCAGATGGGCATGAAATTTGCAAAATGGGCAACTACGGTCTGTAAATGAAAGACATTGGCAGAATGATGGTTCTATATTGAATCATACATTGGGATGTTGATTTTGAGAGAAATGATGTGGACATTTGGTTCACCTAGATGGTCATTGGACCTAGCAGAGGACAAATGGATCCTACTGCATTGCAGCTTGGCATTGATTGAGTTGTTAGGCATTTTCAGGGATGTGGCAGACTTGCAGCTGATTCACTTCTCTTTGTTCGCTCTCATCATATTGAATTTCACATCAGTGAACACAATTGTTGGCATTCTGGCTCACATGATTACATAGTGAGGTTTTCCAGATTTCTCAGTATCCAGATTTGGCGGTTTTTTAGACAGTTCTTCATTGCAGCTCAGCTCAGGAGTTTCAACATGAAGACTTGGAGATATACCAGTTTATGCACCTGCTCTTTTGGTATTATTGCTCAGACTTATGATTGAGGGGGGGAATGTTAGCCTCTTTATCATATACAATCATTAAGTCTAAGTATAGCACCTTTATTTATTTTACATACTAGGATATAGTTGGTATCCTAAGTGTGTTTCTAGATTCCTATATTGTCTCCTCCTACCTTATCTCCTGATGAGGTGCCGATGTTGGATTCTATGTTTAGTCATGATGTAATTTTTGTACCAGTTCATGATCATTTTGTACTTGACATATCCTTGATTTGGTTCATAACTAAGCACGAGGGTAGAAATTTTGATCTTGATGAGAGGATAGGGTGGCTTCATTGGTTGTATGATTTTACATAGCATTTTCTTTTCTTATGTCAAGTAGACTAGTGTAGGATAAATAAGCTTCTCTGAAGCAATAGGTCATTTTGTGTGCTTCCTTTATGCATTTTGATTTCTTGCTTGCTTGTTTTCAGTCATTGTTTGACTTCATGCATTCTTAGCTAGTTGCATTTGAGTTAGTCTTCTTTAAGAACAAGTTTTTTAAATATATATATATATATATATATATATAGAGAGAGAGAGAGAGAGAGAGAGAGAGGGAAATAAAGATTTTTGTCACATTTCCTTTCATTTTTCACATACTAGGGTGATTGTATCCACCCGCCTTTTTTACTAATGCTTTTATGGTGAGAACTTGCAAGTATTTTGTTGATAAGTGTTGTCACTCTTGGGTTGAGTCGTACTATTTGGGGGCTTTGAGAGGTGTAGCAGGTCCATATCCCAATCCATACTTAACACTCTCCATCTTTCTCGATTTTTGTTGTCCCACTCTTGGGTTGATTTTGATATGTCACAAAAAAGCTTTGTGCTTCAAAGTTCCATGAGAAGAGCTTCACCCTAAAAGAGTTGTAAGCTCTGTTGCCGTCCTAATACACACTTGAAAACGTGAGCAAAGTCTAGCTCACTTAGTGTGTCCTTGGAGGCACAATGCCTAGGTTCACAGTCCACATTGTCACCTTGACTGGAACCTCTTCCTTCTAGGCTTACTCCTAGGGAAGCCAAGGGGGGTAGACCCTAGTTAGTAGATATGATTTAACTTTAAAGTTCTAGGAGTTGGTTTTAATTTGTTAAAAGGCTTGGGGGAATACTAGCCTAAGATGCTAAGACAACAAATGCAAAGTGCAAGATTAACTAAGTGACAAGCAACCCTTTCCCTAAGTCAACTAAGACTAGTGCCTAAGGTTGGGCAAGGGGTCAACTAAGTTTGAGGGTGTTCAATTACCAAAATATTACAAGTTAAAGATATTAGAACTACCCTACAAACTAAAGATTACAACTACTTACACAATGAAAGATAAATGTTACAAAGCTACAAGATGATACACAAGATACAAATAAACAAGATATACAATGATGCCAAAAAGTGAGAGTTAGGAGATATTCAAAATCAAGATCAATCACATAAAGCCAAGCATGCCCCAATAGCACTTACTCTATTGGACTGCTTTCAATGGCAACCACTAAAGCACTCAAGACTCAAAAAGATGATGCCTCCTCAAATGGGATACTCAACTTCTTCTTGAGTCACACCATAAAAGCATAAAACAAAGATGTATATAAGAAACTTCAATGCTCATGAAAAATTACACAATTAGATAGATAGACCATAAAATTGCATGAAATATTTATAAAACATGAAAGTTCTTGCAATATGAGTTCCTAAACATTCATCTAAAGATACCCAAGCACATGAATTGTCTATGAAACTAAGTGGTTAGGAGTTTCTTAAAGATTAAGTAAATTTTATTTTTCCCTCCCCCTAACTAAGTGTGGAACCTTAAACCTCCTCCTCCTGTTGCCAAATAGCTGTCGGGTGCTCAAGATAGTAAGGCAACGAGGCCCACCCTAGCTTCCACGGTCAGCCCTGACAGTAAGAGTACTTCCCGGAGAGGACACCCCCCTGGAGCGCCACGTGATGGTCCCCCGCCACTACCCTCCATTGTTTTCCTCAAACCCGTTTTAGATGGTGGAGATGGTGGAATTAGGTTATCCTAAGTTGTCTAAAAGATTATTATGACTCGCGGATGAGTCTTTAGGTGTGTTTGGAGTGTTTTAGAAAAGTTTTAAGTGCCCAAAACGTGTGATTTATGCCCAAAACCGAAATTGAAAAGTGACTGTTATGAAGTGTTGCAAAATGTAAAATTTAGAACCATAAACACATGAACAACACGAAAGATAAGCTTAAAAGATGTACACCATTAACATAGCCATATCATTCACCATTCATAACATGTAACTTTGCAAGAAATAAAGTAAAGGCAAGAACAACTTGCCAATTGATACCAAGAAGTTACTTAGATTTTATCACTTATCCACATATGATATCCCATGAACAAGATGTGCTGAAAAAGGAAATGCTTGGCAAAATGAAATAAACTAGATCCTAAACCATTTAGATGCTTCACATATGCTTGATATAGATAAATGGCAAAATGCCTTAGAAGATGAGTGAGTTGCACAACTTAAGATTGATTCCAAGACATTTTAAACCATGAAACATAACATTATAGACACATGTGAAAGAAAAAACCAATAACTAAAGCATAAAAAAAAAGGAGAGATGATAGATGTGTGATGACTATTCGAGATAAATTTTAAACCATATGAGTATGTAAATCATCAAAACATCACTACCATCTAGCCTTATGATTTGGGGATTACTCTCCCAAGGTGTAGGCAACTTTAGTTAAGCAATAAACATAAAATAGAAATTATTGCAGCAAACCACCCACAATGGCGAAGGTGGAGGCAAGCCTACCATTGTTGGCCAAAGAGGGTTAAAAGACAAATAAAAAATGTTGAGATTATTATTATTGTGTGGCCACACTACCTTGTCTTGTGGACAAGTGGGGCAAAACAAGTAAAATAAAGCTTGAAGGAAATCGAGACTAGCCCAACGATATTGGGGGGTTGGCTTGGCCAATCACTCACCCAAGGTGTAGGCAATGTACAAACTTGTAAAAAATGAGACAAATAAGCTGAAACAATAACAAGGAAATGCAATATACAAAGAGAAACGGAAAGGGCTTCGTTACCCAACTTGTGGAACTTCTTGGGGATGTTGTGAGAGTGAATTTTGGCAGCGTTTCCCCTTGTTCCTGGTAAGAATCTGCAAAAACCAGCAAACAAAAGCTTGCTGGAAATGCTGCAAAACACAAAAAATGTTAAGAAAATTTTATGTTTTTACACAGAAAATTTTCACATGAAATCTCCAAGTAAAATGTAAATTATTTTGACCTATCTATGATAGTTAGCTACAACAATATGATGAACATGAACAGAAATAAATCAGATCCAAAAGATAAGAAAGAAGTGTAAGAAAGTCTTGATTGAAAACCCCTCTTGACACTATTCCAATCAACACCTTAGAGGCAAATCTGCACAACTCAAGCAAAACGTGAGGTATAGGAGTAGAATAATATGATAGAACTAGCTAATAAAATGAAATACTTCACAATATCAACTATCCTACATATATAGATCAACAACACTAATATTGAATGATCTACTCAAACAAACTAATTTGCTCAAGAAACTAGTCCAAGCCCAACACAATGCAAAAGGAACAATATCACCTCATATGAAAGAGAAAATCTGAATACTCTAGATTAATCCAAATCCTCCAAAGCTTTTCTTATTAGATCCAAAATGGGAGAGCCTTGCAGCAACAAATTGCTCCAATGCTCTCAAGAGAGAAATGAGTGAATGTGAGATGGCAAGAGCAAGAGATGGGGCGAAATTTCTGTAGCATAACGTTAGCTCAAAGAATGGTGAAGTGAATGAGTAAGGAGGGGTTTCTTTTATAGCTCAAGAGGAAAGGTGAAGGCACTTGGATGGATGCCAAGTGTTGCACATAAGAGCAAGGGAGTGGATCTCAAAGAGGGGGGCGCACCTCCTTAGGGTTTTGGTAGTTTGGGTGAGTGGATAGATGAGGTGGAATGTGGGGGCCATCAAATGGTGATGTGTTAGGCTAGGAGGGGCGCACTAGGGATGAGAGGGGCCCCACAATCAATTAAAATGGCTTTCCTAAGGTTTTGGGTGTGAGGGGGGTGCATTTCCCCCTAGGGGCGTGGGTGTTTGGTTGAATTGGTGAGTTAGGGGGTGTATGAGTGTTATAAGGTGGGTGGGGTAGTCTAGGGATGTCTTTTCTTGCCCTTTTCCATCTTTACATTCACCCATTAACTCAATTTTACAAAATTTACAAAATTGACTTAGCAATTAAAATTGTTGTTTTGATTGACCGACACTCCGGGTGGACAAATGCATAGCAAAACTTGTTCGACTGAGCTGAAACTTGGTCTATGGGTGTAGGGGGTGCCTTTCCATTTTATCTGAGCACAAATACCTCTATCAAAATCCCAAAGACCCAGTTTTTACAATAATTGCTCAAAAACATTCAATTAATTAAATAATTAAAATTCCAACCTTAGGAAAATTAATTAAATTTAATTAATTAAAAAAAACCTATCTAGACTCTACGAAATTCTGCGAAACTTTCTACAATGTCTAACATGGTCATTTACATCACTCCTAAACAATAACTACTAAAGGATGAGACCATTAGAACGTCGTTCACCACTTTGGAGGAATTATTGCAAGTGAGAGGGAAAAACTCATGGGAAATCAACCAGGCTGAAAATCCCAGTTGACAACCTGAGGATAAAAAACACTTGGTGAAAAGAACTCTCCCAATGAAAACATCCCAAGGTACCTGACCTAACTATGATCCATGCAGACTTATTACATTATTAACCCACGCAGGGGTGCGGAAATTTCGTTTACAAAATTTTGTGTTGGAGGCATAAAATGCCCAAGTAGAACCAATACTGTCTTCAACATACTTGCATCTGATGACACATATCTTCATGGCACATGGAGTTGACCCCCTAGTTGAATAGGTGGTCAACAAGCTCGAGGTGAAGAGCAAATAAAAAAAATAAGAAAAGAAAAGTAAAAAAACCAAAGGAAATAAAGCATGATCAATTCCCCCTCGCTATGAGGCCATTACCCCAAGTCTAATGCAATAAAATGCATATCTAAAAAAAGGACTAAATGAAGTAAAATAAAAGTCAAAAGCCAAAAAAGGTGATATAAAAAAATGAAAATAAGGGGTAGTAAGACACAGTGCTGAAGAAAGGGTAACTCAATGCGTAAATGCTCCCTCATACTTAAGAGGCACTCATGTGGACAAATATCTTAAAAAACCTGAAATGGTTGTGCAATTCAACTCATGAAGTCACCCACCAAACCATACCATCTATCTCTACACATGCTCCTTGATGGGTTTTCTTGGGAACTGTTATCCCCACTTTAAGGGATAGCCATGAGATTATGTCTCGAGGCTCACAGGTCCTAGACATGGAGTACCGAGAGCTAGATCGACTTAGGCATGGCCCTGGAGGGCCCATCGTTTCTCCCTTTCAGCACCTCTACTTTGCCAACAACAAGAGCATCCATCACCATCAACTTGGTCTTGTGTCAGAGATGGTTCTTGCTCCATGAGGTAATGAGTCCGAATATCATGGTATGTGTCACTTTGATCCTCAAAACCTTTGAATATGTGCATTTAATTCCTTTATTTCTAATGAATGCTTGGATCTTATACTTGTCCACTTGATCATGTCTGGGGGGAATGACAGGATGCCCTAGCAAGCCTGTGCCCATAGGTTTTGGTTTGCCACTGGGGGGATTTCTGAAAAGCCATCATCCACTCCCTTCATATTACCACTTTTCATACTGCTTCCTGCTCATCTACCCCGTTTCACTTGTCCGGGCATTGGGTTGGCCAGTCATTTAAGGGTTCCACTTGCCTTGTGGGAAGAAGGGGCTAAAGGCCTAGAAGGTAAAAGCAAGCTGGCAAAAGATAAAATCCTAAAAATAAAACCTCGAGATGCTTCACCCAAAGATCCCCGAGAAAGCAGTAAAGGGCTTCTCAGCAAGAAACAAGAGGGACCCATAAAAATAATAAAACAAGACCTAGTCAGAGGATAGGGGGTCTCATCACGAGCCAACCTATTAGGTCCATGGATACCTAACAGTATGACACCACTAGTAGGTGGTTACCACGCCAGGGTAGTGACTCTTGGTTGCATGGCCAAGAGAAAGGGGGTCTCATCACGAGCCAAACTTCTCATGGCTGTGAAATTATTTGTGGGTAATGCTGCCACCAATGGTCACCACGCCAGGGCAGTGTCCCCTGATTAGCTTCTTGAAGAAAAAGAAATAAGAATAAAGAATAAAAGGCATGAATGGGCTTGGAAACAATTGCATCTAGGACAGGTGCAACTTGCCTTCTACAAAGGCACCCATAGGTAAAGCTTTGCATTCCCCTTCTTTCACTGTGCCCATTGTCAGGACATCCCTTATCCACATCACCCACTTACATCGCTTAGATTTAGTCTTTTCCGGGAACTTTCCCTTTCCAATGGACACTAGCCCAATAGGACGCCCTGTCACTTTCCCTAGACTTGTATTGCAGGCTTGTATAATGTCTTTGAGCTCTTAATGGGGTAATAGGGGTTTTATGCACATGTTTAATAATATTGATGATAAGATGTGATTGACATTGCTATGATCCCTGTGACTTATGAGCCCATTGAGGGCATAGCTGTTGATGTGCAGGATCATGCCTGATGGACAGGTACCACATTGGACAGGTACACATGGGGAGATGATTAGTTCGGACCTCCATGGGGCTGAAAAGCCCATCAGATGGATGTTGAGACCCCAACAGGGTGCAGAGATAGGACAAAGGGGTTTGCACCAGAGAGAAGAAGGACGTCTTGGAGAGGCACCCTAGCAGAGCTTGACCTAGGGGGATTGTGCCCTTTTCAGTGGAATGTTGGCCTTGGAAGGCCTAGGACGTTACCCAGGAGGTTCATGACGTCATCCTTGCTTCATGAGCGTTTTAGCAGATGGACAGGGGAGTCTGGCACGTGTAGCAGCTTGGAGAAGCCTAGGGAGGGCTAACGTTTTACTCTAGGAGGCTATAGTTTCCCTAGAAGGGGCTAACGTCACCTTAGAAAGGGGATGACGTCTCACATTTTGCTTGATTAGGGTTTCATTTAAGACATTTAATGTAAAACAATATGATTTTAGTATTTTGGCCTTGTCGACCTTTTTATGACCTAAAAGGTAAAATTAGGTCATTGTATTGTATAAATTGAGGGTTTTCACCTTCATTTTTAGGATCATCTTTCACTCACTCATTAGTGAGGTCTGAAATTTACACTATCTTTGGAGCTATTGCCTGAAATTGTGAGGCGCACCAGTTGAAGGAAGAAATTTTTGGACTTTTATTGACATTTTGGCATTTCTCTTGGTGGAAGGTATTACAACTAGGGTTTGCTATATGATTTCTTGGTTACATGTAAGTGAATTTCTGCAAAACTTCTTAATTGAATGGTTGTAGTATTGTTTTTCTTGCATTTATGGTTATAATTTGTTGAATTAAACCCTAGGTGACAAGCACACATTGAAGGTCCTTGTCTCATGTCCCTACCAAGGTTTTAAGCCATTTTATTTGCTGAAGTGAGATAGAGCCTTGCCTTAGCAACACTCTATTCTTTCTTTCTAGCCCTTGTTGAAGAGGATTGAGCCTTGCCATAGCAACACTCCATCCATCTTCTTCCATGCTAGCCGTTTTTCTTATTTGTTGAGCTAAGAAGGAGAGAACTCATCAAGGCCTAGTTCCCCTACACCTTAGTGAGCCGATTTTCCCTAGGGTTTGCATAGTGAAGCCTTGCTTTAGCAACACGTTGCTTACAAACCCTCTTGTCTTAGTTTTATGCAATCTTTTGAGCTAGTCGTTTTTCCATTGAGCTAAGGAGGGAGGAGAGAGCACTGAGGCCTAGTTCCCCTATACCAAAGTGAGCCTCTCTTCCCTAGGGTTTCATCCTTGAGGCCTTGCCATAGAAACACCTCAAGGGTTAACTCTCTTGTCCTTAGTCTTACCATTATCACTTGATCCTTCAGCACTTGCGTCCTCCTTTTGACTCCATATACCCTAGGAACACACTGATCTAAGGCCACATGTGTTGAGTAACTTGATCTCACAAACTTCCAACACGTTTGAACAAACCCTAACCATACTAACCCTAGCCTAGACTAACTCTACTAACCCTAGTGCTGCCGCCACCTTTCTTGTGCTAGAAACACCTTTGTGCAGCTATTGTTTTACTTCTAAAGCAATTGAATGGTTGGTTAAGGCATTATCTATGAAGTGTTAATTTGTTACATTGAATGGCAAGTTTCTTTAGCATTTATTGTGAAGTGATATTGTAACCATTGCTATTGTACAAACATTGACTTCGTCAATATTTATTGCTCAATTGCTTATTATCAGAAAGGTCATTGATTATATGAAGTACTAACCAGCAAGCAAGCTTGCATATGCATCGTTTTATTGCTGCTTTGTTCTCAGGCAGGTGATCTTATTGGTTATTACTTCCGGTTATCTTTAGTGGCTATAAGCCGGACTTTCTGATCAGGTGGTGACTTGTGAGGGGGATTGTTATCACTTAGCCTTGCTAAAACCCTTTGCCTTCTCAAAACCCCAGGTCACCGGGGACATCTCCCTTGGGCCTTACCTCCCTAAATAGAAAGAACCTTCCCATCGAGGTGACAGTGGGTGGGATTGGTTCAGTTACGCTAATTTGACCTCTTTTCATCCATCCATTATCCTAACTACAAACTGTGCGATGACGTTTTGGCGCCGTTGTTGGGGAACACTGAGTCAATTCTCCTCAAAGACGACACTTTTCGGTAAGCCTTGCCTCTAGAATCTTTATCTTACAAGCTTACCCGGTGACTCCACTTAGGGTGTTTTCCCTTTTCCTTTGATAATTTCAAGCAAATTATCTGGTGACTCCACTAAGCTTCTCCCAGGTGCCACCTTACTCTCAACTCTGTGATATTTCCAAGTTATGGGATCATGGCGTCCTGTGAACAACAGTATCCAACTATTGATTTCAAAAGCCTTAAAAGATACCCAACCCGTTTTGATACAAAATGGTCAAACAACCTCCCAAGATTTTGGGGCCTCCCAACTCCTCATATCATAAATGTTTTGGAGTATATAAGCGAGGTAGAATCGGGAGGGGAGGATGCTCTAATAAAACTTTTCATACTCACTCTGCCATCCTTCTTACAAGATTGGTTTAAGGGTTGCTGCCAAGATAGGGGCATATCATCTTTCATACACCTCATCAGCAGGTTTGTTGACTTTACCAAACCATGTTTCCAAACGTATGAAGATGCCCTTCAGAATCTCACAATAGCCTTGGAAGACGGGGGATTCACTACTGATATTGTAGCAGATCTCAGGAAGGCGTATCATTTTCAAAATCAAGTATCCTCTGATATGATAGAAGAGATCTATGAAGGACATTGACAGCCCCTTGAAGAAGAACAAGATTTCTCCCATGATTCAACAAAATATAGTAAAGATATAACTAGAGAAGTGAATTATGGGGATGAAGCACCAGTAACCGCTCCTCAGTCTGATGAAGCTCTCCAAGATCCTATCCCTCCTACACAAGATGAAGAGAACGAGGTAAGTCATTTTCCTTTCCAGTTTTTTGATGATACCTTGTTCTATGATTCAGAGAGTGAAGAAGAAATGGAACCCTTGGACAAGCTAGATCCTTTGTATCTCAAGACTGAAGATGTAGAGGCAGATCTTTCACTTGATGAAGTTATCCAAATACTTGAAGCTCATGCATAAGAAGGGTTAAGCAAGGTGAGTTATTTCCCCTTCCAAATTTTTAATGATTCTTTATCTTATGATGTGGAGAGTAATGAAGTATTGGATGTTTTAACCCCTTCATGTTGTGATGAAAAGGAGGACTTTGTTGATAATATCGATGAATTCATACATGTTGGGAAGCGTAAATGGGATGTGATTGGATATGATGGGGATCCCATTTACGATATTGAGGATCATTTTCAAAGGTTTCCCTTACAACTATCATATGACATTACTAAATTTGACATTTGGCAACAAGAACACAATATGATTACCAATTTTATTCAGACGCCCAAGGATGACCTGATGCTATGCTTTCTAATAATTTTCAGTCATACCTTGAGGACTTCAATGATTATTCCTTTGAGCACTTAGATTTACTCTATGAAGAAATTTATCAACCATCGTTCTGCTCAGATCTTGATAAAAGTGAGGAGGTTGCTTCCGTGAAGCAGGATGTTTGTGATAAGGTTTTCCACCTCCGTTTGATTACTTTACCGTGCTATGTCACTGAAGGTATGGTTTGGAAACATGTCCCTTATCCCGAGTCTCCCGTAAGACAAATCCTCATTTTGGATTTTAGGAGAAAGCTGAGTACCTCAAGAAGAACCTTATCATTGCAGTTTTCCAGCTTCCCCTTAAGGAGTTGTTAGTCATCTTTTCAGATTTTGCTAATCCCTTCTCAGGCCTCAAGTTGTGAAGACATCCAAGGTAGCCAACATTCAGATTCCTCGAGTCGATCTTTTGAACCTTTGACTTTTCACGATCCATTTCTGACGTGGATTGAGCACTTTTTGGCATCACTTTTTCCCTCCCACCCGCCTCCATTATACAGTTTCCATTGATATGATACATTTGCTAACTCATGTTATTGTTGTGCTTAACTTATCACTATTTTGGCTTATGATGAAGCACAAAGGCAGGTATTGTGGGACGTTGCTAGATTGGCTTCACTGGTCGTTTG
Source organism: Picea sitchensis (assembly GCA_010110895.2). Classification (NCBI taxonomy): domain Eukaryota; kingdom Viridiplantae; phylum Streptophyta; class Pinopsida; order Pinales; family Pinaceae; genus Picea; species Picea sitchensis. Next base: position 356,118 of record SNQJ01S0007908.1, on the reverse strand, counting down.
ACTACACCCAACATCCAGCCAGTAGGTAAGTACAGGTAAGTAGGTAGGCATTTTTGCATTCATTGTACTATACCATTTGCATTGCATGTTAGAATAGTTTGCTTTTACATTCACACTTATGATTGCTTTATTTCAGTCCTATATATATATATGTTGGGGTGGTATCACCACCCCAATCGGTTACTAATAGTTTCTATTGAGATCAAGCAGGTAAACATTTTATGCCAGAGATGCTGAGGTTCTCATGCGCTCTACAGTGAGCACATGTCCCTGGGTTGGAGCCAGATGTTATCCCCACTTTTAGGGATAACCAGAAGATTATATCTCCAGGCCCACAGGTCCTAGACATGGAGTACTGAGAGCCAGATTGACTTAGGCATGGCCCGGGAGGGCCCATCTTTTCTCCCTTTCAGCGCCTCTACTTTGCCAACAGCAACAACATCCATCACCATCAACTTGGTCTTGTGTCAGAGATGGTTCTTGCTCCATGAGGTAATGAGTCCGGATATCATGGTATGTGTCACTCTGATCCTCAAAACCTTTGAATATGTGCATTTAATTCCTTTATTTCTAAAGAATGCTTGGATCTTATACTTGTCCACTTGACCATGTTTGGGGGGAATGACAGGATGCCCTAGCAAGCCCATGCCTGTAGGTTTTGGTTTGCCACTGGGGGGATTTCTGAAAATCCATCGTCCACTCCCTTCATATTACCACTTTTCATCTTGCTTCCCGCTCATCTACCTCGTTTCACTTGTCCGGGCATTGGGTTGGCCAATCATTTAAGGGTTGCACCTTGCCTTGTGGGAAGAAGGGGATAAAGGCCCAGAAGGTAAAATCAAGCTGGAAAAAGATAAAAGCCTAAAAATAAAACCTCGAGATGCTTCGCCCAGGGATCCTCGAGAAAGAAGTAAAGGGCTTCTCAACAAAAAACAAGAGGGACCCATAAAAATAATAAAACAAGACCTAGTCAGAGGATAGGGGTCTCATCACGAGCCAACCTATTAGGTCCATGGGTACCTAGCAGTGTGACACTACTAGCAGCTGGTTACCACGCCGGGGTAGTGACTCTTGGTTGCATGGCCAAGAGAAAGGGGGTCTCATCACGAGCCAACCTTCTCATTTCTGTGAAAGTATTTGTGGGTAACGCTGCTACCACTGGTCACCACGCCAGGGCAGTGTCCTTTGATTAGCTTCTTGAAGAAAAAACAATAAGAATAAAGAATAAAAAGCATGAATGGGCTTGGAAACAATTGCATCCAGGACAGGTGCAACTCGCCTTCTACAAAGGCACCCACAGGTAAAGCTTTGCATTCCCTTGCTTTCACTGCGCCCATTGTCAGGACATCCCTTATCCATATCACCCACTTACATGGCTTAGATTTAGTCTTTTCCGGGAACTTTTCTTTTCCAATGGACACTAGCCCAATAGGACGCCCTGTCACTTTCCCTAGACTTGTATTGCAGGCTTGTATAATGTCTTTGAGCTTTTAACTGGGGTAATAGGGGTTTTATGCACATGTTTAATAATATTGATGATAAGATGTGATTGACATTGCTATGATCCCTGTGACTTATGAGCCCATGGAGGGCGTAGCTGTTGATGTGCAGGATCATGCCCGACGGACAGGTACCACATTGGACAGGTACACATGGGGAGATGATTAGTTCGGACCTCCATGGGGCTGAAAATCCCACCAGATGGATGTTGAGACCCCAACAGGGTGCAAAGATAGGACAAAGGGGTTTGCACCAGAGAGAAAAGGACGTCTTACAGAGGCACGCTTGCAGAGCTTGACCTAGGGGGATTGTGCCCTTTTCAGTGGAACGTTGGCCTTGGAAGGCCTAGGATGTCACCAAGGAGGTTCATGATGTCATCCTTTCTTCATGAGTGTTTTGGCAGATGGAAAGGGCAGATTGGCACGTGTAGCAGCTTGGAGAAGCCCAAGGAGGGCTAACGTTTTACTCCAGGAGGCTGCAATTTCCCTAGAAGGGGCTAACATCACCCTAGAAGGGGATGACGTCTCACCTTTTGCTTGATTAGGGTTTCATTTAAGACATTTAATGTAAAACAATATGATTTTAGTATTTTGGCCTTGTCGACCTTTTTATGACCTAAAAGGTAAAATTAGGTCATTGTACTATATAAATTGAGGGTTTTCACCTTCATTTTTAGGATCATCTTTCACTCACTCATTAGCGAGGTCTGAAATTTGCGCTATCTTTGGAGCTATTGGCTGAAATTGTGAGGTGCACTTGTTGAAGGAAGACATTTTTGGACTTTTATTGGCATTTTGGCATTTCTCTTGGTGGAAGGTATTGCAACTAGTGTTTGCTATATGATTTCTTGGTTAAATGTAAGTGAATTTCTGCAAAACTTCTTAATTGAATGGTTGTAGTATTGTTTTTCTTTCATTTATGGTTATAATTTGCTGAATTAAACCCTAGGTGACAAGCACACATTGAAGGTCCTTGTCTCATGTCCCTACCAAGGTTTTAAACCATTTTATTTGCTGAAGTGAGATAGAGCCTTGCCTTAGCAACACTCTATTCTTTCTTTCTAGCCCTTGTTGAAGAGGATTGAGCCTTGCCATAGCAACACTCCATCCATCTTCTTCCATGCTAGCTGTTTTTCTTATTTGTTGAGCTAAGAAGGAGAAAACGCATCAAGGCCTAGTTCCCCTATACCTTGGTGAGCCGATTTTCCCTAGGGTTTGCATAGTGAAGCCTTGCTTTAGCAACATGATGCGTACAAACCCTCTTGTCTTAGTTTTATGCAATCTTTTGAGCTAGTTGTTTTTCCATTGAGCTAAGGAGGGAGGAGAGAGCATTGAGGCCTAGTTCTCCTACACCAAAGTGAGCCTCTCTCCCCTAGGGTTTCATCCTTGAGGCCTTGCCATAGCAACACCTCAAGGGTTAACTCTCTTGTCCTTAGTCTTACCATTATCACTTGATCCTTCAGCACTTGCGTCCTCCTTTTGACTCCATATACCCTAGGAATGCGTAGATCTAAGGCCACATGTGTTGAGTAACTTGATCTGACAAACTTCCAACACGTTTGAACAAACCCTAACCATACTAACCCTAGCCTAGACTAACTCTACTAACCCTAGTGTTGTCACCTTTCTTGTGCTATAAACACCTTTGTGCAGCTATTGTTTTACTTCTAAAGCAATTGAATGGTTGGTTAAGGCGTTATCTATGAAGTGTTAATTTGTTACATTGAATGGCAAGTTTCTTTAGCATTTATTGAGAAGTGATATTGTAACCGTTGCTATTGTACAAACATTGACTTCGTCAATATTTGTTGCTCAATTGCTTATTATCAGAAAGGTCATTGATTATATGAAGTACTAACCAGCAAACAAGCTTGCATATGCATCGTTTTATTGCTGCTTTGTTCTCGGGTAGGTGATCTTATTGGTTATTACTTCCGGTTATCTTTAGTGGCTATAAGCTGGACTTTCTAATCAGGTCGTGACTTGTGAGGGGGATTATTATCACTTAGCATTGCTAAAACCCTTTGCCTTCTCAAAACCCTAGGTCACCGGGGACGTCTCCCCTGGGCCTTACCTCCCTAAATAGAAAAGAACCTTCCCATCGAGGTGACAATGGGTGGGATTGGTTTAGTTACGCCAGTTTGACCTCTTTTCATCCATCCATTATCCTAACTACAAACTGTGCGATAACAGGAACTACTCTTCTTGGGTGTTGAGACATCTAATAGGGGTTAATGATGTCGCCATCATACCTAAACGTGGCAAATTGTATGAATTCTATGAGTTATTGTGAAGTTAGGAGATGATACTTAATGTGATCTACGCAATGACATTTACATTTGACATGACTCACTTTATGTTGCATTGGATTTGTGTACATGCATCAGGATTGATGACTTCTTTAGGTTCATTGAGCATTTTTTTGGACATGGTAGCTTGCAATGATCGTTGAGATGACTTGCATAGAGCATTGCACTTCTTGGAGGCCGTTGAACACCTTGAGGAGATTTTAGCACATATTTTGAGGGCGTTCAGCTTCAAGAGCAATTATCTTTTGAAAAAATGCCTAGAATTCTACCAAATCAATGCCATTAGATGTAGAATGGCCATAGGAATTCTGAAATGCGGTCGTAATAGAAATTTAGGCAAAAATTGACATAGTTATGGTGCTTTTAAAATCAATCGTGAGAAGATTGAGAAGATTATCGTTGAATTTTGACCACTCGTGGGACACCTTTGGAGGAGGTCGTTGAGTTTTTTTAGTGGGTGGTTCTTGTTGAATTTTCTGATTCTCAGATCTAATAGTTATTGTTTTATAATTTCAATGCAAAATTTCCTTTCATGCCACAGTGAGACAATTATCATAGAATAACTATACACTAAAAATCTCAACTATTACAATGCAGTGGAAATAACAAAATCTATAAATATTAACCATGCACAGTAGACACAAGAACACAAGAATTTAGAAATATTAACCATGCACAGTAGACACAAGAACACAAGAATTTATCCTGGGAAACCTAACCTTGCGAGAAAATCCAACAACCTTTCTTATAGAAGAATCAATTCAAGAGTTTACAAGTTTATCACCATCAAAATAGACCAAGAGATATCAAAGAGTCACCTCCCAAGCCTAGCGCAACTCCCAAGAGGTAGTGCACAAGATAGAATACCAAGAACTTCAAGTTGCAGTGAATTTTACCCCAATTAAGACCTCCTTGAAACTTGCGCCTTCTTTCTTGAGTGAGAGATGAGTGAATGAGTGTGTTAAATGAAATGGAATGAACCTTTATTTATATTTGTTACATATAACATATGTTATGTTATATATGTACATATAACATATGTTATATATGCATATGTACATATGTTATGCTATATATAAAACATAACATATGTATATAACATATGTTATGTTATATATATAACATAACATATGTTATGTCACCTGTCTTTTTCATGTGGGGCCGACTTCTCTTCATGGGTATTCAATTTTAGTTTATTGTTTTCTATCTTTTACTTGTGGAGGCCAACTTCTCTTCTTGGTTCTTCAATTCCTTCCTGGGGCTTCTTTAATGGTCAGATGGGCATCGTCTTGTCTTCTTGACGGTTCTTCTTTTCTAGAAAGGTTGTCCTTGAGCCTGGTTGATGTAATCTTCTCTGGCATGCACCTACTTGATGTGTTCATTTCCCACATAGCACCTTGAGTCTCTGTTAGTCATTGTCAAGTCACAGGATCAAGGATATGTAATGTCCCCAGTTTTGGACATTATTACATTACAAAGTGTTATGCCTACCAAAGTAGCTAGATGGGGGTGACAGAGAGTTCAGGAGATATTGAGGGGTTTTATTGGGCCCGACTTGCATCGTTGATCATCAGGATCCATTCCGCACAGCTTGGCTTTGGTTATGTTGCATTCCGACGATTTTCGTAATTTTGAGTTATTATGGATCATATTTTAATTAAATTCACTAAGAAGGTCATAATGGGCATATTACTTGGATAAACCTCTTAGTGTAATAACTCATCGGAATCGGGAGGAAGAGCACTACAGGATAAGATGATGACAAGTGATTTTTAGTGGCTAGAGAAGCCATAAGGATGGATAAATCACTTTTTAGAGGTAAAATGGTTAATTAATTAATTAAGTGATTTAATCAAGGAATAATAAAATAAAGTAAAAATCACTTGGAGAGAAAAGGTCAACAACGAATTAGGGTTTCGGGAAGCTATAAAGGAAGGGTAAAGCAACCTAATTCAACATTATGTTATGATTTGATGTTGAGATAGTTTTAGAGGAGGAGGAAATCGACCCCCTTTTTGTTTTGTGGATTTCTGGAGGAAACCACCACCATTGATCGGTTTTGGTGTTGAGAGACACACCCTAGCCTATCAGAGATACCATCCAAGTATTTCACCGAGTTATTTAGGAGATCCAAAATAGTGATTGCGCAACTCAACTAGTGAGGGCGCAAGGGTTAGAGAGAGGGCTTGTGTGGTCGCACGAGACAGAGGAGTATCTTGCAAATTCCTTCTGACCCAGTTGAGAGCTAGCCAAGGCGCATATTTTGATCCACCAATCATCGGTTTCTGACGATGGAATCTCGAGAACACAACAAACAACCAGTTAGGGCGCAACTCTTGAGGAAGCATATTTGGGGTTCCAGGGGGGTATTCCGGAGCAGATCCGAGGAAACCCTTCTAACCCATTACAGAGGAGGCCAGGACAATCGTTTCGAGTCATACATCGTCAGATTCTGCCAGTGGGATCACTAGGGCGCACTCCCACATCTCAGGAGGTGCGCAAACCCCCAGGGGGGACATCCAGAGATCTGAGGTCGGATCTTTAGTCCGACAGTTACCAGGATCAGTCTAGAGGCCAGGGCGCTCCTTTTGGGATAGTTTCCATCCCATTCCGACGAGTATCGCCATCATGGCGAGTTTTCCAGTATCTGCAACAGTTGTCGTGAGCTCCCGGAACTGCGTTTTGTCAATTTATCCGTGCATGCATAGATCAATCTCCATCTTCTGGTCACATGCATTTCTTGTTAGTTGTTTTGTATTCCAGTGATGATCCATGAGATCTAACTGATGACTAGTATATCTTCTTCCAGCATATTATTGTATTTCCTGCTTTTTCCGCATAATATATATCAGTGAGTTGTGTTGTCCTTTCTTTCGCATGCATCATACATATACTGCTAAAACACTAAATGAATAAAACACATGTGAAAATCACCAAGCATGTTCACACATTAACTCAAACGCCATCCAGAAACCCCCAGAGTATCAGATCTTAGTGATAAGACAGTTGTTCAACAGTAGATATCCAGATCAATTGGATCAGGGATATTTCAGTGGTATCAGAGTTGGTTTTCCTGCCAGCCTAATGGGAAAATCAATGAGGAGTTATTTCAGATTGTTTCCACTAAATTTTAGCGGTGATGACTTGCACGTATACCTCTAGATGCAGTAGTAAAGAGAAAAGTTAAGATCAGATATGGAGGACAACGTGAGGAATATTCGTAATATGCTTGCACATGGGTGACAACAGTTGCGGCAGGCTATAGCAAGCCTTCAAAACAATGCAGGGATTAATGGAGCTAGTGGTTCAAAGAGGCAACAAACAAGACATAAAAGACATGATGAGGAGTTTGCAGATTGTTTGAGGGAATATCAGTAGCTTGGTCCGACATTTCATGCAGACATGTCATTCAAGGATTTTTGCACCATCAAACATCCTGAGTGGTATGAACCCCAAGTATCAGTGGACAAGAAGGTGAAGGTGCCAAGGAAAAAGGCTAATGTGCATATGGTGAAGAGACCCCATCAACCGATGTTGAGGATTTCACATCATAGTACCTTAATTGTGATGCTCATGATATCGAGGATGTGCGTGAGCAATTGGATGGACAGGATGATAACGCATGTTCTTCATCTTCCCTATCAGGCAGTGTTGAGGATCCAACACTTCAGTATAGTGGTGACACATGTGAGGATTCATATGTGTTGGCACTTAGACATGATGAGATTAGGAGGTTGGATGACCTACCCTTGGGTGTAGACATGGATTCCAGGAAGTCATGTATGGAGGATGATGAGCTTCCTATGATGACAGGGACACATTTTCTATCTTCTCAAACACCTATGACAACCATGAGACATGAGGATATCAGTGGCATTTCTGATACGATAGAGGAACCTTGTGTGGGGATTATACACAAGGGACATATGAATCAACAGATCCAGGAGGAGAGGCATGACTTGGAGCCAGTTGACTATATACATACCTATCAGTATGAGGAGAGTGAGTCACCTGTTTTGGGGAGTCTATTGTTAGATCAGGTTGTGGAGACTGACAGTTTGATGGGATACTCACTTCCAGGACCGGTCTACAGTGATGAGGATGCACTTCCTATTGGTCGGGATGACCATATCTCATGTCTGGACACATTTGTATGGGATCCAGGTGCATATGACATTAGTAGAGTGAGCGCACGGGAGGATACAACTGCCCATACATGATACAATGTGATTCAGATGGGGGTAACAGTTGGTGAAGGTGTGCAGTGGCATACAGGAGGATTCAGTAGCACAGGGGACAGGGGGCAGTTCAGTGCCTTATCTTTTGAGGAGTGTGTGTTGAGGATTCCATTATTGACACTAGCAGTGAGAGGCATGAGGTAGCACCTCAACAGGGTTGTAATCAAGAGTCACGACACTTGACAGGACAGTTGAGAGTCAATGAGGACATGATCATGGCAACCACTAGATGCATTGATGATACACACGCATTGGTGGTAGGTTATTGTTGGAGGGCCTCGATGGCACATGATAGTTCAGATAGGGGATTTGCCATTGGTGACTTCCATACATTGAGGGAGAGAGTGACTGTGATGAGGGCCGACTACCAACAGTTATTGATGGATAAAGATTACCTATTGGAGGTTGGAGATGTATCACAGGGCACTGAGGGAGCAAGAGGTTGAGGTGGACCGATTCACTCATGAGTTGGTGAGCACACGAGGATTCTTGGAAGGCACACAAACAACCCTTCAAGAATCAGAGGCCAGATTAGAGGAGCTCCTTGAGGAGACTAGTCAGAGATCCACTATATCTATCTCAACAGAGAGTCAAATATATCCTTCAGTTACATTATTAGAGGATATTGGTGGTTTGGCAGAGGAACACTGGTGGATGGAGGAGCATGAGGAGTACCTAGGATCACTGATGAGTATGGAGAGATACGATCCAGAGACGCAGGAGGATTTCCATGGGTCACAGGGACCACCCTTCATGAGGGGTTTTGAGGCAGTTGGGCACACACATACACATGGGGATTCCAGAGCCAGGGGCAGTGATGAGGACACTTCCATTTGTGTTCCAGGATTGATCGACCTCCATGTAGAGGATGACCTAGTTGTACACCCATGATCCATGATGTTGCAGGTGTATATAGGAGACCACATGAGTATGCAGGGGCATACAATGATGAGTGGTAGTTCATAGATACATACAGAGGTGTACAATGGAGTTCAGGGGGATGCACTGGATTGTAGGGAGGAGATGTACTTAGTTTAGTGGAGAATGAAGATTCCTCGCCCTTGCAGCAGTATACAGATATGGGAGATCACCTTCAGCGTAGCAATAGTTGCGTGAGTGATGATGGATGGAGAATGATTGACCCACAGTTTGGGGAGATACCTACTGTTGTACCCGATGGCTGGTGTTTAGTGATGAGTACATGTGATTATTTACCATGGGTGTTGGTGGACGAGCTTTTGGTCAAGTTCGTGGGATTGACTAAAGCATATGATACTTTCTAGTCTTACAGTTGGTTGCAAATAGTTAAGATAACCTTTCTCGATACTTTCATCATTAACAACAACACAGGGAGAGATAGACAGTGGCAAGGGACATCGAGAGTTTGTAGGTTGAGACCACTTGACAGGAGTGTCTTAATTGCGTACAACATGATAAGAGTGGATCATCAAGGACAAACAGTTGAGGCCCTGGGAGTGATAGAGAGTATCTTAGGCCATGGGACAAAGGATATCTTGGAGGTTGATACATATTCAAACTCTCATTGGGATGAGGATGGAGGGCTTTCGACAATTACCAGTAGGGCACATCAACAGTTAGTGGGGATTGGAAGTGATGAACTTCCAAATTTGACATGGGATCCGGGAGTCCATTTGGCCAATAGTTTGTTTCATCTTATGAGGATCCAGGAGTGGAGGATCCAGTATGAATACCTTGAGCATACAGTCATGATCAGAGTAGAGCAGCATCAACATGATGGTCCCTGTCAGAGACTAGCATGGGACCCTGGGATTACGGGGCTGGGTATTTCATTGACTAATGGAGACAAGTGGATCTTTGTAGGGGGAAGTCACTTTCATTTTCCATTGAGCTTCAGTACTGGGGAGAGCACGTCACTTGTTGGTGATTCGTTGAGGTCTTGTAGTACCTCACTATGGTAGCATCATGTCCAGTCGGTGGAGGCCGTGTTGGATTTGGTATGGTCTTGTTGGACAGACTCATTTCAGGTTGAGGCAGTGTGTTATTTGCAGGAGCCTCATGGTGTTGATATGTTATAGAACTATACTTCACAGGGCATTGCAGTTCACATCTTGATATGGCATCCAGGGATTGGAATGCTTGGTAGTTCAATGTTTGATGGAGTTGAGTTTTGAGTAGAGTGGTTGCTTGGAGAGTTGACTGATATTCTTTGGCCATTGATCATTCTACTCATCAAGAGCATTTGGGTGTCATGTGTGGTGAGCACTTGGAGAGGCCCCATCTTGAGGGGAGTCAACTTGGTGTTACACAAGTGGATATGGGACCCCGATATCATATGCAGATTGATTCAGTTATTACTTGAGGACAAGCAATATTCCAGCAGGGAGGACTGTAATGTCCCCATTTTTGGACATTATTACATTACAAAGTGTTATGCCTACCAGAGTAGCCAGATGGGGGTGACAGAGAGTTCAAGAGATATTGAGGGGTTTTGTTGGGCCCGACTTGCATTGTTCATCATCAGGATCCATTCTGCATAGCTTGGCTTTGGTTCCGTTGCATTCCGACTATTTTCGTAATTTTGAGTTATTATGGGTCATATTTTAATTAAATTCACTAAGGTCATAATGGGCATATTACTTGGAGAAACCTCTTAGTGTAATAGCTCATCGGAATCGGGAGGAAGAGCACTACAGGATAAGATGATGCGAAGTGACTTTCAGTGGTCGGAGAAGCCATAAAGATGGATAAATCACTTTTTAGAGGTAAAATGTTAATTAATTAATTAAGTGATTTAATCAAGGAATAATAAAATAAAGTAAAAGTCACTTGGAGAGAAAAAGTCAACAACGAATTAGGGTTTCAGGAAGCTATAAATGAAGGGTAAAGCAACCTGATTCAGCATTATGTTATGATTTGATGTTGAGATAGTTCTAGAGGAGGAGGAAATCGACCCCCTTTTTGTTTTGTGGATTTTTGGAGGAAACCACCACCATTGATCGGTTTTGGTGTTGAGAGACACACCCTAGCCTATCGGAGATACCATCCAGGTATTTCACCAAGCTATTTAGGAGATCCAGTACAGTGATTGCGCAACTCAGTCAGTGAGGGCCTAAGGGTTAGAGAGAGGGTTTGTGTGGCCGCACGAGACAGAGGAGTATCTTGTAGATTCCTTCCGACCCAGTTGAGAGTTGTCTAGGGCGCATCTTTTGAGCCACCATTCATCAGTTTTTGATGGTGGAATCTCCCAGAACGCAACAAACAGCCAGTTAGGGCGCAACTCTTGAGGAAGCACATTTGGGGTTCCAGGGGGGTATTCCGAAGGAGATTCGAGGAAACCCTTTCGACCCATTACAGAAGAGGCCAGGATGATCGTTTCGAGTCATACATCATCATATTCCGTCGATGGGATCACTAGGGTGCACTCCCACAACCCAGAAGGTGCGCAAACCCCCAACGGGTGACATCTGGAGCTTCTGGGGTCAGATCTTCAGTCCGACAGTTACCAGGATCAGTCTAGAGGCAAGGGCACTCCTTTTGGGACAGTTTCCAGCCCATTCCGACGAGTATCGCCATGAGGGTGAGTTTTCCAGTATCTGCAGCAGTTGTCGTGGGCTCTCGGAACTGCGTTTTGTCGATCTATCCGTGCATTCACAGATCAACCTTCATCTTCTGGTCACAGGTATTTCTTATTAGTTTTGTATTCCAGTGACAATCCATGAGATCTAGCTGATGACTAGTATATCTACTTCCAATAGATTATTGTGTTTCCTGCTTTTTCCGCATAATATATATCAGTGAGTTGTGTTGTCCTTTCTTTCGCATGCATCATATATATACTGGTAAAACACTAAATGAATGAAACACATGCGAAAATCACCAAGCATGTTAACACATTAACTCAAACGCATCCAGAAACCCCTAGAGTATTAGATCCCAGTGATAAAACAATAGTTCAACAATAGATATCCAGATCAGCTGGATCAGGGATATTTCAAGATAGAGACTACACCTGGGCCATTCTCCTTAGCCAAGTCATATGGCCATCTGAAGAGAATGTCTTCCTGATGCTAATACATGGAGAACATCAACGCCCTGGGCCATTCTCCTTAGCCAAGTCACATGGCCATCTGAGGAGAATGTCTGCCTGATGCATATGTGCCTCGAGTCTTTGTTGGTCCTTGTCAAGTCACATGATCAAGGATAAAGACTATGCCTGGTCCATTCTCCTTCTCACATGGCCAATTTGAGGAGAATGTCTGCCTGATGATGCCCAAAACATCAACAATTCCACATGTTAAGGATGACTACTTGGCACTCGAGGAGAGTTTATTTGATTTGGGGAGCATCTTTGGGGTCTTTTGACTCATTCACTCATGTATCATGGATATTGTTGTGTAGGGGGCATAATCACCTCATAGTTTATGTATTTTTGACCATATCTCTAGGGTTTGTAAAGAAATAATGGTATTTTATATTCTTTAAGGATAGAAGCTAGGAGAATATTATTATTATAATGAGAGGGTTGCTAGATCTCTTCATATAAATAAGGAAAGCACCTCTCATTTGTAATTTATTGCTAGAACTTGTGGAGAATACTGCTTGTCTACTATAATGACTATTTTTTTGCTATTGATGGATAACTAGAGTGACTTTTTGAGGATGATGTCTTGTAGATGCTTTAAAATTTCATGGATGTTTTTGGTTAGGGTTTTGTGGATGAATTGATTTCTTGAATAAGTGGTCTCTCTAAATCTTTATGGATTTTGTTTCTGAATAATTGTAAGTGTAGTTGTGCTTCTCTAGTGGTGGTGGTGCACTTCATTCTACTTTCTTGAACAAGTCCCTTCTTCAAATCTCTTGGAAGATTACTAGTGAAGTATCCATCCCTTTAACTATCTTGAAGCTTGTAAGGCACTAGGTAGATTTGCTAGTGTTTGTAGTGGACAACCCAACACTTTCTCAAGAGAGTCCTTAGATGAACCCATATGTCCAAAACAATTAGTAGGCACTAGTCTTTTATCATCTATTCAATCTTAAATTTAAAATTCCAATTTTTTTCTTTTATTTAGGGTAAATCTAGGGTTAGTTGAACTTACATTTAATTTTCAACCATAAAAAACCACATTTTGAGCTGAAATCCTAGGTTTTCTTGCATGTTTTTTGACCTAAAATCATCTCTCTTGGAAAATCGGCTTAGCTGGTTTGTATTGCAACAATTTTAGGGCCGACCATCTTGGTTTTATTGGCTATTATATGCTCTTGGATTTTCAGAATTAATAAGTGACTGAAACCCTAGTTTTATTCCTTTTTTTAGCCTTAAATTTCACTTGTTTACAATCTACTTAAGTGGCTGAAATGGCTGAAATATACTGCTGTTCTAAGTTGTTTACTGCTGTAATTTCTTATTTTTTATGCAATTTTTACAACAACCTTTAGTAATTTTCAGATTTGTGTTGTTTGGGGATAATTTTGCATTTGATAATCACTTGACAAATCCTCTAAAACAGCCCTAAAGTGAACAAACCCTAAATCTGGAATTTACTTTAAGTAACCACCTAGCCCATAACTTATTCGTCATATTAAATTGGTGGTAAATTGGGTGGTTACATAGGTGACCTAGGACTTGACTTATCTTGCCTTAGAAACCCTTAGGAACCCTAGGTGCTACTAGGGACGCCTCCCTTGTGTTGGACTTGTCCCTCACTAAAATGAGGGAAGTAGTCGTCTAGGTGACAATGGCAACACTTATAATGTTCCACCAGTCTTTGTTGCGGTTGTGGATAATCTGTAAAGCACCTCTTCTAGTTTTCCACATTAGCTAAATCTGCTTGGGCATGGACTAAGTTTGTGTGTCAACAATATCTCACTACTTCCATCACTTTGAGGGCTGCCTTGTTAGGCAACCGACTTCCTTTGGTTATTGAATTTCACTTTGCTTAGATGTCATGTAGGGTTGAAATGTTGTTTTGGCTTTGGAAGAAATGTAGTGATGTTTGATTTAATGCTACTATATCGTCAAAACCCCTTTCATGGTATGATGGCACTCTATTCAATGTTAGGCTATCATTGCAGATATTGTTTAGGCTTGGAAATTTCAACTCGAAATGGAGCACCTCTAGTAGCGTCAAGAGTATCACGGTGGGGCTCTTGTCCGATGAGTAGAGAATCACTTGGCCCTTTGCCTGGCTTATGTTGGATCGCAAAGGGGAAACAATTGGTCTTGTTGCCGTCCTAATACACACTTGCAAACGTGAGCAAAGTCCAGCTCACTTAGTGTGTCCTTGGAGGCACAATGCCTAGGTTCACAGTTCACATTGTCACCTTGACTGGAACCTCTTCCTTCTAGGCTTACTCCTAGGGAAGCCAAGGGGGGTAGACCCTAGTTACTAGATTGGATTAACGTTTATTGTTCTAGGAGTTGTTTTCAATTTGTTAAAAGGCTAAAGGGGGAAAACTAACCTAAGATGCTAAGGCAGCAAATGCAAAGTGCAAGTTATTCTAGATGACAATCAACCCCTTCCCTAAGTCAACTATGACTAGTGCCTAAGGTTGGGCAATGGGGTCAACTATGTTTAGGGGTGGTTCAATTACAAAAGTATTACAATTTAAACAAGTTGAACTATCCCACAAACTAAGAATTACAATTACTTACAAAAGAATTAAAGATGTTACAATGATTACACAAGATACAAATAGGTACAACAATACAAGAAAATCAAAGTGAGATCAACACATGAGCCAAGCATGCCCCAATAACACTTACTCTATTTTCAATGGCAACCATAAAAACACTCAAGACTCAAGAAGGTGATGCCTCCCCAAGTGGGATACTCAACCCCTTCTTGAATCACACCACAAGAGCAAAGAAACCAAAAGATATAACAATGTTTAACTCATATGCTTATAAAGACATGAAACATTTAAGACATAAACCATGTAGTTGCAATAAGGATTAGAAGCATGTAATTATTATTAATGTGTGTTCCTACACATACATCTAAAGCCCCCCAACACACAAGGATTTTCTATGCAACTAGATGTTTAAGGAGTTTCTTAAAAGTTGGATTAATTTTATTCCCTCCCCCTAAACTATGTTGGGGCTTTAAGCTTCCTCCTCCCTTGGCCAATTAACTGCCGGGTACTCAAGATAGTAAGGCAACGAGGCCCACCCTAGCTTCCCAGGGCAGCCTTGACAGTAAGAGTACTTCCCGGAAAGGATCCCCTTAAGGATCACGGGACGGTCCCCCGCCACTTCCTTCTATTGTTTTCCTCAAACTCGTTTTAGATGGTGGAGATGGCTGAATAAAGCTATCCTAAGAGTCTAAAATGTTATTATGACCCTCGGGTGGGTCTTTAGGTGTGTTTGGTTGATTTTAAGAGTGTTTTAGGTGTTCAAAATTTTAGTTTTTAGCCCAAAACCGAAAATGAAATTGCTGCTAAGAGTGTGCTTGCAAAATGTAAATAAAATGATCATAAACACATCTAAAGCATCAATGGAAAGCTGCAAGAAGTATATCATTCATTTACCACCATTCCATATGTAAACTTGAAAGTAAGATGTGATGTTAGAGCAAGAACAACTTGCCACTTATAACAGAAAATTGCTTGAAAATGTAAAGCTATGAAAGTGAATGTTTAGCCCATAAAGTCAAGATAATATGAATGAAAAGCTCATAGAGTAAAGACAATCACCATAGCATCTCATCCATCACTAGATATCCAACTTTGCAAAAGGAAAAGGGCAAGAACAACTTGCCTAGTGAGAATGGGAGTGAAACTTTAAGATCTTAGATTACTCATCCACACATATGTTAACCATTAAAATGATAGATGTGCTTGAAAATTAAAACTTAAC
>SNQJ01S0007908.1:318932-329031 GCA_010110895.2 Picea sitchensis | reverse complement strand
ATGGAAGACTTATGAACTAAAGCATCGCGAGACCTAGAACTAGAGGTTCTCCCAGATGGAGGGAGAAGACTATGATGATTACTTGTTCCAACAAACCAGACTTATCTCTACATAAGTCATTATATCATCCGCAACATCCATGAGTTGGAATTCTACATCAGATGAATGCAAAGAATGTTCTCCAAAGAAATTGAATAAAGAGCGTATGAAGAGCAATCTCAAGACTTTGAGGCATACCAGAAAGAGACTCCTGTATGCAGATAAGAAGAAGATAACTTGGTGGAGAACCTCCAAGTGCACAACAGAAGCGTGGTGAAGATTTTCTATAACATCAAGATGACTACTTAGTAGATCATATCTCATGATGACAGAAGAAGTGCCACATGGATATGTTCCATCTTTCCAACTATGATATACTCTATTGTTCAGATCTACATGAAGCCTTTACAGTGTTCCAGATTAAAGTACATTTGAAATCAAGCATTACATTATCCATGATGAAGTCCAGAAAGGAGAAAATGATTCTCCAATACATATCTCCACAGATGAGTAGATAAGCAGACATTTTGGTAAAGCCTCTATCCAAGATGAAAGAGTTTGCGTACTCAAGCTGGAGCTCATGGAAACAACTTCCTTCTTATTGATAAAGGAAGAAATGACTCTCCAAGTTAGGAGGGAGCACTGAAAACATTATTAAAAACATTCATTCTTTAAAATTGAAAAATAGTCCATCTTGGACAGATGCTTTCCTGTTCGGAAAGTGGATTGAGATTTCTGACGGACAGTGAATTTCCATTGTGGTTAACATGAGAAGTAGTCTGATTGCTGATGTATCATAGACAGCGACTACCCATTGTGGTTAACATGGCGAGTGGTCTAGGGCAGTCTCTCTTCTTGAGGGTTACTCAAGAAGACTGGCCTGCCTAGCCGGACAACGATTTCTCATTGTGGTTAACATGAGGAATGGTCTGTTTTGGAGGTTGATGAAGGACAGTCTTGTCCTCTTGTGGTTAACGGAGGAAATGGTCCAGACAGTCATTCCTTAGGGTTATACATTCTCTTTAGGGTGCACTTTGATTAGTGTAGGAGGAATGGCCCAGGGTGGGGAATGGCCAGGCTCAACAATCAAGGACAAACATTCCTTAGGGTTTTCACATTCTCTCCAGGGTGCACTTTGATTAGTGTAGGAGGAATGGCCCAGGGTGGGGAATGGTCCAGGACAGACATTCCTTAGGGTTTATATATTCTCTCCAGGGCGCACTTTGATTAGTGTAGGAGGAATGGCCCAGGGTGAGGAATGGTCCAAACTCAGACATTCCTTAGGGTTTATACATTCTGTCCAGGGTGCACTTTGATTAAGTGTAGGAAGAATGGCCCAGGGTGAGGAATGGTCTAGGCTCAGAAATCAGAAACAATCCTTCTTCCTTGTTTGAGAAGAATAGGGCAGATAGCCCATTGCTGATGTTCTAAACTGAGGGCAGATATTCTTTCATATCTCACAGACGTGAGTGAAAGATTGGCCCAGATGATTAAATTTATATCATAACATTGTTTCTGTGCAGGTTGCTATCAGATGTTTGTTATGGAGATCATATGACAGTAGATGAAGACTACTGAGGTGGATATGTTCCACTATTTGTGAGGCTAGGGTTTGGACTATCTGATCAGCTCTTTGTGATGCGCTATCCTTGGGGAAAGGTGCGCTACCCTTTGTTTGACTATCTAGCCTAGGGTTTTCTTCTGGAGTAATTCTCAGTCAAGGTTAAGGTGCTTTGAGGGTGGCTTCGGCCTATGGTTGGGTGACGAGGGTATCGTCAATGGTAAAACGAGCACACCATTTTCTATATTCTAACATTATGTTGGGTATTGGTGAGCACTCTGTTTTGTAGATGCTGGATTCTCGTATGCTCTCCTTCCCAAATGTGAAGATCAAACACACGTCCCCATGTGGAGCCAGATGTTGACCACCTATTCAACTAGGGGGTCAACTCCATGTACCATGAATATATGCATCATCATATGCTACCAAGTCAGAGACTTCCTGGTTCTACAAAGCATTTTTGGCCTTCAACACGTATTTTTGTAATTGGAATTTCCGCTCCCCTGCGTGGGATAATAATGTAATAGGTCTGCATGGATCATAGTTAGGTCAGTTACCTTAGGCTTTCTTCATTAGGAGAGTTCCTTTCACTGAGTGTTTTTTTTCCTCAGGTTATTAATTTGGCTTAACCAGCCTTATTAATTTCCCTTGAGTTTTTCACTCCCCACAAATAATTCCTCCAAAGTGGTGAAATGTGTTCTAATGGTGTCATCCTCTGGTAGCTAGTGTTTAGGAATGATGTAAATGACCATGTAAGACATCTCAGAAAGTTTCGCAGAATTTTGTCGAGTCTAGATAGTTTTTTTTTTAATTAATTAAAATTGCCTAAGGTTGGGTAATTTAATTAATTAATTTTTAATTAATGTTTTATAAATAATGTAAAAACTAGGTCCTTGGGGTTTTGCTAGGGGTATTTGTGCTCAAAAGAAATGGAATGAGACCCCCTACACCCTTGGACCAAGTTTCAGCTCAATTGGACACCTTTTGCTAGGTGTTTGTCCATAGAGAATCCAAGTCAGTCAAAACAACAATTTTAATTGCTAAGCTTGACAAGAGAAAGGCATCTACAAAGTGTCATGTTCATGTGGGAAATGTTACATTGGTGAAACTAGACGATCATTCCAGGTAAGGATTAAGGAACACGAAGCAGACATCAGAAAGGAACGTACCCGTACCTCCGCCTTAGCAGAACACTCCCACAAAACCAAACATCATGTTTGCCTTGAGGATACCAAGATACTAGCAAAAGAGGGTACCATTACTACAAAGGCGCTTAAGAGCCATACAAAGGAAATAATCAAGCACCCAACAAGCATGAGCAGGGGGTGGCCTAGATGTTAGTAGCTTTTGGCACCCATTAATCAACCAATTAAAGGAACATCCAGGGACAAATCAAGTTTGACACTAACCTTTTCCCACTTGTTTTTGTTTATATTGAGTAGGTTTAGGTATCCAGTCTTAATTCTTATTTAGTAACTCCCTAATTTCACTACTAACTTAAAATTTTCTCTTTACACTTATTAATTTATACCCTTACTAGATATTATTACCACTAACTTATAACACTATCATTTCTATTTCTAAATATAACTTAAACCAAGTGCTCAACCAAAATAAACTAAATAGGTTATCCTTAATATTAATACAATCCTTTGTTATTAAGATAAAACACTAATAAACCCACTACAATTAAACTAACAAT
Source organism: Picea sitchensis (assembly GCA_010110895.2). Lineage (NCBI taxonomy): Eukaryota > Viridiplantae > Streptophyta > Pinopsida > Pinales > Pinaceae > Picea > Picea sitchensis. Next base: position 325,729 of record SNQJ01S0007908.1, on the reverse strand, counting down.
ACTTAATAATTAATTAATTAAAAGTAAAACCTAATTAACTAAACCCTAAATAACATAATAATTAATTAATTAAAAGTAAAACCTAATTAACTAAACCCTAAATAACAAATTAATAACTAAAGGGTAACCACTACTATTAAATAACTAAGAAAGAGTAAAACCTAACAAATTAACCAAAACCCTAAACAATTAAATATATTTCCATTAATCACATTATATTAATTATTTTTTCTGATAATAAAGACAGCCGACTTTATTAAAATAACTTTCAATTGTCCGGCATTTATAGTATTAATTGGTGACGATCAGCTAGCTCTAACTTGACGATTAGTCCTGATGATGAATCTTGATTCGGATTCGAAACGTCGACGACGAAATGATACAAATTGTGGATTATCCGATGAACACTTGTGAAACTCCTCACCACAGAAACTTGAAAACAACAATATCTTCCCTGTACGGAAGGGAAACCTGGAACAATTTCCGTTTACTGGAAAAACTACGGATCAAAATTGTTAGACGAGCTGYTGATCTYGATTTCCTTAAAAAATGCAGAGACAATAACCTAACCCCRATTTTTGCCCTCATCAAAATAAAGACARCCGACTCTATTAAAATAACTTTCAATTGTCCKGCATTTATAGTATTAATTGGTGACGATCAGCTAGCTCTAACTTGACGATTAGTCCTGATGATGAATCCTGATTCGGATTCGAAACGTCGACGACGAAATGATACAAACTGTGGATTATCCGATGAACACTTGTGAAGCTTGACATGGTAAAAATGTCATTTTTTGTAATCTTGAGCAAATTGAGTAAAGTAAAGGTGGGAGATGATGAGAAAACACTTTTCTAACCTTTTCCAACCCTCACATCACTCCCTCACCTAGCCATTAAGCAAAAACGTCACTTTCCCTAGAGAGGTGTGCCCCCCTTCTAGAAAGTCTCCAAAAAGTAAAAAAATAATAAAAAATTTAATGAGAGACTTATTCTATCCTTGGGTGTGCCTCCCTAGACCCTACAACTCATCATTTGACTTGCCAAAGCCTTTCCAACTCACTCCAACTCATTTCCACTTCATCCATCCATGCCAAAACCCTAACTTACCAAAATCTTAAAAGTGACTTTTCCTTGATGTGTGACACTTGTAACTCATCCAAGAGGGGTAGCTTTGCCTTCCCAAGTATAAATAAGAGCCCTCCCTCACTCATTTCTCACCATCTCTTGAGCTATTGTTATGCTACCATTTTCTTGCCTCGTCTCTCTCTCATCTTTTCATCTTGCTTTCATTCCATCTTGCTCTTGGGGAGCTTGGAGCAATTAGTTGCTGCAACCTCTCCATTTGATAATAAGAAAAGGCTTTGGAGGATTTTGGAGTACAAGGATTGTGTCTTGGTGCTTTCATGAATATGAGGTGACATTGTTTATTTATGCATTTTGTGGAATATTGAGTAGATCTCTTGAGTAAATTAGTTTGCTTGGATAGGTTAGGAAATAGTGTAGTTGCTGGCCTAATGTGTTGGATAGCTAATGATATAAATTAGTTTATGTTATTTGCTTATACAACTCATATCTACTCTTGTCTCACATTGTGTTTCAAAGTTTGCAGGTTGTTTCAAGGGCTTTGTTGGGATAGGTTCAAGCAATAAGTTACCCTCATATCTCACTAAAACTCCATAGCTGTTCCTTTTTCATTTTCTGTTATATCTACATTCAGATTTTGGTTGTTAACACTCTTAGATAGGTCATTTTATTACATAAATTTTCTTAAAATTGTATGCAGAAAATTTCTATTGAAAACCAATTTTTTTTTTGACTTTGTTGTGAGTGTTGCAACATTTCCAGCAAACAATATCTTGCTGGTTTTTGCAGGTTCTCGCCATGTCAAGGGGTTATGCTGCCCATTTTCAGTCACAACACACACCAAAGACCCCCCTTTTGAGAGGGTAACAAAACCCTTTCATTTTCTTCTCCTTTCTAAGCATTGTAAGGAAGCCCAAAGGGGGTCCCCAAGTGGTTTGCCTTCTCTTTAAATTTATGTTTTGTAAAGCTTGTTAGTGCCTACATCTTGGGTGAGAGTTTGGCAAAGCCACCCCCCATAATCGTAAGGCTAGGTTGTATATTTAATTTTCTACATAATTTTTTTATTTTCTTTGCCCCACTTGTCATTAGGACAAGATTGTGTGGCTAGGAGTGCTTTAGTTTAGTTTTTTTCATTTTCAACCCCCTTTGGCACAAAATAGGAAGGTTTGCCTCCACCTTGTGCCATTGTGAGTGGTTTGTATTTCTTGTTCTTTCCTTTCAAGTTTTCCTTTCCTTATTGCCTACACCTTGGATGAGAAGTTGGCGAAGCCAACCCCCAATATAGTATGGCTAGTTTAGTTGTTTATTTTCTATGATGTGCTTAAAGGATTAAAATTATCTAGAAGTAGATCTCACACAACTAAGTACTAGCTTAAGCCCATGGAGGCATAGATTTAGATCTCATGCTTTAAAGTCTCTTTTATTTGCAAGTTTTACTTTCCAAGCATTTATCTTATTGCAAATGTTCATGCGCCAATGGTGATGGTTTAAGGCAACTCAATATTTTAATTGCAAGCTTTTGTGGTTTTCCCTTTCATGCTTTACACATAACATTTTGTGGGTAGACACTCATTTTCTTGCAAGTTTAACATTTCGGTTTTGACATTATTTCACATATTTTGGGCAAGTAAACGTCACTTTTTCACACCCAAACACTAAAATTAACTTAGTCCATAGGCATAATAATCAACTAGACTTAATAGGGCACCTCTACTGACCCAACTTTGCCATTTAAACGAGGACTAGAGGAAGCAACGGAAGCTGATAGGTCGGCGACGGTCTCGTGGCGCTCAATACTCCCCCCGCTTAACAGTTACTTGGTACAAGCGGGGGGAGTATTGGGTTGACACTTAGCTAGGATTAAAACCTCACTTAATAATCTTTAATTAATCCTTCATCCACTTCAACTTTGGGCATCTATTTACACTTGCAAGCACTTCCTTTTACATTTACTTTTACATGCAAGCTTATCTCTATGGTTGTGGATTAATCACTAAGTGGTCATAAATTGTGCTTGTGGACATTTTCCCTTTAAAGCTTTTATTTTTCAATAAGTTATCTTTGGTGTGATCCCTCAAGAAGTTGCGCATCCTTTGGAGGCACTATCTTGTTGGGTCCTAAGTGATCTTGTTTGTCATTGAAAACAGTCCAATAGAGTAGTGCATCCTTTTGAGTAGTGCATCCCTTTGGGAGACTTTCTATTGTTGAGCATGCTTGGCTTGTGGTGTTGATGAATGTATCCATTTGAGAATCTTTAAATTCCTGCACATTCAAGCAATTGTTAGTTGATCTTTTTGTATCTTTGTATCTTTTGTTTAACTTTGTTGTAACATTTAGATATTCTTTATTGTAATCTTTGTAAATATTGTGTAATTGAAAACCCTCAAACTTTAGTTGACCCCTTGCCGAATCTTAGGCACTAGTCTTAGTTGTCCTAGGAAAAGGTTTGATTGTCATCTTATATTGTTGCACCTTGCATTTTTTCCTTTGCATCATAGGCTAGATTTTCCCCTGGGTTGATAACACAGTTGGCACAGAGAATTGAAGACAAGAAAAGAATTCCTAAGCATGTATAAGAGCCTAAACGTGAATAATGCAATGGCTTGTCATTGAAAGTGAGCCAAATGTGCAAGACGTCTTGTTTTGAAAGATTGATAGGCATAACCTTGGGTTGATTGTCAGTCTCGTCTTAGTAAAGAAGGGAAAAAGTATGTGTAGTTTTGTTTATAAGGCATCAACTGTATAAGATAAAAGCTCCATCTCATCAACAAAAGAAGACATGAATTATTATGTTAAGCAGGTTGACACTCTTAATTTGACCTAAAGTTCACCTGAAGAGAATCCTCCATTTATTCATTGGATAAACTAAATAGAAGAGGGGAGAGAGGATACCCATGGTTCATTCTTTCAATGTTGAAAATTCTCTCTATGATCCCTTTTGGTGTGCAAACCTTCCCAAGATAGTCTTGTACAGTGATATAATGGCATTTTGAACCCTTTCTTGAATCTCCAATGACTACCGCTGCTCAAGTAAGGTCCCTCGCAACTGTTTGAAAGACTCTGAAATTCCACAAAGCAATGAAAGGCTGGTGTGTTCTTGGACTTGGCTTAATAACCATTCTCATTATTAAAATATGATCAATGTACAGTAACTTCTATGGTAACCATGGATACTGAGCTGCTGACTCATACTTGTTTGAGGTCCATATTCCAGGCTTGAAGTCATTTAATGCGTACCCCGAAGCCTTTAAAAGATGAGTTACTTCCATGTCTAATCATTTTGATTCTGGCACAAATGGACCTAGTCCATTATAATATCTGATGGATCAGGTTCATTTCTAATTAATGCCTTTTTATCCTCAATTGGAAAGGGATATTGATGTATGGTTACTATCTATACAAGACACAAGTCCTGAGTTTCAGATATGTCATGGTGATTCGGATTTAGGAGCGGAACGAACTGATCAACCGACTGAATACAATAAACACAGAGATAGGAAGAAGAATAACACAAATATCCAGTGAACAATATCTTCTATTAAATAATGAAATAGGTTGAAATTGTAAAACTGCAGAACTAAAACTTGCTCGAATGGTGGTAGCTGTCTCTGAGAAGAGATGTGGCTGCTATGCGCATCCGTCTGAGAAGAATGGATTACAATGAGGCTCCAGAGGCCCTTTTCATATTACTCATGAATGCCAAAACCCTAGACATCCAAAAACCTAACCTAGAATGTGAAACGCCAAAAGTCATGTGGGCCCTATGGGTAAGTTGGTGTAATTTGGTACCTCAACTTCCTAGGGTCGTAACTTTTGCATACGACCTTCGTTTTAGGCGCATGATAGTCGGTTGGAAAGGTCTTTCAGAGAACTACACATTCCGCCATCAGACTGTGACTCCATCTACAGTCTGACTGTGGCGAGCCAAAACAACAACGTTTAGAGCCCCAAAATAGCCCTGGAAATACAACAAGATGTGCTGACATGAAAACATACAAAATAAGCCAGTTGGATTAAGCGAGATTCCACCCATATCCACCTAGAGAATGTGTGGGGCTTCAGATAGCCTCAGAAGTGTAGAACTCACAATTATAAAGCAGTACAGAAGGATGTGCCGAACAAAAACGGACACGAGGAACCAATTGGAATAGGTGGGTGGCCACCAATATCCACCTGGATCAATCCTCCCCCCTTAGGAAGCAATGGTCTCCATTGCGTTGAGTTCCCCCATCAAGTGAGGAAACTTTTGTTGGATTTGGCCCCGGTGAGCCACTTGCCTTGGTGTAGGAGTTGCCCTGCCTTGACAACCTGATAAAGATGGATTCGTGTTGGCGAGTGCCCTTGACCTGTGTGTCCACTATTTGATTGGTGGATGCTTGTTCCATGCAGTCAGGGTTGAGCTTTGTTGGTGTCAGTTGTTCGACGATCTCAGAGGTGTCCAATAATAGTGGCAAATATGGCCGAAGGAGGTCCACATTGAATACTGGATGCAGACCAAGGAAGGGTGGAGTGTTGAGCTCAAAAGCATTGCTATCCACAACCTTGGTGATAGTGTAAGGCCCATAACGAAGTGGGCGAAGCTTCTGATGGGGCCCAGTGAGACGCTCCTTGTGCAAATGTAACCAGACTTTATCGCCAACCTGAAACTGGTGTGGTACTCTGTGTTGATCATGGCGTTGCTTGTACTTAGCATTGGATTTTTGCAAAATCTCCTGGACCTGTTGGCGGATTTGTTGAATCTGCTCAATGAATCTGGTGGCTTTGTCGATCACAGACTGATCAGGGGAAGAGTCTGTTTGTGCGGTGGCAAGAGGAAGTGCAACATCAATGGGTCCCAAGGGTTGGAATCCCAGACCCACTTGAAATGCGCTATGGCCGGTGGAACTATGGAGAGCCCTATTGTAACTGTGTTGGACATATGGGAGACTCTCGTCCCATGTACGAGGATGCTTAGAATTGTACATGCGCAGGATGTGCACAATCATTCGATTGACGACCTCAGTTTGGCCATCGGTTTGGGGGTGGAAAGCAGTGGATTTTGTGGGCTTAGTGTCCAACAGAGATCAGAGACTCGACCAAAAGGTGTTGAGGAACCTACTGTCTCGGTCGGAGATGATGGTCTATGGTATCCCAAAGTGGACCTGTTGACCGCCTCTCCAACTAGGTGGTCAACTCCATGTGCCATGAAGAGATGCATCATCAGATGCTCATTTGTTGAAGACTATTTGGTTCTACAGGGCATTTTTGGCCCCAACACTTCTTTTTGTAACTGGAATTTCCGCACCCCTGCATGGGTCAATAATGTAATAGGTCTGCATGAGTCATAGTTAGGTCAGTTACCTTGGGATCAGTTCATTGGGAGAGTTCCTTTCACCGAGGGTTTTTTATCCTCAAGTTATCAATTGGGCTTTTCAACCTTATTGATTTCCCTTGAATGTTCCCCTCACACTTGCAATAATTCCTCCAAACTGGTGAAGGGCATTCTAATGGGCTTATCTTCTGGTAATTATTGTTAGGAAATGATGTAAATGACCATGCAAGACATCTTAGAAAGTTTCGCGGAATTTCCTTGAGTCTAGATTAGTTTTTTTTAATTAATTAATTTTTAATTAAATTTCCCTAAGTTTGGAGGTTTAATTATTTAATTAATTAATTATTTTTGAGCAAAAATTGTAAAAACTAGGTCCTGGGACTTTTGATAGGGGTATTTGT
>SNQJ01S0007908.1:301483-317924 GCA_010110895.2 Picea sitchensis | reverse complement strand
ACCTTTTACTTCAAGTTTTAGGGCTTTTTGTACATAGATCTAGTCATTTTGTTGATTTTAGTGGCTCATTAGCTTGGGAGAAGGATTGGTACGGCCTCCTCCCACGTGTGAGCTTAGGGTAGCTTAGGGCAAGTGCAAATCTTTCTCTTTTCAATTTTTTTAGCACTTCCTCAAGCTAGGACGTGGGGTTTGGTTGATGAGGGTCATCTTCTAAGCCTAGGACGTGGGGTTAGTGAGCTATCTTGTAGAGTTGCTTGCTTGCTTCTCTTGCTTGTCTTTCTTACTTGTCTTTCTCTCTCTTTTCAAGTTGCTTATAAGTTTAATAATTGCCTACATTTTGGGAGAGGAATACCCCAAATAGTAAGGCTAGGGTTTTAATGTGCTTGTGATCTATTCATGTTTTAAAGTCTAAATATTCTACTCACACACACACTTTAATCCTTAGTTTAAGCCCTTGGGGCATAATCAACTTACTTGCATGTTTAAGTCATTAAGATCTACCTCTTTTTACATGCTTAAATCCAACACACTAAATGCCTAATGTTTTAATAGTTTAGTAAATGGTTTCTCCTTTCATGCTTTAATATCTTAAGGCCATTTGCCAACACACCTAATTTAACAATTGTTGGATAAGTTGATAGTGTAGGTGCATACTTAAATCTTCATTTTCCTTTTCACACTTAATGCTTTGATCTTGATGCTCTTAACAAACATAAGATAAGTGTGGTAATCTTGATTTCCTTTTTTGGGCAAGTTGTTCTTGCTTTGTGCTTTAGTATTCTTTTACAATCTTTCTCATGTTAATGGTGCGATCATGGTGACCAACTAAATTGTTATTTCAGCTTGCTTTTACATTGCTATACATGTGTTAGATGCTTCATTCTTATGCTTAGATAACACACCTAACAAGTTGAAGTGAGTTTCGGCCTTGGCAATAAATCACCACTTTAAGGCATCTTAAAATCACTAAAATACACCTAAAAGTCTAACCAATTGATATATCAACTTAATAGACTTAATAGGGTACCTTAGACCACCATCTCCACCATCTAAAACGGGGATTGAGGAGGGAAACAGAAGGTGATAGGCCGGGGACGGTCTCACAGCGCGAAGGAGCGTCCTTTCCGTAAAAACTCAATTCTTTGGGCTGACTTGTGACAGCTAGGGTAGGCCTCGTTGCCTCACTTCTTGAGCATCCAACAACTATTTGGCAATAGGGGGAGGAGGTTTTCGGTGAAACACTTAATAAGGGTAATAAAATCATTTCAATCTTATGAACCCTTAATCACTAAGTATTTGATAACCTTGGTTCAAATCGATATATCTTGTGGTTTAATACTTGCGAACCTAATCTTTAAATCTTTAATACAAGTAATACTTTGTGGTTAACTAAGTATCATAATCATTGTGGAACACTTGTGCCTTAACTTTTAAATCTTCTAAGTTTCCTTTGAATTGTGAATGTTGATGTTGCCATTGAGGAGCAGCCCAATAGAGTCAGTGCTATTGGGATATGCTTAGGCTTAATGTGTTGATGATGCTCTCGCCTTGATTTTCTTGATATCCTGCACATTGAAATAATGTGGTTAGCTTGTTGTATTGTATCATTATATTTCTAGCATTCTTTATTGTAAGTATTGGTACCTATTCTTTTGTAAGTAACTTGTAATTCTATTGTAACGAAACACCCTTTAACTATAGTTGACCCCTTGCCCAACCTTAGGCACTAGTCTTAGTTGACTTAGGGAAAAGGCTTGCTTAACACACTAACCCTTTCATCTTGCATTGCTGCCTTAGCATCATAGGTTAGATTCCCCCAAACCTTAACTAATTAAAAACAACTCCTAGAACTTAAACTCTAAATCTTATAAAGAAACTAGGGTCTACCCCCCTTGGCTTCCCTAAGAGTAAGCCTAGACGGAAGAGGTTCCGGTCAAAGTGACAACGTGGGCTATGAACCTAGGCATTGTGCCTCCAAGGACACACTAAGTGAGCCGGACTTAGCTCACGTCTGCAAGTGTGTATTAGGATGGCAACAGGACCCAAACTCGTTCGAAGAAGAGCTTGGCAGTATCTACCGCTGTGACATTCTTCTTATAGGCTATGAGGATGACCATCTTCGAAAACCGATCAACGACCACAAACACGCAGTCATTTCCGTGCTTGGTGGATGGAAAACCAGACATGTAATCCATTGAGATGGATTCCCACGACTTCTCGGGAATAGGAAGAGGGGTGTATAAGCCTTGCTTCTTGATGATTGGCTTGGCAATGGCATAGGCAGTGCAAGATCTGATATACTTGCTGATGTCCTGTCAAAGTTTTGGCCAATAAAAATGTTTCTGAAGAATGGCCACAGTTTTCTCTACGCCAAAATGTCCCGCCACCCGACTGTAGTGGGCTTCCCAAATCAGCTTTGCATGCTCGCTTGTAGGAACACAAAGATGGCCCAGGTGGCATAAGATTCTGTCCTAAATGTGAAAATCAGTGAGAGTGGCGCATGTACCCAAGAGCTGATATGTGGTGGCGAAGTCTGGATCTTGCTGATAAAGTTGGGGCCACTCCGATGCTTCATGTCCATAGGAATGGAGCACAGTGGTGAGTGCAGCCACAGGGGGCCGACTGAGGCAGTTAGCGACACGATTGGAGATACTTGTCTTATACTTGATGTTGAGATGGAACTGTTGCAGGTAGGTGGACCACTTCTGATTGCGGTCGTTCTGCGATTTCCCCTGTGTTTGTATGAACTGCAGAAGCTTGTGATCGGTGTGTATGATCGTCTCTTTCCTCAGAATGTAATGTTTCCATTGACGACAGGCTTGTACAATGGAATACATTTCCTTGTGATAGGTGGGGTATATTTCCGGACAGTATCGGAGAGTGTCTCACTATGGTATGCCACAGGATGCCTATGCTGAGTGAGAACTGCACCCACAACATAGTCAGATGCATCAGTCTCAATCTCGAATGGTTGTTGCAGATCGAGCAAGGAGAGTATTGGAGCTGAGCACAAGCGATGTTTCAGATCATCAAATACTCGTTGTTGCTCCTTCCCCCACACGAACTTGGCTCTACCACCGCCCTTGGTCACCTGGCTGAGGGCCCATGCAATATGGGAGAATCCCAACACGAACCGTCGGTAGAAATTGGCTAGTCCCAAGAAGCTCCGAAGCTCGGTCAGTGTGGTCAGGGCTGTCCAGTCACAGATGACTTGGATCTTAGCTGGATCAACATGTACCCCATGCTCATCAACAATGTAGCCCAGGTATTGGACTCTGTTCATGCCAAAAGAGCATTTTTCCAAGTTGGCATAAAGCTTGTGCTGTCATAGAGTGCTCAAAACCTGTTGAATATGCTGCATGTGCTCCTCCCACGTTTTGCTGAAGATGAGGATGTCATCCAAATATACTACCAGAAAGGAGTTGGTAAAGGGTCTCAATACATCATCCATCAATCGCATGAAAGTGGCTAGTGCATTTGTTAATCCAAAGGGCATGACTAGCCATTCGTAGAGACCTTCTTTAGACTTGAAGGTTGTCTTCCAGACATCAGTTGGTTCGATGGGAACCTGGTGGTAGCTAGACTTTAGGTCAATCTTGCTGAAGAACTTTTCCCCCTTGAGTTGGTCAAGAAGGTCATCAATCCTGGGAATGGAGTAGCGGTTCCTAACTATGATTTTGTTTAAGGCTCCATAATCACCAGTACAATCGGGCTTCCGTAAGGGGAGGAGTTGGGTCTGATGTGCTCCTTTTGAAGAAGCTCTTGGATCTGACGCGATTTCGTCATTCTCCATCAGTGAGCCCCAATAGACTGGTCCATTAGGTAGAGGTGTGCCGGGGGTCAGATCAATTGGATGCTTGACTTGGCAGTGTGTTGGTACCCTTGTAGGTGAGGCGAAGATGTTCCGGTATTTTTCCACGATCCTGTCCACTTGCTTCTGCTGCAAAGAGAGGTGTTGTGTAGAGGCCACGGATGTGGCGATGACCTTCTGCTTACTGTGAGCACGGATCACAAAGAAGACGAACTTCCCGGTCTGTGAAATGACCTTACTGCATTGCTTAGTAGAGATTAAAGAAATAGCAATAGGCGGTGCCACCTCTGGGATCCTATAATATTGTCTACCCAAAGTAATAATAACACTATGGGGTCTAGACTCATACACAACATGACGCTTCCACAAATATGGTTTTCCTAAAAGAACATGGGATTCTTTAATGGCGTCCCGGAAGGAATCCCATGTAGGGGCCACCACAAAAATTTCAGATTCCTCCCCAACCCTTTTCTCAGAGTAAGTATCCCACCAGTCTTTAACATGGGGAATGGCCTTGAGGAGTGCAAAAGTGATATTTTCCCTATCGGAAAAATTGTGGACCGAAAAATATCCTTCGAGCAGATTCAACCATTTATTTACAGCATCCGCATCTATCAGTCCTTCAAATAATGGAATATCAAAATTTACATGTACCTTGAAGGGGGTTGCATGGCCGCTTGATGAAGATGCTTCTCTCATGGGCAACCGTCGAAGGATCTGTGCGAAGTTGTCCATCATTTTGTTCCTTTGTCGCGCGAGGGCTTCCTCGAGCAACATTTTAATAGGATCTCCTACTCCATCATCTTTCTTTTCGTCTGCCATGGGTTGTTGTCGGGCTCGGCTCGATTGGTTCGAGTTCCAACTTCTTGTACCCAGACCTTGTTGGGGACATGCACGAAGAAAAATAAATGGAGAGAAAACCGCTCTGATACCACTGATCCGGATTTAGGAGAGGAACGAACTGATTAACAAACTGAATACAATAAACACAGAGATGGGAAGAAGAATAACATAAATATCCAGTGAACAATATCTTCTATTAAATAATGAAATAGGTTGAAACTGTAAAACTACAGAACTGAAACTTGCTCGAATGGCGGTAGTTATCTCTGAGAAGAGATGTGGCTGCTACACGCATCCGTCTGAGCAGAATGGATTACAATGAGGCTCCAGAGGCCCTTTTCATATTACTCATAAATGCCAAAACCCTAGACATCCAAAAACCTAACCCTAGAAGGTGAAACGCCAAAATTCATGTGGGCCCTATGGGTAAGTTGGTGTAATTTGGTACCTCAACTTCCTAGGGTTGTAACTTTTGCATATGACCTCCGTTTTAGGCGCGTGATAGCCTGTTGGAAATGTTTTTCAGAGAACTACACATTTTGCCCTCAAACTGTGACTCTGTCTACAATCTAACTGTTGCGAGCCAAAAAAACAACATTTAGGGCCCCAAAATAGCCCTGGAAGTATAGTAAGATGTGCTGAATATGGCTAGATTAACCTTCTAATATGGCTAGATTAACTCATGTTATGAATATTAAAGTTTAAACATTAAACTAATGATCCCAGTATAAAATGAAGAATGATTGTTCAACAACATGATAGACTGTCAATTTCCTAAAGCAAGAATCCATTTATTGCGTAGTTTGTAAGCTTATTCAACTTTTGGCAAGCATAAGATAACTTGTCCTCACAGAACTGCTAAAGTTGGTAACCTTTGCAATACTTTCAATAAATTGTATCAGTATTAATAGCAGTCATTATTTATTCATAACAACTGCGGTGTACAACATTGAGTAGAAAGGAAATCTTCAACAAGAAAATTCTGATTTTTAAGTGATCTTTTAGAGTAGGACTACCACCATTCTTGTACACCATCCACATGATGGCTCAATAAGATATGATTTCATTTGTCAAAATGTTTTTTGTGGTTTAAGGTCAAATTGCAATTTTGAGGGCTTCTGCATTTTGGACCAAAAGCACTAGGCTCAAGATAGCCAAGATAGTTTTGGGGAACCTCTAGAACTGAGGTTTTTAGTATTTCATGTATTTGAATATTTTGATCAAACTACATCTAAGGGAGCATTAGATTTGACTTTTTGAGGCATTCTAGAAAGATCTCTTCCTGAAAAGTTGGGATGGGTTGCCTCTATAAATATTGTTGAAGGTAAATCGTTTTTCTTCAAGGGTTATTTGAGGTTAGAGAGGATTAGGGTTGTTTTGCGAATAGTTGAAATGAATATATACATACATTGGCTATCTTCAGTATTTCATTGTTTAGTTATTACACATTTATCCAGATATGATATGTTTTGCATGATATAATCCATGTTGCTGGAATGTTGTGTATATGTCATTTCATATTTCTTAACCATTCTAAACCCCTTGATTGTTGTTAGTGTTGATGTTTGGACAACATCGGGAAGACATTCTCTTAGAATAATAATTAATAATATAATTATTGATTATTAAATATCATATATAATAGGTAAATGATAATAATAAATAGTTATTGATTATTCAAGGGACGCATCCTTTCATGGATGGTCACCATATGTTCCCTATATATGGAACGCATCATTGTAATAATATATCGATTATATCTCATATGAAGAAAAACCAACATGTTATCAGAGCAGGTTGAGTGGGTGTGACTCCCTCATGGGAGAGCCCAGGGAAAATGAGAGCCTAAGAATTATGTCCTACGTGTGCTTAGGCGTAGGAGTAGGAATTGAGAAAGTAGTTGTTGTGGGTTCTTCTCTATTCATTTATTGTTTTTTGCCTCTCTGAGTTTATGGTAGTAGTTTTGATTTTGGCGGTAGTTAAATACCACTGTATTCCCCTTCAGTTTCGATTTGCTGCTCACTATTGAATTTTTGGGCATGGATGTCCACGAGTTTAGCTACATAGTTGGCAGAGAAACTACCATTGATTGTAGCAGATGCGCTATTGATCCACTAAAAGGAATGCAATCAAATTGCAACATAGTTGCTCGATTTCGTGGATGTCCACGAGTTTAGCTACATAGTTGGCAGAGAAACTACCATTGATCGTAGCAGATGCACTATTGATCCACTAAAAGGAATGCAATCAAATTGCAACATAGTTGCTCGATTTCGTGGAAGATTAGGCTTGAAATCTTTAATCTTGAAAGCAAGGGATTATAGTAGTGGAATGGATCAATAGCGTAGATGTGATACCATAACTGCGCAAAGTAACTGCCACCAGATCGACATAGCTTGTGCTATGACTACGCAGAGGTCAATTCCATGAAATTATAAAAAATAGTGCATCGGGAGCTGAAGGGTTGTGCCACAAAATTACATGGAAAGTGCCACCAGTTCGTGGAGTTGTAATATCCATGTTCAACAAAAGTTGCATGCAAGGCTTAATGCGGCTCTATGTCACTAGATCCATAAAATCGTGGTGTTGAAAGACCCCTGACCTGATTCATTACCACAATTCACAAAAGAAAAAATTGCGAGTAGCCAGTGATTCCCAGGACAAAGGCGACCCCCCCCCATTCTTGAGGGCCAACAAGTATCTGCATAGCTCCACCAACAAAAGGTGTTTTGAATTGTTGTATTGGCTTCCGGGAGTGCACAGAGGAGCACAAGGGATCGAATCCCCATGCACCCCAGTGTGCGGCATATACAATATGTCGATTGAGAGCATTGTTTCATGTTTGATGAATCACCAAAGATAGAACATCAGTACTGGAAGTGCTAAATGTGTAGTATTGAATATTGATTCAAAAAGATTTCAACTGAAGTCTCAAGATGGTGCTTCCAAAAAGGCGAGTTTGATAACTTCCTTTTTCTTTTCTCTCAAGTGCAAGAGAATATTGGAGAAGAGGAAGAGTAGTTGAAGACTTTTCTAGTACTCTGCAAGGTTTTGGTGGAAGAAAGCACCGAGGGCTTCAAGCTACTCGAGATCAAGACTTAAGCAATCAAAGAAAGAGAGAGGATTTGAAAAAGGCACTCTCTGTGAAATTTGTTTTAAACGTGGTGGAAAGTTGTCGACTCCAGTGCTAGTTGATTCTAGGAGTGGAGGCGGAGATAGTGTTGCCCCATGCAAGTCGTCGAAGGCCATGGCGCCAGGGTTTAGAAGCTCGACAACACTGATTATAAGAAAGATCGTGAAGAGTGGAGCAATAGTGGCATTGGATTCCTATTCGATGCTTACACTTAGAAATATGTTAAGTTGAATCGAGGGAATTTGCGTGGTCGGGAGCTGCAGCAGTTGCAGTTGAATGCAGAGCAGAGCTGCAGTGTGGTAGAGTTGTGCGCTATTGTTTGATCGCAGTATAGTCATGGAGACCGTGACAGATGATTTGAGCTACCAATGGTATGGTAGTAGATGTGTGCTACTAGTTGATTGCAGAGTAGTCAGTGGGCTACTAGATGAAAACATCGTAGAAAAACACCTTCCTAGTTGAGAGGGAGTGTTAATGTTTGAGGAAGCATCATGAGACATTCTCCCTGGAGGGTCCTGTATGGAATAGTAATGTAAACTTCATCCTGACGTGCCTCAGATGGTTAGATGAAGGAACCAAGACATTGGTTCCATGAGGGAACCTCGATATGTCTTAAACATTCGTTTCATGAGGAAACCTCGATATGTCAAGTATGGTCCAAGATGACTTAGCATGATCAACATTTTTCATTAGGTAAGGCATCCATGACTGCAGTGTATGTTCAGAACAGAAGTACTCATAAGACTTTGAGGAACATGATGCCCGAGGAGGCCTTCACCAGAGTGAAGCCTAAGGTTGGACACTTAAGGATATTTGGATGTCCAGTATACATTCATGTACCCAAGGAGAAAAGGATCAAGCTAGACCCTTCACGCTGAAAGGGTACATTTGTGGGATACAATGAGTCTTCGAAGGCATACCAGGATTTACATCCCTAGTTAGAGACAAATTGAGGTGAGAAGAGATGTTACCTTTGAGGAGGAGGTATCCTTTAAGAGATCTAGAGGATCTCACATGGAGATTGATCCAATTGATCTCATTGATCCTTTAGCTCCAGTTGATGTTCCTAGAGATATTGTAGTAGGTCGGAAGAGACCTACATGGGCTCGTTGGACTCTGCAGGAGGCAAAATGATATGCAACTCCTCATGGTACCTTTCGGGTGAGCAAGAGACCTTAGAGATATTCATGCTATGCCATAGCTATGAGCCATATCATTCATTTTAAGCCTTCTTGTTATGAGGAGGCAACTAGTCATCCAGTATGGAGAGATGTCATGATGGAGGAGTATGAATCCATCATGAAGAATGATGTGTGGGATATTGTTTCGAGACCCGAGGGGAAGTCTGTAGTGACTTCCAACTGGATCTACAAGATCAAATACATAGTTGACGGGAGCATTGAGAGGCACAAAATGAGATTTGTTGCTAGAGGATTCTCTCAGGTGGAGGGAATAGATTATGAGGAGATATTTTCTCCTGTTGCTCAATACACTTCTATCCGGATGATTATTTTCCCTGCAAAATCCATGGTTTAGAGAGTACATCAAATGGATGTAAAGACAACCTTTCTCAATGGAGAGATTGAGGAAGAAGTATACATCGAACAGCTAGATGGTTTCGTAATACATGAGAAGGAGTCTCATGTGTGCAGGTTGAAGATGGCCTTGTATGGAATCAAGCAACCACCTCGAGATTGGTATGCAAGGATTGATGGACACCTGATGATTTTTGGGCTTCAACAAAAGTGTTGTCGATCCCAGCCTATACTACAAGACTGTTAATGGTGAGTCCCTGATTATGGTCCTCTATGTTGATGATTTATTCCTCACCGATACAAAGAGCCTTATTGTTGAATGCAAGTATGCATTGGACTCTAAGTTTGAGATGAAGGACCTTGGTATGATACACTACTTCTCGGGACTTGAGGTGTGGCAAAGCACTGATGAGATCTTCCTGAGTCAGGGGAAGTACACAGTTGAGATATTGAAGAAGTTTGAGATACTGAACTTGAAGCTCGTGGCTACACCAATGATGACGAATCTGAAGAAACTAAGTGTGTCTTCTTCCGATTCTGATGAAATTGATCTGACTTTGTACAGACAGTTGATTGGATAATTGATGTATCTGGTTAACACCAGACCAAATATTTGCTATGCAGTGAGTGCAATTAGCCAGTTTATAAGTCAGCTGAGATAGACACACTAGATTGTTGCGAAGCATGTGTTGAGATACTTGCGAGGCACAGTTGGGCATGGTCTGAGATATACTTCCAGTATTGATATGATATGGCAGGAATATATTGACTCTGATAGGGTAGGGAGTGCAGTGGACAGAAAGAGCACCTTCGGGTGTTGCTTCACTTTGGGATCTTCCATGGTTTCCTAGTGTAGAAGGAAACAAACTTTTGTGGCTTTGAGCACAACAGAAGCAGAGTACATTGCATTAAGTATGACAGCCCGTGAAGCAGTGTGGCTTCGCAAGCTCCTTGCAGATTTATCCGAACATGTGATGGATTCCACCATTATTCATTATGGTAACCAAAGTTGTGTGAAGATCTCTGATAATCCAGTGTTTCATGACAAATCGAACCACATTGAGATCAAGTACCATTACATCCGAGACATGGTGCAGAGGAAGGAAGTATTGGTGCAGTACCTTACAACAGATGAGCAGGTTGTTGATGTTGTTACCAAACCAGGACGAAGTTCAAGTACTTCCGTGACAGACTTGGCGTGGCAGAGAATGCCTCCCTTGCCGAGAGTATTGATGTTTGCAACTTCTTGAGAAATTCTCCAGATCGTACTCCTCTGTGATTGAGTTGATTTGATTTGTGATGACGCTTATCCGAGAAGGGATAAGTGTGTTTGGGCTTATAGCCCAACGTCCCATGTGGAGAGCACATGAGGACATGTCAAGGGAGTTTACCCTTGACGTCATACACTATGGGAGTTGACCCTAGTGTTTCTAGAGGGTGTAGCCTCTAGAAGTCCACATGGAGTGCCATGTGTGACAAACTTTCCCCAAATCGTACTCCTCTATGAATTGAGTTGAGTTGATCTGTGAGGACACTTATTCGAGAAGGGATAAGTGCATTTGGGCTTATAGCCCATCGTCCCATGTGGAGAGAACATGAGAACATGTCAAGGGAGTTGAACCTTGACGTCTCACACTATGGGGAGTTGACCCTAAGTGTTCCTAGAGGGAGTAGCCTCTAGAAGTCCACATGGGAGTGCCATGTGTGGCAAACATTTTGCTACTATGGTGGTTGTGTATCACTGGCATAGACTGCGTGTCTCTGGACAATAGTTGTGTACTACTATGGAAAGATACCTCCCTAGCTAAGAGGGAGTGTTGATGTTTTAGCATCGGGTGAAACTTCTCCTAGATTGGGCTACAGAGCAAGGAAGATAGGATCATTTATCATAAAGGTGCACTTGTGGTAAATGGGCCCAGACGTAGTCCTTCCTTGATCATGCCAAGGAATAATATGGACTCGAGGTGCTTGAAGTGCTTTCCACGTCTTAGTTAGCATCAGGCCGACATTCACTCATAGGTGTGTACTTGTGGTGAAATATCCTGGTGTGGTCTTTGTCCTAGTCATGGTGATTTGACAAGGAATGATAAAAACTCAAGATGCTATATGCTATTACATGCGGACCCAAAGTGAGCCTAATCTTAGAGAGAGTTAATTGGCTCAGAGGGAGAGACGCAGAAGGAGTTTCTCCTCTGTTTAGGTGGGAGAGAGATGTCTCCCAAGACTGACAGACAAGTGTCATGAGTCTAGGGTGAAGTTTGTATACTTCAAAGACAAGTTTGGCATATTGCAAAATGTCTCCTTTGTTGAGAGGGAGTGTTGATGTTTGGACAACATCGGGAAGACATTCTCTTAGAATAATAATTAATAATATAATTATTGATTATTAAATATCATATATAATAGGTAAATGATAATAATAAATAGTTATTGATTATTCAAGGGATGCATCCTTTCATGGATGGTCACCATATGTTCCCTATATATGGAACAATCGTCATTGTAATAATATATTGATTATATCTCATATGAAGAAAAACCAACAGTTAGGACACTTGAATTTTGATGGAAACATAGTGTGTTTCCTAGTTTGTGTCATTCTTTTGCCACGCTCAAGCTACTTCATTTTGCAGATGCATGGAATGTCTTAGTTATGTATGTTAACATTCTGACCAGAAATATGAGTATTACCGGATGATACAAAGTATGCTTTTTCAAAAACATTTGTGATTTGAACTCTCATATATGATTCTTGCCGAAGTCCCTCATATTAACTGTTTCAAAGATCTGAAATTCATTGTTAGGACACTTGAATTTTGATGGAAACATAGTGTGTTTCCTAGTTTGTATCATTCTTTTGCCACGCTCAAGCTACTTCATTTTGCAGATGCATGGAATGTCTTAGTTATGTATGTTAACGTTCTGACCAGAAATACGAGTATTACCAGATGATACAAAGTATACATTTTCAAAAACATTTGTGATTTGAACTCTCATATATGATTCTTGCTGATGTCCCTCAATAACTGTTTCAGAGATCTGAAATTCTAATAATGTTTAGTCACTATAGGTTCTGCATGGCAAGCCATACAACCGGAAATGTGATGTATACAGTTTTGGTATCTGCTTGTGGGAGATTTACTGTTGTGATATGCCATATCCCGATCTCAGCTTCACAGAGATGACTTATGCAGTTGTTAGACAGGTAGTTCGTTTAGCCTTTTATAGTCTGGATCCTATTTCCTATGTTTTTATAATGCTTATTGATCAGTGTTACATGTTGATGTTCTTTCTGTCAGAATCGACGGCCACAGATTCCTAGATGTTGTCCAAGTTCTCTGAATAATGTGATGAGAAGGTGCTGGGATGCAAACCCTGACAAGAGGCCTGAAATGGATGAGGTAGTGAAAATGTTAAAAACAATTGATATAAGCAAAGGCGGAGGAATGATACCTCCTGATCAATCTCAAGGTTGCTTTTGCTTCCGAAGGTACCACGGTCCATAGTGCATTCCATTAGGGATAAACGATAGTGCCTACATGTTCCTTAATGAAAAATAAGGTATCAAACACGCTTTATATTCTTCTAAAAGATAGCATGTTAGGTTGCTTTCACAGTTTGTGAAGAAGATGAAAGTGCAGAGGTGCATAAATTTTGTGGACTTTTGGCTCTGAAATCTTTTATCTTTGAGACTTTTCATATAGCCTTTTTCCATGCCTTGTCTTTCTCTTTTCTCAGCAATATTGAGCTGATTCTGATGTAGAATCTCTGCAAGTTCTATTATATTGGTCATAGCTCTTCTGTCTATAAATTATTATTAAAGCAAAACAATGTACTGAAGATGGTTCTCAATCTTCTCAGTGCTAAAATATATGCAGAGCTTTATTATTACTACATCTTTTAGTCTCTAATATACTTTCTAAGTACAAATTCTCGAGCAGCTACTAGAATTGCAAGTTCGTCTATTAACCTATGAAACACCAAGTTTCCACATGAGCTCCTGTTACTTTCAATATTAACATTTACAATGCCCACAGCAGTGTGGTCTAGTGGCACGTAGTGAGGTTATGGGGCTTAATTACACACACACGACAGTCCAAATGAAGGAGACTGGTTAGGCTAGAAGCGACCATAAAGGTCAATAAATATCTGCACACAAAGATACACACACATATGGCAATCTGTCCATATGAAGGAGAGAGTGGTTAGTCTAGCAATGATTATAAGGGTCAATAAATATCTGCACACAAAGTTGAATCACTAAGAAGAACAAGCCTCTAGTATAGAGGGCAAAAAAATCAAAATAGAGAAAGTGATGAGATATCATTCTAGATAGATTGTTGTTGGACAAACTTATGTCCATCCTAACATACTAGGGGTGTTTCTCCTAGTGTCAGAAATTGGAGGAAAGAGCATGGGGATACAAGGGAAACAATGATTGTATTGATGTCCATATTGCAAGACCGTGTCAGTTAAATAGTAGAGTGGTGAAGTGGAGGACATTAACTTCTTACTGTAGGCACTAGGCACTAAAAATGAAGTATTGCTGTTTATTAAGAAGTTCAAAGATGCTAACGTTACAACATGGTTCGTCAAGATCAAGTTCTTGCTTCAAAGGATTAATTAAGACTTTTACTACTAAAAACATCAAAGATGGGATGGTTTACAAACTGATCAGGGTATTTGCAATTATCTAGTTCATGATGGCGTCAATGAGGAGATTGACTTGGAAGTCAATGTTGATGAAGGAGGTGAACATTGGGGAGGCTTGAGTGGTCGTTGTTGATATTAGGCTCATGTTGTCCCATCAAAAATTGGGACATATTGATGCTAGGACATTGGAACGGATGACCATATTCAAGGAAATCGAGAGGGGACACTAGGGTTTGTCAAAATTGTCCTTCGAACAACAACACAAGAAGGAATTTCACCAAGGTTTACTAGTAAGGCGAGTTGTATTGCTCAACTGAATATACACGTGGTCCAATGGAAACAACATTGGCATGAGGTGCCGAGTACTTTTTCATGTTCATTGATGCCCATCTCTAGAAAACTTTCACCCACTTTTGTAGAAGAAAACTGAGGTATTTGGTGTGTTCGAGTTTATAACACTCGTTGAAAAGTAGACCAGTCGAAACAACAAGGTGCCAAGAAGTGATAGTGTTCGAGAATTTATGTCCGAGGATATTTTTTAGTATTGCAAATTGGTGGGCATTTCCACGCAAAAAGACTACTCACACTCTTGAGCAAACTGAGATGGCAGGATGGAAGAACCAGTCGTTATTGAATGTATGAAGTGCATGATTGCACATGCTAGGCTGGATGATGGTTTTTTGGCATAGGTAGTGGCAATGACCCCATATGTTTGAAAACCAGGACCAGAACATTATGCCTAAGGAGGCCTAAATTGGGAAACTACTACTAGTTCCACAAATTAAGAGTATTTGGTTGATATCAGAGGAGAAGTTATCAATGCTAGAAGTAGTAATTCAAAGTTTTATATTCTTGAGATAGTGTGGGAATTCAAGATTCAAGTTGTATGATCTTGAGACAAAGTTTTCATTGGAGAGTAGAGACATGATGTTTTCATGAAGGATGGAAGTTGAAGGCATTGTTGAAGTCGATAGTTGAGTCTACGAGGTCGAGATTGACGTGTAAATTAAAGTCAATGGATAAGTAATGTGTTTGTCACTAGGTGGTAACATAGATATGTTAGCATGAGGTTTTATGTTTTTTTCTTAACCATGGGAATCGATAACTAGTAGGTTTGATCTAGGCTAGGCTCGAGATCAAGCTTATTGATTGCCACTATAACTCGAATATATCCAACAGCCCGTAAGTCAGATATACCAATAACTTGTGACTTAGCAAGGTTCAAGGTGTCTTGAAGCCCACCAGATTGGACCTCTATCTCAGGGGTCAACTACCCTTCTAGCCTTATCACAACGGGTCAACATGTCCATTTTGAAGGAATTGAACTCGAGTGGGAAGGATAACAAGCATGCTGCCCAATGTAATGAACATAATAATAATAATAATTTAATTAGATAAATAATCAAGAGGTACGTACCTCTTCACTTGTGACTAGTCACTGCTATAAGTAAATCGTCACGAGGGTGAATGTAATATCATCATCTATTATTCATTTTATCAATAATTATCTATACAGAAATATTATGTTTATAATCAAATAATAGCATAATTGTTACAGTGGTCTCAGAGCATATCTTGGCAATTGTGGGTTATCCATACAAATCAGGTCACCTTGTCCACCATAGAGAGTGTACTTCAATGACTTGTCGTTGTACAAATTGAATCCGCTGTCAATTTCTAAGCAATCTGACCGTACCTATAAATTTGCCATCAACGATTGTACCGTTGCCTGCAATGACCCAATCAACTACCTATACCTGCCCCTACCATTTGTTGTTTTTAACTGCACGTCATACTTCACTAGTACATATGACCAAATTTGTGACGGTTTTTCATTGATATTGCCACAATTATCCGTCGCAATTTCCATGAAAATCGATATTTTTTTTCGTCGCTATATCCACGATCCAGGTGTGTGGAAACATCGACGAAATTAGCTCTCCATGTGTCACCACCTTCAATATCGGTTATCCCTATGCATCGTCGCAATTACGACGAACGATCGTCGCAATAACAACGAAGAAATGTGGCAATTACGACGAAACTTCGTCGCAATTGGGACGAAAAGTTATGCCAAACCAATAACTTACGACGCAGCTGCTGAATGTGCGACGAAAGTCCGTCGCAACTTGCGACGAAAATCCGTGGTAATATCGACGAGTGCAATATCTCCAAACCAAAATTACGATGCACATGCTGTCTATGCGACGAATATTCGTGGCAAATTGCAATGAAGTTTCGTCGCTATAGCGACGGTTGTGGTAAAATAGTAAAATTTTTCCGACGAACTTGCGACGATGACTTTAAGTTTAAATTTTTTTTTTTACAAGAAATATGGTATACCATATTGTATGCCATATTACAATGTAATATGGTAATGCCATATTACATTGTAATATGGCATTACTATTACATTGTAATATTGTAATATATATATCCCCTACAAATAATCAAGGCACT
This sequence comes from Picea sitchensis, assembly GCA_010110895.2. Taxonomy (NCBI): domain Eukaryota; kingdom Viridiplantae; phylum Streptophyta; class Pinopsida; order Pinales; family Pinaceae; genus Picea; species Picea sitchensis. Next base: position 301,489 of record SNQJ01S0007908.1, on the reverse strand, counting down.
AATCAA
>SNQJ01S0007908.1:270258-291878 GCA_010110895.2 Picea sitchensis | reverse complement strand
TATTAAGGATGTGGAATTTGAAACACAAATATAAAATTAAATATTTTTATAAATATATAGGTTATATTATTTATATAGGTTCTAGAATACAAAATAAAAATTCATAAATTCAAAAAATAAAAATTCATAAATTCAAAAAAATACATAGGAAGAAATTCAAAAAAATATATGGGAGGAAAGTAGATTAGATCTTGAATTTAATGTTAAAATAAATAAATATTAAATATATAGGTTTTAGAATACTAGATAGAAATTTGCAAAAAAAATCACAAATTCAAAAAAAAATATGGGAGGANTTTACAATTTCTATATATATATATATATATATAGAGTTCACAAATTCAATATTCACAAATTTAAAAAAAAAAATAGTTAAGATATTGAGTTTACAATTTCAAAAAATATATATATTGAGTTCACACATTCAAAAAAATATATGGGAGGGAAGTAGATTAAATCATTAGTTTCTATAAATGTATTTTTCATTATCTTTGTATTTTTCATTATTTTTGGTTGTTTTTTCATTTTTAAGATACTGAGTTTGAATTGTTTTTTTCATATCTTTGTTTGGTTAATTTATAAGATATTGACTTGGTTAATTTATAAAACATTGATTTTTCTTATGAGGATATGAGGATGTGGAATTTGAAACACAAATATAAAAATAAATATATATAGTAATTTTTAAGATATTGAGTTTGATTTCTTTTTTCATATCTTTGGTTAATTTATAGGATATTGATTTTTTTTTTTATATAGTTGGTTAATTGGTTAATTTATAGGATATTGACTTTTCTTATCTTAATTTATAAGATATTGGCTTTTCTTATCATTTATAGAATATTGACTTTTCTTATCTTAATTTATAAGATATTGGCTTTTCTTATCATTTATAGGATATTGACTTTTTTTTATTTTAATTTATAAGATATAAGATATTGACTTTTCTTATGAGAGATGTGGAATTTGAAACACAAATATAAAAATAAATATTTTTATAAATATATGTTTTATAAATATATAGGTTCTACAATATTTTTATAAATATAAAATATTCGTGGAATTTGAAACACAAATATAAAAATAAATATTTTTATAAATATATGTTCTATAAATATAAAGGTTTTATAATATTTTTATAAATATATAGTTTTTATAAATATATAGGTTTTACAATACAAAATATAAATTCACAAATTCAAAAAAATATATGGGAAATTCACAAATTCAAAACAATATATGGGAGGAAAATAGATTAAATCTTGAATTTAATGTTCCAAGAAAATAAATATTAAATATATAGGTTCTAGAATAGGAAATTCTCAAATTCAAAACAAATAATTAAGAAATTGGAAGAAATTTATGGGAAATTCACAAATTCAAAAAAAATATATGGGAGGAAAATAGATTAGATCTTGAATTTAATGTTCCAAGAAAATAAATATTAAATATATAGGTTTTATAATACTAAATAGAAATTCACAAATTCAAAAAATAGTTAAGATATTGAGTTTACAATTTCAAAAAAATATATATTGAGTTCACAAATTCAAAAAAATATATGGGAGGAAAGTAGATTAGATCTTGAATTTAATGTTCCAAGAAAATAAATATTAAATATATAGGTTCTAGAATACAAAATAGAAATTCACAAATTTAAAACATGTTCCAAGAAAATAAATATTAAATATATATGTTCTAGAATACAAAATAGAAATTCACAAATTCAAAACAAATAGTTAAGATATTGAGTTTGAATTGTCTTTTCATATCTTTGATACAAATTCACAAATTCAAAACAAATTTAATGTTCCAAGAAAATAAATATTAAATATATAGGTTTTAGAATACAAAATAGAAATTCACAAATTCAAAACAAATAGTTAAGATATTGAATTTATATATTATATAACACATATGATATGTGTTATATATTATATAACACATAGTATGTGTTATATAATATAATAATAATAATAATCTATTTTTAAGGTCACGGCCAAGCCAGCACACCAAATTGGTGTATGAGACCCCTTTGTTTGTGGGACAAGGGACCCCCTTAGCCCATTGATTTGACTGGTAAAGTCTACGAAGGTATACATACCCTACCCCCCTCTGGATTTGAACCTGTGACCTCTTAAGAGGAAACACATGTTATTAAATAGAAATTCACAAATTCAAAAAATAGTTAAGATATTGAATTTACAATTTCAAAAATATATATACCGAGTTCACAAATTCAAAAAAATATATCAAAAAATATATATGGGAGGAAAGTAGATTAGATCTTGAATTTAATGTTCCAAGAAAATAAATATTAAATATATAGGTTCTACAATACAAAATAGAAATTCACAAATTTAAAACATGTTCCAAGAAAATAAATATTAAATATATAGGTTTTAGAATACAAAATAGAAATTCACAAATTCAAAACAAATAGTTAAAATATTGAGTTTAAATTATTTTTTCATATTTTTGATAAAAATTCACAAATTCAAAACGAATTTAATGTTCCAAGAAAATAAATATTAAATATATAGATTTTAGAATACAAAATAAAAATTCACAAATTCAAAACAAATAGTTAAGATATTGAATTTATATAATATATAACACATATGATATGTGTTATATATATTATATAACACATATCATGTGTTATAATAAGATATTGAGTTTGAATTGTTTTTCATATTGTTTTTTTTTATAGAAATTCACAAATTCAAAACAAATAGTAAATTTTAAGATATTAAGTTTGAATTGTTTTTTCATATTTTTGTTTAATTTATAAGATATTGACCTAAAAAATGAGGGAACAAATAGTAATTTTTAAGATATCAAGTTTGAATTGGTTTTTCATATCTTTAGTTAATTTATAAAATATTGACTTTTCTTATGAAGGATGTGGAATTTGAAACACAAATATAAAAATAAATATATAGGTTTTAGAATACAAAATAAAAATTGGCAAATTCAAAAAAAATATGGGAGGAACTTAGATTAGATCTAAAGAATAAATATATAGGTTCTAGAATACTAAATAGAAATTCACAAATTCAAAACAAATAGTTAAGATGTTGAGTTTACAATTTCAAAAAATATATATATTGAATTCACAAATTCAAAACAAATAGTTAAGATATTGAGTTTGAATTGTTTTTTCATATCTTTGATAGAAATTCACAAATTCAAAACTAATTTAATGTTCCAAGAAAATAAATATTAAATATATAGGTTCTAGAATACAAAATAGAAATTCAGAAATTCAAAACAAATAGTTAAGATATTGATTTTGAATTGTTTTTTCATATCTTTCATAGAAATTCACAAATTCAAAATAAATACTAATTTTTAAGATATTAAGTTTGAATTGTTTTTTCATATTTTGGTTCATTTATAAGATATTGACTTTTCTTATCAGTGATTTGGAATTTGAAACACAAATATAAAAATAAATATATAAGTTTTAGAATACAAAATAGAAATTCACAAATTCAAAACAAATAATTAAGATATTGAGTTTGAATTGTTTTTTCATATCTTTCATAGAAATTCACAAATTCAAAACAAATACAAATAGTAATTTTTAAGATATTAAGTTTGAATTGTTTTTTCATATTTTGATTAATTTATAAGATATTGACTTTTCTTATGAGTGATGTGGAATTTGAAACACAAATATAAAAATAAATATATAGCTTTTAGAATACAAAATAGAAATTCACAAATTCAAAAAAAAAATATATGGGAGGAAAGTAGATTAGATCTTGAATTTAATGTTTCAAGAAAATAAATATTAAATATATAGGTTCTAGAATACAAAATATAAATTCACAAATTCAAAACAAATAGTTAATATATTGAGTTTGAATTGTTTTTTCATATCTTTGATAGAAATTCACAAATTCAAAACAAATAGTAATTGTTAAGATATTGAGTTTGAATTGTTTTTTTCATATCTTTGGTTAATTTATAAGATATTGACTTTGAGGGATGTGGAATTTGAAACACAAATATTTAGAATACAAAATAGAAATTCACAAATTCAAAAAAAAATATGGGAGGAAAGTAGATTAGATCTTGAATTTAATGTTTCGAGAAAATAAAATAAAAATATAGGTTTTAGAATACAAAATAGGAATTCACAAATTCAAAACAAAAAATAAGAAAAAAATATATATATGGAAGGAAATTTAATGTTCCAATAAAATATATGGGAGCAAAAGTAGGTTAGATGTTGAATTTAATGTTTAAGTCTTGATAATAGATTTGCAATATTTAGTTGGGTTTCAACATTTTAGAAACATTTTAGAAGTTGAAAAAGCAAAAGTACCCAAGAACAAAAGTTGAAAAAACAAAAATACCATTGGGTTTCAACATTTTAGAAGTTGAAAAAGCAAAAAATATCTTTTTGAAGAGAACAAAAGTTGAAAAAACAAAAATACCCTATTGAAGAGAGAGGTTTTTCTTCGAAAGTTGAAAAATTCAAAACAAATAGTTAAGATATTGAGTTCACAAATTCAAAAAAAACTTATGGGAGGAAAGTAGATTAGATCTTGAATTTAATGTTCCAAGAAAATAAATATTAAATATATAGTTTCTAGAATACAAAATAGAAATTCACAAATTCAAAACTAATAGTTAAGATATTGAGTTTGAATTGTTTTTTCATATCTTTGATAGAAATTCACAAATTCAAAAAAAAATAATAATTTTTAAGATATTGAGTTTGAATTGTTTCTTAATATAGTAATTTTTAAGATATTGAGTTTGAATTGTTTTTTAATATAGTAATTTTTAAGATATTGAGTTTGAATTGTTTTTTTCATATCTTTGGTTAATGTATAAGATATTGATTTGGGATATGGAATTTGAAACACAAATATAAAAATAAATATATAGGTTTTAGAATACAAAATAGAAATTCACAAATTCAAATGAATTCAAAAAAATATATGGGAGGAAAGTAGATTAGATCTTGAATTTAATGTTTCAAGAAAATAAAATATAGGTTTAGAATATAAAATAGAAATTCACAAATTCAAATAAAAAAATAGGAAAAAATATATATATGGAAGGAAATTTAATGTTGCAAGAAAATATATGGGAGCAAAAGTAGGTTAGATGTTGAATTTAATGTTTCAAGTCTTGATAATAGATTTTCAATATTTAGTTGGGTTTCAACATTTAATAAAATAAAAATATAGGTTCTAGAATAAAAAATAGAAATTCACAATTTCAAAACAAAAAATAGGAAGAAAAAAAATATATGAAAGGAAATTTAATGTTCCAAGAAAATATATGGGAGCAAAAGTAGGTTAGATGTTGAATTTAATGTTTCAAGTCTTGATAATAGATTTGCAATATTTAGTTGGGTTTCAACATTTTAAAAGTTGAAAAAGAAAAAATACCTGCTTGAAGAGAACAAAAGTTGAAAAAACAAAACAATGAGAGGTTTTTCTTCAAAAGTTGAAAAATTCAAAACAAATAGTTAAGATATTGAGTTCACAAATTCAAAACAATATATGGGAGAAAAGTAGATAAGATCTTGAATTTAATGTTCCAAGAAAATAAATATTAAATATATAGGTTCTAGAATGCAAAATAGAAATTCACATATTCAAAACAAATAGTTAAGATATTGAGTTTGAATTGTTTTTTCATATGATGGAAATTCACAAATTCAAAACAAATAATAATTTTTAAGATATTGAGTTTGAATTGCTTTTTCATATCTTTGGTTAATTTATAAGATATTGATTTTTCTTATGAGGGATGTGGAATTTGAAACACACAAATATATAGGTTTTAGAATACAAAATAGAAATTCACAAATTCAAAACAAATAGTTAAGATATTGAGTTTGAATTGTTTTTTCATATCTTTGATAAAAAAAAATCACAAATTCAAAACAAATAGTAATTTTTAAGATATTGAGTTTGAATTGTTTTTTCATATCTTTGGTTAATTTATAAGATATTGACTTTTCTTATGAGGGATGTGGAATTTGAAACAAAAATATAAAAATAAATATATAGGTTTTAGAATACAAAATAGAAATTCACAAATTCACAAATATAAATGGAGGAAAGTAGATTAGATCTTGAATTTAATGTTCCAAGAAAATAAAAATATAGGTTTTAGAATACAATATAGAAATTCACAAATTCAAAAAAAAAAAAAGGAAAAAAATATATATGGAAGGGAATTTAATGTTCCAATAAAATATACGGGAGCAAAAGTAGACAAAAGAAAAAAAGAAAAAAAAAAGGAAAAAAAATATATGGAAGGAAATTTAATGTTCCAATAAAATATATGGGAGCAAAAGTAGGTTAGATGTTGAATTTAATGTTTTAAGTATTGATAATAGATTTGCAATATTTAGTTGGGTTTCAACATTTTAGAAGTTGAAAAAGCAAAAATATGGAAGAACAAAAGTTGAGAAAACAAAAATACCCTTGGGTTTCAACATTTTAGAAGTTGAAAAAGTAAAATACCTTCTTGAAGAGAACAAAAGTTGAAAAAACAAAAATACTCTATTGAAGAGAACAATGAGAGGTTTTTCTTCAAAAGTTGAAAAAACAAAAATACCCTCTTGAAGATAAAGCAAAAGTTGAAAAAACAAAAATACCCTCTTGAAAAGAACAATAAGAGGTTTTTCTTCAAAAGTTGAAAAAACAAAAATACCCTCTTGAAGAGAACAATGTCCAGAACAATGTGAGGTTTTCGGTCTTGAAGAGAAAAACGTGAGGTTTTGGAAACTAAGAGAACAATGTGCTAAGTTTTTGGAAACTAAGAGAACAATGTGAGGTTTTTTGAAACTAAGAAAACAGTGTGCTAAATTTTTGGAAACTAAGAGAACAATGTGAGGTTTTTGAAAATGTGTTTTTCTTTTTCTTTTTCTTTTTGTGTAGTTTTTAAGATACTGAATATTTTTTTAGGTGATGTGAAATAGGAATATGAAAATAAATATATTGGTTTTAGAATATAAAATAGAAAATCATAACAAGATTGGGAAAAATATGTATGGGAGGGAAAGTAGATTTGATGTCAAATTAATGGTCTAAGGTTTTAGTTGGGTCTCAATTTTAGAAGTTGAGAAAGGTTACAAAAGTTGGGTCTCAATTTTAGAAATTGAGAAAGCTTACAAAAATCATATTGTTATTTAGTTGGGTCTCAATTTTAGAAGTTGAGAAAGGTTACAAAATTTGGGGCTCAATTTTAGAAATTGAGAAAGCTTACAAAAATCATATTGTTTGGTTGTTAATTTAGTTAATTTTTAAAACCATGGTCTAAAAACATTTTGATGTTTAAAAAAAATCAAAAGATCAACATTAAATAATAATTTATTTAGTTTTAATTTATTAATTCAAACACATTATATTAAAAAAATATAAAAAAAAGTCTACCAAAAGAAACATTAAATAATAAACCAAAATGCAAAGGAGGCTTGGGGTTACAAGACCCACAAGTAACCAACGAAGCCTACAGGGCAAAACTCTGGTGGAGATGGGTCAAAGAAAAATCATCACCGTGGGCAAACCTCTGGAAGGCCAAGTATGCCCCAGACATCAATGACCAGGATTGAATTCATTTTATGGGAACAAGGGAGGGATCATCCATATGGAATCTAGCATGGCGCAACAAAACCTGGATCGAGAAACACACCTTCTGGGAAGTCAGGATTGGTAAAACAACCAGATTCTAGGAGGACGTGTGGAAATAGGAACCCATAATGGAAAATCCGAACAGTGAGGAACTCCAACAGGAAATGATCACGCAAGGCAAAATCAAAATCCATCACTACTGGAAACAAGAAAATGATCACGACAGATGGAGGATCTGGGACAAACTCAATCCACAAAATAGAGATCGGATTGCAACAATAACGAAAGAGGTGGAAGAGGAATTGGGGAAAAGGAAAATTGTAGTCTCATAAGAAGAGGACCAACTAAGATGGGGCAGGAAAAGTGGTGGGGAATTCAACTTAAAAGAAGCTAAGAATTACATTGCGGACCAGGACCAAGAAGATTCAGCGCAATAGTGGGGAAATATGTGGGGCAACCCCCAGTGGCCAAAAATCAAAATGTTCAAATAGCTAGTACTTCACAACTGAATTCTAACCTGAGAAAACCTAAGGAAAAGGGGTTTCACAGGCCCATGACGATTCCACCTCTGTCAATCTAAGGAATAAACAATGAATCACCTCCTCGATGAATGTAATTACACAACAAATATCTGGGATTGGGCGACAGGCATCTTTCGCCAGTCCAATAGGACCCGAGGTAATATCAGTGCAACCATCAACAACTGGAATTAGAGTTACAACGAAAATGAAATGGTGAACCCTTGTTGGAGTCTCATGCTAGGGATGATCATATGTGAAATATGGAAAGAAAGAACCGATGCATCTTCTGGAATGAAAGCCTTCCGGAAGGGAAACTCGAGGAAGTAATAATCTTACAAATACGAGAAATGGTGCAGAGCCGCAACTGCCAGACTGGAAAAGTGCAACTCACAGGCCAGGACTCCTGCATCCTAGAAGCTTTTCACCTAAAAGATGGGTGCAACAACACACAAGTAGGGTGGCCACCGCAAATCCAAATAGGAGAGCGCAACTGGACACCCCCTCCGGTAGGGTTCCTCAAGTTGAATTTTGACAGGGTGGCAAAAGGAAACCCAGGAATGATAGGGATGGGAGGGGTGATCAGAGATACTGGTGATAACATAGTTTGACTGTACGCTAGGAGTATGGGAAACTCAACCAACAACACAACGGAATTTGGAGCCCTGGAGCTCTGTCTCGAAATTCTAAGTCGCGAAAGGATGACAAACACTATTGTGGAAGGTGACTCTACCCTAGTTATCAACACAGTGAAGAGACTCCAAAATGGAACCAGAGTGGGCAAGGTTCAGAGACATTGGTGCTTGGCACACTCCCTACAAACAATCCAGGAGCATATGCAAACAATGAACACGGTGGAGTTGTGATCGGTACGCAGGTCAACGAATGACCTGGCAGACATAATCGCCAATGAGGGGGTTAGCAAGGAAGGATCGGAACTAGACACTACCTGGATCAACATCCCGGAAGGACAATTCAGAATAGACTGCATCCAACTAGCGACAAAAGATCATGACGACAGCTTAAGAAAGGAAGGTCACATCGAGGAGGGAAGCGAAAGGCCCAGTAGAAGGCACAAAGAACCCAGGCAAGATATGACTGCCCAACACTCGACCACTAGTTACAATGCAGGATCAGATTGTTCAACAAACGAGGGTACAACAACAAGGTCATGTCAACAGTAATAATTGTGGGGAAAGACTGTGGGAAAGTATAGACGATAAACAACAGGCAGTGAATGACGTAAGGCAAGAGGGATTGACATGGACCAGTATCGATACACCATGCCAAAGACCCGGTACGGGGAGTAGCACAATAGGATATCAAGCGAGCAGGGGCAAGGGCCCATACAGGGATAATGAACGATTCATCATGATCATACGTACCATGACAGGGAAAAAGGACGGGAAGGTTCACCTCTACGGGCAAACCATTATTGGAAGGAAGAGCCCGCAACAGGGAAAGTTCAATAAGAGAAGAAACAATAGAAATAGATGCAAACAGGAAGAGCGTAACTGCAGGGGCTACCACAGACACAAGGGTAGGGAAAGGAGGAACCCCTGTGTAGACGGGAACAGGTTGAGAATCCAGCAAAGGAGCTTCCATAGGCCAGATGGGATGGTGTGAATGAAGCGAACGCACAACAAAAGAAACCCCCTGGGGAAGGAAACTCTGAACAGTCCTCGACGGGTTTCAAGGATGGAGCAGGCGACAAAAGACGTGGAGGGAAACTTTCGTATTCTAGTGTTGGTTACTACTCTTTCATACTGTCTGAGTTTATTGACCCAGGGTTCATGTCTGTTCGGGTTTACGACAAAGACTTTAAAACTATCGGCCCTCCTGGTAAACAAGAAGGCAACGCAACACACAAAATGCGTTGTGCAGTCTCACCCGAGATAGCTTTAATGGGTGGTTGTAAGACTCAGGTGTTTACAGCCTAGGATTGAGTGTGAGATAAGCAAGTTGTATATTGAGCCATTTATTATAACTTGTAAACACAGTAGATTGTTATCAGCGAATAAGCAGGAAATATAACAACTCATTCATTCAACATAATAATAACTTCTTCAGACAATAAATATGTGCAAGAATTCATCACATAACACAGATATTACCGTGGTTCACCCCCTCTTGGGCTACATCCACAAAGATTTGGCTCTCATCTCTTCTATTATATTATATTTGCATCTACAAAACCACACGCTTACAACTCTTCTCAATCGGGTAAGATTTATATGAGGCAGACTAGAACGTACCAGGCTCCCCAGCCTGCGATCTAACCCTCAAGATCTACCCTCCTTCATTCTCTCTATATCAACAACTTATACAAAATTGGATATACAACAAAACATTACACATCGCATCAACTCATGCGTAACTACAATAGCCACAACAATCTGAACCACAACAACAAAACAATAATCAACAACCCCCCTATGATACCTAAGTATCTATATTTATACACTTATGGCTCTTCAACCATTACAATGTATTACCAAAACCCTAACCCTATCGTCGTTAGGTCTTCTCTTGCATGCGCGCGTGTTGTTCTTCCCTCCAGCTGTCGCTTTCCTTGTGCACGCTTTCTTTCCCACGATCACCTTGCTTTTTCGCCTTGGCCTTTGGTCTGCCTCCAACATGCCCCCAACACTGACATGTGGCTCGTCCCGAGCCACCTAACCTTTGTGTTCTTCTTCGATCTCCTTGGTGATCTCCTGGAACTTTTCCTTGAGCTTCGTTGCCTCTGTCTACGCCTGTGCAGTCTTCTCCTTGAGTGTGTCCACTATCTAGCCTGCAATTTCATCACTGATCAATTCCATGCACTCTGCCTGGGTCTGTGCTATATGTTCCTTGGATTCCTCTGCTTGTGTCAGGACTTCTGCTATCCGCTCTTGCAATGGTTCCATTTGAGCATGCCGCTCATGTTTCTTTGTTTATGCAGTGGTAAGCTCTGCCTGCAATTTCTTCATGTCTTGCACCCCTTTGACGCGTTCTGTAATTGGCATCGTCTTCTGCCTCTGTTTGAGTTCTTGGATCGTTGCGTTGATCCTTTCTTCTTCCTTATCCCACTTTTGGACCTAATGATCCTCCTCTAACTTCGTCCATAGCTGCGTTGCTTAGCTGCATTGCTTTGTCAAACAAGTCAGTTGTTGTGTTAACCTGTTTCTCTATCTCCTGCAGTTGTGTTGTTTCTTCCTGCTTCCTTTTCTCCTTCATTGTTGGTGGAGTGGTTGGTATGAGTTGTTCTCGGAGATTCTCAATATCCTTTTGATATTGATTGATTGCCTGCGCAATCTGATCAATCTTTTCTACTGATGTGATTTCATCTCTCTGCGCGGCCTGTGGAATCTTCTCGTAAGTTCCTGCCACTTTATGTTCCAATCCTTTTATGCGCTCCCTTTCCTCCTAGGTCTCAGAGTTAGCCTGCTCATAGACTATTTCCATCGCATCTCACTTTTCTGTTAGCACTGCAATTCGACTAAGTCTTTTTGTGCGCAAGATTGTACCTTGTGGTTGACGCTAACCTACAACTTGTGTAGTTCCCTGGATGTTATCCGCGTCAGCACCAGTTGTATTTGGATTAAGTCTTTCAGGGGTGTCTGCCCCATAATCTCGTCCATGCACAACATACTAGGGGTGATGTGGAATGTTACGTTCGGCTGCAATATTGCCTGGACTGAATCTTGTTCTTCTTCTTGCACTCTTTCCTCCGCCTACGGTGCTGATGGTTTTGTTCTCATGTTGCTTGTTGTCTGACCTTCCCCGATTTTCTCGAGGAGTTGTTGTATCTCTGTCAGTTCCTCTTGAATCCTATCCCTATGGTGAGCAACATGGTCAAAATCCTCAGATAAACAATCCTGGACCATTCGGGCTATCATTTCTCCATCATCATCTATGATCGTATACTCTGACGGTGTTCTTTGTGCCTTTGATTTATTGCGCGCGCCTCCTGTCTGCGTGGTTGGCCTCTTGTTTGCCCCTGGTTCCTGTGGTTGGGACTTGTTACAGTCTCCTACGCGGGCTCAGCCTGTTGTTGCTTCTCCTTGGCCGGTTGCATCTTATCCTTCTTCCTATTATGGGTCCCTGTGTTTATTGGCCCTTCGTCTGTCGGTGTTGTTTTTCCCTGGCCCGTTCTTCATTTCTTGGGCACTTGGATTTCCTTTGGCTGTGTTTCTCCCTGCTCTGCCTCTTCTTCTTTTATTCTTTCTGGCAATTCCTGGGTAAGGAATCGAATCTTCCACTCATCGTTCCATTCACTGATGACCATGTCGATGTCGACCTCTGTGATATAGTAGTGCATCTGTAGCCACTGTTTATCATGATCCTTCCTCACCTGTATCCACATTGTATGTTGTGTGGCCTGTAAGTTGGCGATGTCTTTATGCCACGTGACGACCTCCAATGTTATTCTCCACCTTTTGGAGATGGCTTCCTGTATGTCGCGTAGGTATCCTTCAAAGATGGACTCGCTCGACCTTTTGTTCCTAGCATCTGGCCTGGCTTTGAGCAACAAATATCTTGCTCCATGATTCGGTTTGGGTATGGTACCAAAAACTACGTACCTTGGCTCTCTCCATCCCATGAAGGCTATTAATGTGATCAACCATGAATAGTGAAACTTTGTTCCTAGATCCTGTGCATCCTTGCATTCATCCAGGAATAAGTTCAAGAGATATGATGCCCAGCTCACTGTGGTGCCTTCTGCGCATTGAGCTGCAACTGCAACAACTCCAGCTGGGACTTCCTCCTTGCGACATTTTCTTAGCAACTTACAGGCTAAGATTTTTGTGCCTAATTGTGTTGCGGCATCGTTAATCCTCTTGATAATAATCCCTCTTGTCCCCTTATCGGTGTCGTACTTCTTCTTCATTTCTTTTGAGAGCGCTTTCTCCCTGACCTTGTCATCCAAAAATTGCGCGGGATCCATGCCCCGAGATGAAAATCATGTTATGCTGGTGATAAGATCTACGTCTATCAAGATGAGCTTGTCCAACCAGATGTCCCCGCCATGTGTGACTGCTAATAGTTGTTTGACGCACACGGTTTTGTATTGACCTCTGCCAAAATGTGGTAGGTCTACCAGTCCTAAAATTCTTGTCTTCTGCAACCCAGTTGCCCATTAGAGTGGTTGATTAATCGGTTCACCAAATGGATTTGTGCCCACGGTCTCCATGTACACTCTCTTTGAAAGTTCCAGAAACTTGTCTTCGTCTGCTACATCGTGGTCTGAGTATTTGAGCTTCCCTATATGAACCAGCAGGTCCGGTCCTACCTGTACCCCATATGGTATATGCGGTAGAATGATTTCTGCTGCAGGTTTCTTGTGAGGTGACCTGGGTATCTATATCTTGTCTTTATCCGACGATGGTGGCTAGCTCGAAGTTCCAGTGGCTTCCGATTGTTCCTCAGTATACCATTCCGGCTAACCCATGACATGTTCAACTGTTCCTTCTGGTGGGTGGTCTGATATGGTCGTTTGAGACTCGTCTGGCTCGATTGTTGCGTCTAGATTCGGCTTCATTCCATTGACCAGTGGAGTTGGCTCGGTGTTCTCCGGTTGCACCTCCTTCAAGGTTTCTGTGTCCTGGTTCTACGGCTCCTATACTTCTGCCGATATATTTGTACTCTTTCCCTCTGGTTCTGGTTGTTGGATTTCTTCCAGTATGGGTGTAGGGTTCACCGGTGTTGTGTCCGGAGATGGGATTTCGTCGACGTTGACAATCTATGGTGGCTATTGTTCACCTTCTTCCATCTTTCCTCGTGACCTGGTTTTAACTCTGGTTGGTCTGGCGCTCTGGCTTGCTTCTGTTTGCTTGGGTGGTGCCATGGCGTGGAATATCAAACGTTTGTTGGATTCGAATGATCTATGTGACCTATATGAACTCCCTTTGTGCTTTTCGACCTCTATGGCTCTTTGTCTGCTCTTTTTTCACGAATAGATTGTTTTCTCCTGGGTTCGTGTGTTGTATGGGTTTCCCATGAAGCTTGTCGATGACACTTCCTTCATTATGGTTTTAATGCACCTTAACTACGGGTTCAATGCATCTCTGGTGGTTTCGTACTTGCCATTACTTTTCCTTACCGTCTCCAGTTGGTGTGATTAATGTGGTGTCCCATCGGTCCTTGTCGTCTTTTAATTCTGCCTAGTGTTGTCATGTCGTCCTGCTTTTGCCGACTTTCATTTTCCCGCTTGTTTCCCTTTGTATGTGACCATTGTCCTCCTCCTCGCTGAGTTTGTGGTCCTAAGTGTGCGTGTATTTCCTTCCTTCGGCGCACTGTGCCCCTTTTGGTGTGCTAATTTCCATTTTTTTTCGTTTACTACTGCACGATAGGTGGTCGACTGTCCTTGTACAACTTCAGTCGGCTCCCATTAATCATCCCTTTGAGTTATGCGCCTGATAAGTCTCTCAACTGTACTACTCCTCCATTTGTGACCTATTTTACCTCGTACGGTCCTAGCCAATGCATTCTTAGCTTTCCTGGGTGCTGAAATGATTTGTTGTCGTACATTAGTACGAGATCTCCTGCCTTGAAAGTTTTCTTCTTTATGTGTCTATCATGCCAGGCTTTGTCTCTTGATTTCTAAACTTGTTGGTGGAATCCTACTAGGATACGCTCTTCCTCCATGGTCATTAATTGATTCAGTCTCTCTTGTATTGTGCCTTGTTCTGTCATTTGTGTAATTGTTGCTACGTGCAAGCTTGGTACTATAAATTCTAATGGCACCACTGCTTCTTGGCCATAGACCAGTTTAAATGGTGTGTGCCCTGTCAACGTTTTGCACGTAATCCTGTAGGCCCATAATACTATTGGTACTTTGAGGTCCCAGTCGTCTCTGTTGACGTTACAAATCTTTGTCAGCGCGTTCTCCAGGATTTTGTTGAATGCTTTCACTATGCCATTTGCATGTGGGTGACATGGTGTGCTCTTCTGATGATGGACTTCAAACTCTTCAGTCATAGCGCGGATGGTGTTGTTTATGAAGTGCGTTCCTTGGTCTCTCATAAAAATTCTTGGGCATCCAAATCTAGTGATCACTTTCTCAAATAGGAAGTGTGTTTTTGTTTCTGCACTGCAATCCTTCATTAGTGCGGCTTTCGCCCATCTTGTTAGGTATTCCATTGCGGTGATAATGTACCTTGCTCCTGTTCTTTTTGTTGGTGGCTTGATTGGTCCCACAAATTTTATTTCCCACTTATTGAATGCCTGGAGTGTTACTTGTGGTCGTAATGGCATCTCGTCCCTTTTGTTGGGTTTTCCTACCCGTTGACAAACGTTGCATATTTGACAATACTCCTTTGATTCTCTATGAATTGTTGGCCACCATAGTCCCACGCGCAATACCTTTTGCACGGTAGCTTTGCCTGCATAATTCCCTCATGTTATTCCCTCATGTGCTTCTGCTAATACTCGTGGTCTTTCATGTTCTAACACATACCTTCACAAGATGCTATATGCGCCCATCTTATATAGGTGTCCTGCAATCAGTTGATAGTCAGCAGTGCGGACTACCAGGTTTTTCTTATGCGCGGTATTATACTCTTGCGACGCAGTACTTGTGCTCAAGTACTGAATGATATCTACAAAGTATTCATCAACGATTTGAACTGAGAATATTTGTGCATCTAGAAAATTGTCTTCTAAATTCGTATGTTCTTCTCCATTTGTGACCCTTGATGGGTGGTCAGGTCCTGCATTCAATTTTCCTAGTTTGACGATTACTTCAAAGTCAAATTCTTGAAATAGGAGTAACCATCGACATATTCTCCCCCCCAACACTGGCTTGTTGACTAGATATTTCAGGGCTGAGTGATATGTGAACATCTGAAAGTGTTTCCCCAATAAGTAATGTATGAACTTTTGCAGTGCATAGACCATAGCTTTTCCTTCTCTTTCTGTCGTGTTATGGTTATGTTTAGAGTCTGATAGCTTCATGCTCGCAAATGCTATCGGGTAATCCAAATCCCTCGCTCCTGGTTGCGCCAAGATAGCTCCAAGTGCTATGGTTGATGCATCTACATGGACGTGGAATGTCTTCGCCCAATCTGGAAAGACTAATATTGGTGCGGTGACCATATTTTCCTTTAGGGTGTCCAAACCATGTTGACACTCGTCATTCCATTGAAACTTTGTATCATTTCTTAGCAGCTTTTCCATAGGTGCAGTTATCTGTGCATAACCTTTAATGAACTTTCTATAATATCTTGTGTGTCCCAACGTCGCTCTTAGCTGACGGACTGTTTTTGGTGGTGGTAAGTTAACAATGAATGCAATCTTTGCGGGATCTACGAGTAAACCTTATTTGCATACTATATGGTCCAATAGTATCCCAAACGGTGTTCAAAATATGCATTTATTTATGTTTAGTGATATCTGACACTATCTTCATCTTTCCAACATTAGCCTTAAGACTTATACATGGTATTTCAACAAACTGTAGATTGTCTAATCATCCAAGTATACTTTGAGAAACTGGTGGATGAATTCCTTAAATGTTGCGATGACTACTCTAGAAAAGATTGTTGGTGCATTCTTCAGTCCAAACGACATTACTGTATATTGATACGATCCCCATTATGTTGCGAACATGATCTTATATCTGTCTTCCTGGGCTATCTTGATCTGATGGTAGCCTAAGAATCCATTAGTAAATGAGTAAGCTTCATGTCCTCCTACATTTTCTAATACTTAGTCCGTGAAAGGTGTAGGGAATGGGTCATGTAGGCATGCATCATTCAACTTCCTCAAGTTGATGCATATCCTAATCCCTCCTTATTTCTTGTCCTGTACTACCATTGGACTTATCCATTCTGATTCTTTGATTGGTTCTATGATGTCGGCTTCGAGCATCCTGTCAATCTCAGCTTTGACTTTATGCTTGTATATTGGGTTCAGTCTATATGGTCGTTGTCTGATCGATCTTGCTTTAGGTCTGAGTGGTATCTTCATTTCTCCTAGTTCTCCGACTATACCCTTCATCTCAGTAATTGTTGTGGGAAACAAGTCACTGTACTCGTGCAATAATTTTGTTATGCTTTCCACTCTTTGATCATCCCAGTAATCCCCAATGCTGGCCATTTTGGGATTCTTGACTGTCCCAATGTTGACTTTCTTTACTTTTATCTGTGCGGAAATGACTTTTGATTCTATGGGTGGTCCTTCGACTTCTCTCTCGCCTTCTACTTCTTCTATTTGAATATCCCATGGATCATCTTCATATGGTGCTTCCTCTTATACATGGTAACATGACAACAGTTCCTTGACTGTATGTATGTTCCGTTGTTGGTTATCTGTGATAAGTTCTATTTCTGGTGCTTGGATAAATATCACTTCTCTTATTTTTTTAAGAGCATCATCTAGGTTGGGGTTCTCATGCTCGAATGAGAAAGTGATTGTAAAATTCTATTTCAATATCATCCAGGTCATAGTTCCTTTGCACAATTCCTGGTCTGTATACCAATTCGTTGGTATGCCCTCTAGAGTGTATAAAATGACGAGGCCATTCTTCTGGGGGTGTCATTTTCCGCAACATTCTACACTCCTCCAAGTGTTCCGGTGGTTCCCTTTGTCCATCATACTTCTGTTGTTTGTTGTTTGTTGTTTTTCTGTGCTACGCCAAACCTTATGCGCAGTAATCGCTTACATTGGTACCAGTCTGTGATGGTCTCTTTGTGTGCACCCCACCATCTTGCAGGCGTGGACTTGAGTGCTATATCAAGGGATAGCAGTCTCTGGTTCTCTAAGACGACGTCTACATATTGTGCCAAGAATGTTTCTAAATCGTTTACTCCGTGGAAACTAGATGCTTCCCTAATTTTTGTGCCTACCCATCTTATGACGTGGTCTATTCTTGCACATCTCCTCGTGGATACTTCGTGTAACCTTTGTTGTCAGTTCTCTAAATTGATATTTGAAGCTGTTGCACATGAAGTGATGCTCCGTCAACTGAGTATCACATCTGCAATTGGGTTTACGTAATCCTTACCGCGCACAGTTGTTCTATATAATTGGTCGATTTCCTCTAAGTCCAAACAAGTAGGTTCTACAAACCTCTCTCCTTCTGAAGGGTCTAATGGCGCAATGACCCTATATTATCCTGATTCAAATGTCATATTCTTGGTCTTTAGGTTGATTATAGTCTAGTTGTCAAACGCCCAATCCAGAACAAGCAACGTTGGGTAAGGTGTTGTGTCATCCACTATTTCAATGAATTCAAAGTTTGCCTTAGTGCGCACTCCATATAGGTCTATTGTCACTCCTTTCAGTCTATCGATTGGTAGGACTCTGTGTTGGTTTTCCAGTTTCAATTGAACCAGTGAATAGACTAATGTGGGCTCGCCCATGCATTGCCATGTCTTCTTTAGTAATACATTGACTTCAGATCCTAGATCCAGTATGATGTCTCCCATATTGAAATATCCAATGTTGGCATTCATTCTAAATTCCCTACTTGTTCTTCTTCTTGTGTGTAGGTGATTGACTGTCTTTGGTTCTAGTTTTCCTTCTGTCTCAACACTACATTTTTCTAGTATGTTTTGCAATATTTTCACTGATGATGGGTCACTTAATACCTTTACACATGATTATAAAAAGCCTTTGATTGTACTTACTTGTTCCATGGAATGTATTTCACTCGTGTGATCCAATAACGAAGGCATTTCGTATTCGGGTGCTTCCTTACATTGTTGCGTAGTTGAGGTTGTTGCAATCTCTTCCTTATGGAATTCTTGTCGAGCTTGCTTAAATATCTCCTTTTCCTTCTGCGCATTGAACTTCTTCCTTGGTTCGACGTTCTTTTTCACCCATTGATTCTATGATGGCTCTTAGTGAACAGTGTTGTCCCCCATTTTATCTCCTCCGCGAGTGGCTATATTAATGTTTCGTCCTTCATCCCTTGCTTCGACGGAAATCCACTGAACATTTTGGTTGTTCGGGTTCCTCTTTTCATGGATGTTTACTAGTAGTGTCGGACATTCTTCTGTATCGTGGTCCGATGCACGACAATACATACACGTTGTTGGTGGAAGTGGACATTCCCTTTCATAATGTCTCGAATGTTGACAATTGTGACACACCACTGGTCCTCTACCTCATCTGAAACCTCCTCTTGCTTGTCCTCCACCTCTATAGCCTTCTCTATCTCCTCTCATCACGTTATACTGAGGCGTCTGATTGTATTGTGCGGTATTGTACTGAGGTTGTGCCGTATTGTACTATGGATGCGCGTTGTTGTATGGTTGTTGCACAATATTATATTGTTGTTGCGCAGTGTTGTATGGAGCTGGAACTGGATTAAACTGTGGTGCATCTTTCCCCATCATCATTTCATCCTACACTCGGTATGCATCTGATGTCCTTTCTCACATCAACTCCATAGTTCTACAATCTATGTCATCGTGGCCTACTGACTTGCAAAAGGTGCAGTATGATTTATTTGGGACGGTCTAGTATTTCTGCATCATCGGAAAGTGATAGGGGTCGAGACCCGATTTCTTATAGACTTCACACCATGGTCCACCTGTGGGTAACGGGTTTGGCATTCCTGCTACCATATACTGCACGAATGTCGGACATTCGTTCTTGTAGTGGCCTTTCATCCTACATGTGGTACACCAAACAACTTCCCGTTTGTCCTTATTCTTATTTTGGTTTAGTTGAAACGTTAAATTCTTCAATTCCTCCTTTAGCTCTTCAATAGATGGGTCCATTTGTTGGTACCAGTTTTCTTCTAGTTGCAAGGATGCCTGCAGAGCCTTTGCCTACATCTAGAACTTTTGTTGTTGTAATGGATATTTTAAGTGTGGGAGCAATGAATTGACAAACAAGTGTCGATGTTGCATGTCGGTCATGAGATATTTTAACTTTCCCTTCAATCACTTGAATCTCTGGTCAATCTCCCATACAGATTCTCTTGGTTTCTGTCTTATTTTGATCATCTCATTCATGTATTGATCCTCTGAGCTTGACTTCTAGAACTCATTTATCAGTAACTTCTTAATGTATGCCAGTGTCCTGGTCATCCCAGGTGAATTGTTTGTGTCTAGACTCATGTACCAGTATAGTGCCCGGTCTCTTAGCATAATCGCTAACTGCGCAAGTTTGGTATCTTCATCGGTGATTTGTTTTGCTTCCTAGATCTTCGCACAAATGAACAAGTGTTTCTCAGGGTCTTATGTTGCTTCTCCTCGAAATTCTGGTAACCTGATGGTGGGATCGTGTCTTGCCATTTTGAATGTTGAACTACTACCTCCGCGTGGTGTATATACTTGACTAGTGCTACCTGAACTGGCTCCTACAGTTGTTGCTCCATGTGTAGATGTACTTCTTGCTGTCGAACATCCTCCGAACTTCTGTTGTCTAAATGGTGGCGTTCTCTTTGGTGTATTAGTCGCACATGGTTTTATGGGTTCCACATTGACATTGATATGGATAGGATTGTTGCCTTCTCTTCTTGCTCTTGGAACTCTCGTATTCCTCTCATATGTTGCGCGAATGATTTCCTCAATCTTCTCCACAGCCCAGAGATCCTTTACCTCTTCCTCATCACTCGCCAAGCCTTCCCTCATGGCTACGACTATCTTCTTGGTATTCACCTTGTATTGGTAGGGTACTCCGCTACGCGTCTTCCTAGTTGTCTCCAAGATCCACCAGATCTGGTCGTCATCCATCATGATCGGGTCCAAGGGTTATTTATTCTTTCCCTTATCCTTACCTCCTTCCATTTCTCCTCTTTTTGTAAGTGCTTCCCCCCTTCCCCCATGCATGCAAGGAAGTTTAGTTGTTTGATTCCATTGTCATTACACCTTTGTTATATAGCAGTATCTTAATAGAAGTATACAACAATCAAATGTACCTTCCTCGGGGTCCATGTAGAAACTCTTGCTCCGCTGCGTTGTACGACTTCGTTGTGTCGACTGCAAACTCTGTTATAAAACCTGCCACAATACTGTCAAGCCAAAAATCTACTGCGCGGGTGAACTTGTTGTAATTGTTCAATCTGTATTGGGGTCCACTCTATCTATCGAATCCGGTTCATTGCGTGGTTGTCTTTCAACCTTAGTATCCACTCTTGCAATAGATGTGGAAAATCATAGAAAAAGACTTCATGTAAATCAGTAAACACGTATTTCTCAAGATATTTGCGAGATGTTAGTCTAGGGTTTCTATTGTCTTTTTTTGCAAACTCTAGCTCCTTAGTTCTTAGCCAAGTTTTGATCTCTGCTTTTGTGGGATTCCACGATCTTAACATTCCCTTCTAATGGCTCATTGCTCTCTTCCTTAACCTTTTCTTGATCCGCCTCCAACAAATCTGACTTATCTTTTCTATTCAATCCTCTCTTGTTCCTCCCTGTTATCCCCGATATCTAGGGATAACTAGGAGATCATGTCTCGAGGCCCACATGGTCCTAGACATGGAGTACCGAGAGCAGGAGCGACTTGAGCATGGCCCTGGAGGGCCCATCTTTCTTCTTCTTAGCCAGCTTTGTCCTGT
>SNQJ01S0007908.1:203638-270248 GCA_010110895.2 Picea sitchensis | reverse complement strand
CCTTCCAGGGTACCTCTTGTCTTGTGGGAAGAAGGGGCTAAAGGCCCAGGAGGTAAAAGCAGCTGGTAAAAGATAAAAGCCATAGGAAAATGAAAATCTGGGTGGGGAAGCTCTTGTTACGCCTGTTTCAAGCCTTGACTCAAGCTACTTAAACCCTTCCTACAAACCGTGCGATAAAACTACCAACAACAACAGAACCATTTGTTGGTCACTACTCTTCTATACTATCTGATTTTATTGACTCGGGGTTCATGTCTGTTCGGGTTTCCAACAAAGCCTCTAAAACTATCGGCCATCTTGGTAAACCAGAAGGCAACGCAACACACAGAATGTGCTGCACAATCTCACTCGAGATAACTTTAATGGGTGGTTGTAAGACTCAGGTGTTTACATCCTGGGATTGAGCGTGAGATAAGCGAGTTGTATATTGAGCCATTTATTATAACTTGTAAACACAATATATTGTTATCAATGAATAAGCAAGAAATATAACAACTCATTCATTCAACATAATAATAATTGCTTCAGACAATAAATATGTGCAAGCATTCATCACATAACACATATATTACCATGGTTCGCCCCCTCCTAGGCTACGTCCACAAAGATTTGGCTCTCAGATGTCCTATTATATTATATTCGCATCTACAACGCCATGCACTTACAACTCTTCTCAGTCAGGTAAGATTTATATGAGGCAGACTAGAATGCACCAGGCTCCCTAGCCTGCGATCTAACCCTCAAGATCTACCCTCCTTCGTTCTCTCTAGCTTAACATCTTATACAAAAATGGATATACATCAAAACATTACACATCACATCAACTCATGCGTAACTACAATAGCCACAACAACAAAACAATAATCAACAACCCCCCTATGATACCTAAGTATCTATATTTATACGCTTCTGGATCTTCATCCATTACAATGTATTACCAAAACCCTAACCCTACTGTCGTTAGGTCTTCCCTTTCATGCGCGTGTGCTATGCTTCCCTCCAGCTTTCGCTTTCCTTGTGCACACTTTCTTTCCCACGATTGCCTTGTTTTTCCGCCTCTCCCTTTGGTCTGGCTCCAACATCTGGTTACACCGAAAGGAAAGGCGACCATTACGTGGTGGGAAAAGGAAATCAAAGAAAAACGCAAGGGCAAAGCATGGGATGCCCTTACTCAAGAAGTGAATTGGGTAACTGACCCGGGAGCCACGCAACCCAAGGAAACCCTCTACCAGAAAACGGTGGAGATGGCGTGGCAAACAAAGATGATGATCGGCAAAGTGATCTTGAAAATGGAAGATGCCAGACTTGAGGACAACAAGGAACACAAGAAAATGTTGAACGAAATCTTGAGTCGCCTCAACAGTCTGGAAACCATTACCAAACTTCTAGCTGAGGTCGAGAAGGACCAGAAAGCCAAGATGGAGTTGTTGGTTGCTCAATTCCACCTCTACTTGCGCTAAGTCCATGACATAGACATCACTCCATCCAATAGAAATGGAGCGGCAACACATATCAAAAAGACTCGCATGATCTCCCATAAGGAGGAGAACAAGGGCCAAGCGGATGAAGGAAAGAAACACATCATTGTCCTGGACTAGTGTTTAGTCAGTCTTTTGTCAAGTCAGTTTGGTCAGTCTTGTGTCAGTCTCAACTTCTGTTTTTTTCATGTCTGTTGTGCTTATCTTTTCAAAAACTGGATATGGTAGGACTGGGTTGGTTTCCCATGGTGGTAGTCCAGTCACACCCCTCGTTTATTTAAGAAAATGCAACTCAGAAACCTCTGGTCTAGTTTATTTTTTGGCAAACAAGGGAGTCCCCCTTTTTTGTATCATAACCCTCCTTTAGTAATATAGGCTCTTACACTCACTTACCAAAAAAAAGATACATTAAATAATAATTTATTTAGTATCAATTTATTAATTCAAACACATTACATTAATTTTTTTTTAATTATGGCAATAATTTCTAGTTGTTTAAAGAAAACCAAAAGATACATTAAATAATAATTTTTTTAGTTTTAATTTATTAATTCAAACATATTACATTAAAAAATATATATATATGTAATTGTGGCTATGGTTTATATTCAGGATTGTGTTTTCTTTTATGTTTTTTTTAAATGAAACATTAAAAAAAATTACAGGATGGTGGAATAAGGAGGATCGTGTTCTTTTTTATGTTTTTATAAATAAAAGTTAAAAAAAAACATCAAAAAATTAACTTACATTAAATAATAATTTTTTTAGAATTAATTTATTAATTCAAATAAAGAGGATTTTTTTTTTTAATGTTTTTTTAAATAAAATTTAAAAAAACATTAAATAATTAAACTTATATTAAATAATATATTTTTAGAATTAATTTATTAATTTAAATAAACTATATTTATGGCTATAATAATAATAATAATAATCTATTTTTAAGGTCACGGTTAAGCCAGACACCAAATTGGTGTATGAGAGCTTTTCCGCCTAACCATTTGAACTTGAACTTAAAGTCTACAGTATATATACCGTACCCCTCTTTGGATTTGAACGTGTGACCTCTTAAGAAGAAACACATATTCTTAACCTATACATACCCTACCCCTCTTTGGATTTGAACTTGTGACCTCTTAAGAAGAAACACGTATTCTTAACCTATATATTCATAAAAATGTTTTTTTTTTTAATAAAATTTAAAAAAACATTAAAAAAATAAACATAAAATTAAAAAAAAAAATACCAAAAAGATGGAATAAATATTGCATGTTTATTATAAGGTAGAAAAAAAATGAAATTACCAAAAAATGGAATAAATAAAAAATAAAAAAAAGGGAAATTACAAAAAAAATGAAATAAATATTGCATGTTTATTACAAGGTAGACAAAACGTATTAGAATATTGATATAAGGGTGGGGTAATATTTTCTCTCACCCTCATGTTTTCTCTCATATTCCCTCACCCCCCACCCTCATGTTTTCTCTCATATTCCCCTCGCCCCCCGCCCTCATATATAGGGGTGGAGGAAATAATAGAGAAAACATAACAAAGAAATTACCAAAATGATGAAATATATACTGCATGCTTATTACAAAGTAGAAAAAACATATTAGAATATTGATGGTTTCATAAAAATGATAATATTACAATGACCTTCATGATGTATGATTAGATTGATTGTCATGAGATGAAAGGGTGTTTGTGCCCTTTGATTTTTCATAAGTATTAATGTTTATTTATTATTATTATTTTATTTTATTATATTAATATTTATTACAATGCTACACTTTTAAGGAATGTTTTTCCCTTTAAGTATAGTAAATATAATTTTTGTAATTGAACATGTTTCCCCGTATCATTATCTTTGTTTTTTATAGCTTTATGGGTTTCACTTCACTTTTGATTTTAGTATTGAAAATATTATTTTGTAGGGTGTGCATCATATCTTAAAGTTTTTTTTGACCTATTTATTAAACTTGAAACCTTATGCTTCTTTATAGCATTTTTTCCTTGATTTCATTGTTGTATGTTCATTTATGATTCTTGCATTTTTTTAGTAGTTGAATTTAATCATTTTTCTTGTAATGGAAATTCTTAATCGCGTTTAATTTATAATGTCATCCTTGACATTTACATTCTATGAACTATTATTCAACATTAATGTTATGTCTAACAGCATCAACCATTCAACACCTTGCACCATATCCATCTCATCTAGTGGTAGAGAGTAGAATCTTGTATGTAGTTCCAATTATTGGATTTGAATAAATATTTTATGACATCTACCTACTCCTTTTAACATTTTGTCCATCATCTATTGTTCCTATAAATTCCCTAGTCGAGTGCACAAAAATGTTTAGTTGTTTAGCAACATTGATGTCTACATAGTTATAAGTATTGTGGGGATCTATGAGTATTGTTACATTTCTATCTTTTATGATTTCCTTGATCTTTGTGGTCTTAGGTTGTAATTTCCATGTCATGGTTGAAAGTGGAACCATAGGTTTGCTTCCCTTTTTTCTTGGAACTTGGGTTTTGTTGAGATCAATTCTCGCTTCCAAATTTTCCCTCCCCTTTCTATTTTCCCAACTCCTTTTTTCCTTTTCTTTTTCCTCTTCTATACCTACCCTCATTTCCCCTTTTCTTTTCTCCCTTCTCTTTTCCCTTTTTAGTTACTTTACTTAGTCGTTTTTCAAAACGACGGGTTCGCAAACTCGTGGATCTTCATCTCCATCCATACTCCCATATCAT
This sequence comes from Picea sitchensis, assembly GCA_010110895.2. Classification (NCBI taxonomy): domain Eukaryota; kingdom Viridiplantae; phylum Streptophyta; class Pinopsida; order Pinales; family Pinaceae; genus Picea; species Picea sitchensis. The sequence goes on along the minus strand of SNQJ01S0007908.1, from coordinate 266,015 downwards.
GAGTCTGATCGACCGTCGTATTATTCTATACTTAATCGTTTCTGTACTTGCGGGTTCATAGGTTCATGCTTTCATATTCCAAGTTCCGCAATATTCATTTTGCACCCAAAGATCCGTGGTCTACATTATGACCATCGAACTTATCAATCTCTGAAGTATTTCATCTCTCCTATATTGAGTTTGGTCGACCGCATTACAACACTTAGCCTATTTTCGACCTTTCGCAACCACAGGTTCTCGGGTTTGTGAGTTCAAAAAAATTCCCAAATCCTAATTTCTCTTGTTCATCTCCTCCATCCTCATGTTTTTCCCAATACGCATTTAAGAATGGTTTAATGCTACTAACTCATCATGAAGGTTCTGCAAAGATTTCCATTAATAAGTGAAGGGCTCGAGGAGATTTCTCATTAAACCGCATTAAAGCACAATTTGACGAAGATTATATTATTGTTATCTCTCACAAGGGCTCATTGCAAATATTAGATGGATTAAAGGAACACTCTCGTCAACTTATGGCTGCAACATCTCGACAACAGTTCTACAGTGATACTTTGAATATCTTTGGGCGTGAGGACCAGAACTTCCAGTGGTCTAGAGTGTATTCTTACTATTCATCCCCTTCTGCTCATAAGGAAGTGATATGGACGTCCGAAATTTCTCATCCAGGGTGTGTCCGTGAGGTTTTCCACTGCAAGGAACTGGTTGCATAGTGTGTTGAGAAATATATACCAAGTCAGTGGATTATTCAACTTCAAGACCATTCTCCCATCTCTCTTTTACCTCAAGTGTTTCGTAAAATGTTGAAGCTCTGTGAGCCAACACTTACTTTCAAAGGAGAAGATTGCAAGGATTTCCTGAAAAAGCATGACAATGGCCTGGACTTATTGCCTAAGTTCTTGGAGAATCACGTGGTCGTCCCTGAAGACATTACCAGGTTGCAGGTCGACTCATTCAAAAACCCCTTTTAGGAAATTGATTGGTTGTTCACCAGGGTGACAAGCCAAGAAAATACCGCCAACATTTCTTGTATGATTCTTTATATATTATATTTTACTGTCAAAGAATAAGCTATTTTTTATTGGGGAAAAATAATTTCCATTGAAATCTCTTCCCAATTGTCACAGTACAATTTATTTATTTATTTATGGCTTCTTATTTAGTGTTTGTGATAGCATATTGTTGTCAATTTCCTAAATTGTCTATCTGTAAGAGGGTGAACTGTGAAGTTGACCTAGTTACCTTCTGGTACCAAGCATTGTGGAAACACAAAGCTTCTTTGCATTTATATGAAGTTTTCAATGATTTCATATCTGTTTTTAAAGGATTGTTGTTTGAAAAAGATACCCCTATACTATCCGACCAGGCAAGTAAATTCATGGATAAAAAGGGGACGTTGGAGCAAATGGAAAATCACAACGTTATCAAGATTTTTGGTTCTAAGGAAAATCCCTCCTTTCTTCCATGCCATGTATCTGATAAAATGTTTATTACGGAAGTTACAAGGCAATATAATTTTTGGCTGTACTTTTTTCATGAGAAACGAAAAAAGCAATTCATATCCTTGCCTTGGAAAATTAGGGACTTTATATTAAGGGATATAAACAAAATCTATGAATTTGCAAACCACTTCCATAATTTGAATCTCAAATATGCTGAAAAGATAAAAGGGTTTGACCCTAATAGAATTTTTGTGGAACATATGCTAGCAGTAGGGTTCAACAATTCATTTATCCATATTGTTCTGAGTGAAGAAGAAGATAATAACTTAGGCGCTCTTATTCACAATGTTGGTGACTTGGAAACGATACTCAGTACCAATGAGTTTTACAAGCAGAAAGGAAAGGGTCCCAGTGAGAAGAGTGCACAGTCCCCAAGTGTTACTCCTAAAACTACAACATCTCGGAGCAATGCTTCAATGACCCACCTATCTAGAAAAGTGACCAACAATAGTTCATGTGACGAAGGAGAAAAGAATCCCCCTCCAGAAAAAATTGAGAGCTCGCACAAGCTTCCTCTGAGAAAAAAGAGGAAAAACGTCGTGCAAGAGGAAGAATACCAACACATAGAGAGTGACATCAATAGATTCTCCCTTGAATATATGGAGCTTGAGGTGGACATCGAGAAAATGTTTCTCCCACTAGATCAGCCAGGGAACACAACCCACCAGAATCCATCATTAGAAATCATTGAGAATGAGACCTTTAACGAAGAAGAGTCAATTGCTTTTCAGAGCGTTGTCTTTGACATGGAATCCAATAAATTAATTATTGAGAAAAGTGATGTGAAGAATAAGAAAGGAAAATAACGTTCAGAGGTTGACCTAAGAGATATGCAGCTTTCCCATATTTCTAGAATTCATAAAGCAATTAGTGATGCATTGGATGACTCCATTGGTGGTCTTGAAGCAGAAATCACAAAGTTAAAAGAAAGGATCAAAGAAGTAGAAGACGCCTTAATGCCTCTTCCACTTCTTTCCAGTCCTTTGACAATAGTTGGACCCACCACAACCACTGCTAAATTAAAAGGATCTTCAATCTTACTTACATCAACCAGGAGCTATGTGGAGAGAAATATTAAGAAAATAATGGCATTGATCACATAGGGTTGGGAAACTTCGAAAAACATTGCTTCTTTTGGATCGAGGGTGCATGCCTTCCACGAGCATTTGCAAGCCAACCTGAAAAATGAAGAAGGTTTTTACCTTGATATTGTACTACCCTTTGGAAACAGGGTTTCCAACATGACATAACTAAGGAGAAGAGAGGAGGATATGTCCTCCCCAAGCCGGATAAAACAGTTGAATGTGTGCTAACTAAGGAGAAGAGAGGAGGATATGTCCTCCCCAAGCTGGATAAAACAGTTGAACGTGTGCTAGAAAGAGAAGATAAAAAACTTGAATAATATTGTTCAAGCATGAAGCCAAGTTATATATATATATATAGGAGGGAATAGTTATTCAATAGGCTCATGGAAATAGACTTAGTCAAAAGTACTAACGAAGTATAATACCCCATACGAATTCTCAAGTCTATATTCCTCACAAAGCAACAACTTGAGGAACAAGTTGAGATTTTTAAAGGGTCGCCAATTGAAAAGTTCTATGGTATACTTGAATATGATGAGGAGGATATAGACAATTGGCTAGTGGACTACTCTGTGAAAATTTAGGACATTGAAGAAGCATTAAATGGAATTTCCCTTGATCTAAGAGACTTGGAGGGCGAGCTATTCAACATAAAAATACGGCATGAAATCAACGTGGCACTAATGAAAAGTTATATTGAAGAATGGTTTAAGAAAGCGATCGATAGATTGACCACCAAGGGAAAAAAAATAGTTGAGACGATTCTTGTCACCGTTAATGAAGACAATAAAAGGACATCTGTTGGATTACTGAGAGGAGGGGTGAATCAGTAATAACGTAATTATAATCTTTTTCTTCAAATGTTATATCAATGTAGAATTATTATCCAATAATGAGCAGTAATAAATAAACAATCACACACATACACAGTACACCAGTGTTTTACGTGGAAACCCAAATCATACACAAAGACACCAAAGTTGTTTTACGTGGAAACCCAAATCTGGAGAAAACCACAATTGTTTTTTCTTATATGTCTTGAAGAATTTACATTCATTGAAGCACTAACTTCCTTTGTTTTCCTGCCTACAACCGGAAGGAGGCTCCAACTCCCCAGTTTCTCAGCTACAACCCGAGGGAAGCTCCAACTCCTCAAATTGGCTACAAACTGTAAGGAGGCTACAACTTCAATGTTCTTCTACATAAACTGTTATATGGATACAACCACCTATCCTTGCCTCTGGGTCTCCTGCCATCCTCAAGTAGAAATAGAATGATGGAAACCACCACACACTAGCATCAGGAGATATATACTGCTGTAAACCTGCACTAATAAATCAACTATGCATCAACTATGTATCAACTCAGACTCTCAAACTGTATTCACAAACAAGTGCATCAACCATGCACCAACTCAGTAATCAACTCCGTACCATAAACAAGTGCATCAAATCCATGCACCAACTCAGGATCAACCTGTACCATAAACAAGTGCATCCAACCATGTGCCAAGTATGTACCAATCATGTGTCAACTACTCATCAACTATGACTCATCAATATAAAATACCAACATCAAAAGATCTTATAATTTCCATCATCCAAATCTGATTTGTAGCTCTGTAATAGACCTGGTGTATATGATCACATTCCTGCAAACCTTCCTTTTAACTTTAAAAACAAGAGACTAGTATTTTCATCAAACTTTTCTTAGTCTCACACATGCCTGTTTTGATTAGTCAACAACCCTAACTTGAAGGTAATCATAACTTTGAACCTAATGTATAAAGATATGAAACTCGATGTTATCAATAAATGTTCTTTAGTGCTTTTAGGAATTACTCCAAGTGGGCAATTCACGGACCCTCTCAAAAAGGAGTTATAGCAAAAATGGCATACCTTGTTGACTCTGTCTTATTCTAGAGAGCTGCCTTGTAGAGTGTGTTCCCGCACAAAAATAATATTTGATGAAATGATATGAAACTGTTACAAAGAATACTATATAATTGTACCCCAACCAACACATTTGGTCCTACCTAAATTTGGATCTGTTATGAAGAAGTTATGACGTTTTTTACCCGAAACACTGATTTTGACTAGTTTCAGATCGGCCACAAACCCTATTTTCCATAGAGTGTAACTCCCAAAATACAACGACCTTAATAAGCTGAATTTTAACCACAGATACTTGGATATGTTTTATCACTTTCATCGCAATTTTAGGATCTGAATCATTATAGAAAAAAATTTGAGAAGCGAAAATGGTGATGACCTGAAAATAACATACCTTAGAAGCACCATCAAAAGAATTTAAACTTCCTTGCATTTCGGCTTTTTCTTCTTCACTTTCCTCAGAATTTCGGCTTAAATATCATTTTTTATACCCTCAGAAAACCACAGATATTCAATATGCTCAAGGTAACATTCAAATGAGAGTCTTGCCCTTATTTTATACTTCCAGCTTCCTTAAAACATCTTCTAGGTCATCACTTGGCCCCACCTTCCTTATTTTAGAGTTATCCACTTCTAATTTCTCCATTAAAACATATTATTGAAATAATTTATTTTGCATTCAATTTGGAATTATAATACACTCATCACTTCAATTTGTATTATTTACCTTTTTAAAAAATCTCTAAACCACTTCCTTTGATTACTTTGACCTTTTTGGGGGCTTCTAGACATATGAGGGTCCTCCAACTCGTGAAGGCCATAACCCTCAAACCGTGAGGATTTATGACGCTATACATACCACCATAAAATGGCATGACATGTATTATCCATATAGAATATTATTATTCGAAAATATATCATAACTCATATCGTTATCCATCAAACAAAACTTGGGTCCATTACCCAAACCTCCTGGGTCTCCAACTTATCATGGCTATAACTCTCTAACTCTGAGGAGGAGTTATGTGACTTTCACATACCACCGGAAATGACATGGCAAGAACTATCCATCTAGGATATTTTCCGACAAATTCACTTCTTCATCTCATTATTCCATAATTGCCATTGGTTCTCTCAATCCACAAAGTGTCTTCCGTGAGTGGGCTTTCACCATAAGGGGACCACTTTGGAGTTCATCCATATTTACTTCTTATCAACCATGACAAAACAATAATGAGTCATATTTACATCAAACACTATTGGGTCCATTACCCAAACCTTTGTGCTACAGATCTTTCTTCAAGGGTTGACATCAATGACAACCAACCTTAATCAACAACATCAACAAGAAATTCAAGGCATGAGAGACCATCATAGCAAGTTTACGTTGATCACATCTTTCTTTCTTTATTAATTCCTTCATCCATTTATTTTGCTTCTTTGAATAGAAAGGTTTAACCGAAGACTAATAACCTCTCTTTTCTTCTTACTAGGTCTTGTTGTTATTTTACCACCCACCATCTTCCTTCTAAAAGCTTCATTATTGTGTATATTTTCTTTATGGTCTACGGGAGCCCCAATCCCAGTCTTTAAGACAAACGCATTTTAAATTTTGAAAAATATGTAACAAACTATATATTTTTTAGAAATTTCAAGAGAGGTACTTCGGGAACAATCTCCATTGTACTTTGTAACCCTGAGTTTTGAATATAAAGCATTTGAGGTTGATATATCATTATCTTTATTTGAGTTTCCCATGTTCACTCTGTTAAATTTCTCTTATGCATGTGGACCATCTTTTTTTTATTTTTATGTGATCAGAAATCTTTATTTTAAACTATGATGGATGTGAGGAAATTTTTCTTATTTTCTTTAAATGTGTGAATGTGTGTGATTCCTGGTCAATTCTTAGGAACTTTCTTTAAAAAAGAAAATAAAAACATTTTCCTTTTATTTTCTTGCAATCTTTATATTTCTTTGATTACCACGACAAATTTCTTCAAAGTCCCATATTCTGAATATCTAGAATTCCAAGAAAATATTAAAGTAAAGAGGAGTATCACCTCTATAAAAATGCAAGGGGATTTATATCCTCGTGAGGTTGTCGTTTCGGTCCTAACGGATTCAAGCGTCAACATTTTTGGCGACCATACTGGGGAATGAACTGAAATTTGGAACCTAGTCTAAGCATTTTTGAAAAATATATGAATTTTCCCCAGGTTGATCAACCCCACTTAGAAATTGAATTGAACAATTAACAAAGCATCTTACATCGGTTATAAAATTTGGTAATAACAACAGTCGATACTCGAGAAGAGGTAGAAAGGTCCTGGCAAATATTAGTCCAAGAAGAAGAAAGAGAAATCCTCCAGAGATAGATGAGAGATGAGCGACAAGACCGAAGAAACCAAAGGCTAGATAAGAAACACAAGAACAAGGTTGGGATTGAAGTTGGACGAATACAAGGGACCCATTACCAGAAGTAAAATCAAGTAATTCTTTATCCTTAGAAGTGAAAAGCATATTCTTGGAATCTCTCCGGATATGGCAGAAAGAAATGAACAACCTCAAGACGAGCATCATGAGGAGAGACAAGGAGGTGGAAGAGATGTTGCAAGAAATCAAGAAAACCTAAGGTTTGAAAATAGAAGAAGAAGAAGAGATTCCCCTTTGAATATTCTAGGTGAGCAACAGGATCTCCATGTTCTCCCTAAGGGCACCCTAAAGGAATTTTCTGGAGACGGAGCAATCGATGCAAAGAGGCATCTACACTTATTTCTTGATGTTTGTGATTTTCACCGTGTTGAGTATGACAATTTCATGGTAAGGTTATTTCTGCAAACCCTATCAAGAAGAGCATATGAATGGTATACGACATTACCCAATAGATCAATTTGATCATTTAATGACCTCGAAGCCATGTTCCTAACTATGTTCTTTCCTCCAATTGCTTATCATACCATTCTCACCGATTTCACCCATATTGGCTTGAGGAAGAATGAAAGAATACGAGATTTTAATATCAGGTTCAAAAAAATATTGAGTAAGATTCCAGAAGATAAAAGACAGAATGACCCAGTTATTCTCGGTTGTTATAAGAATGCAATGCCCCCGAATGTGAAATATGCTATCAGAACATCCCAAATGGATACCTTGGAGGAGGCAATGACTAAATCCACTGAGATGGAAGAAATTATGATTGAAATGGGTGTCGACCCCAACATCATACTGGGAAAAGTACAAAGGCAGCTGGGAGGATTAAGTATTGATAATCAAGGAGATTCTAGTTCAAGAAAGAACAAAGAATTCAAGCCACTACCGGCTCAAAACCAAGCAATGGGAGGAGGATTTTTCAAGGGAACCATACCAAACGTAAAGGTAGACCCTGTGGTGGCACAAGAAACTAAGAAAAGAATTGAAATTGCACAAATGAATAGAACTATCAAACAAATGCAGAATGAGATAACTATACTAAGGAGGGGAGACAATTATGTGCAAATCCGAGGATGTCAATCCCAAAGAAAAGAAGGAACCATCCCCCAAAAAACAGAGTGAGGTTTGAAAACATGGATAATTCCCAAAGACCTCCCAGGCAGCCTACTCCCAATGCAGCTGTTATGGATGATGTGTATGATGAGAAAATAGTTGAGCAAGAAAATTATTACTCATCTAATGAAAGTTCTGAAACTGTGCAGATGGACAGATGCGAGGCATCCATGTATGTATTTGAAGAAGGCGAAAACGACCCCAACTCGCAAGAAAATGTTGCCTAGAAAAGAGGATTTGTAAATAGATCCAAGAATAAGAATGACTCAGAAAAATAAAACCAAAAAGATAAAGAAAGAAAAAAATGAGAAAAGGGAAAATGAGAAAGTGACAGATAGCATTGGAAGTAAACAAAAACACCTGATGTCAAATTCCACTCATATGACATATAATTTCATAGAGGATTTAAGTAAATTAAGGATAACTCTACCTTTTACAGAAGTGGTGAAGATTCCCCAACAAAGAGAAAACATTCTGACGTTTTTCAACGGTCCATTTGAAAGCGCAGAAGTTGTTGTTACCAGTCCAAAACACAGCCAAAACTAGTCAACTGCCAAGCTGAGAGGTAAAAATCCTCCCTTTTACATTTCAATTTAAAATCATGATGTTGCACTACATAATGTTTTAGTTGACACTGGCGCAAAAAATAATATCATGCCATTGGCGGTCATGGAGGTATTGGGTATGAGTTGCACCAAGTATTACGAAAGTAGTGAAATTATATATGCAATTGATTCTAGAAAAGTGCCATCCTATGGAGAAATAAAGGACTTTTATTATTGGATTATGGTATCCCCCCATATTATTACAGTTTTCAATATTATTGTGGTAGACCTTCCTCTGGCATATGGAGTTGTGCTGGGAAGAGATTGGACATCCATGATCGGGGGATATATAATGAATGATGGAAGTTGCATGATGTTTCCAGGAAAAGAAGGAGCAATGATTAAGATGCCCTGTGAACCCAGGAAACCCTTCTCTTTCAAGAAGAAGGATAATGAATTAATGGAATATTATATAGATGTCGAGATTGGAAACTATGTTATCCTAGACATGGAACATAATGAAATCCTAGAGAAAGTTCAAGATACGAAGAATCAAGAATGTATGTTTGAAGGCTATTGGAGGATGCCATTCGATGGAGCTTGTTCAAACTCCGGGAGCGGAGTTGGAATTGTTCTTATGAGTCCAAGTAAGATTGTGCATCCACATGCTATTAGACTGGAATTATCACATACTAATAATGAGGAAAAATATGAAGCCTTGATTCAGGGGATAATCCTCGCACAAGAAATGAAAATAGAACATCTAATTGTGATTGGTGACTCCGAGTTGGTGATTAATCAGGTCACCCAGAGGTATAAAATCAAGAAGGAAAGACTTAAGTTATATTTCAAAAGTATTAACGAATTGATGGAATTTTTTAGTTCTTTCAACATTTATTTCATTCCAAGGGACAAGAATCATAAGGAAGATTCATTAGCCTTGGCAGCCTCATTGTCAAACCCAGACGATATACAAAGAAAAAAATATTTTCAAGTAGAACGAGCATTTCAATGTTATGTGCTTGATAACATGGAATATTTATAAGTGTTTGTGAATCATGAAAAACTAGAAATTGTTTTGTTGAACGATGATGATGATGAAGATGATCACATGTCTTTTGTCCCTAAAGATTGTATACAATCTGAGTCTCTTTTTACGAAATATGATCATGTTAAGAATCTCCTGGAAGAAGTTTCAATTCGAAAAGTGCAAGAAACGAGAAAGGTCAATATTGGAACTGACAGTTCCCCGAAATATAACTTGGGAGTTGATTGCACCACTGAAGAAGTTGACCAATATGTTGCATTTTTTAAATAATATATTGATGTGTTTGCATGGACCTATGATGATTTGAAATCTTATGATAAAATGATATTCTAGCACATCATTCCTTTGAGGGAAGAAGCAAAGCCTGTGAAGCAAAAAATAAGGATGATGAACCCCAAACTAAAACCCCTGGTAAAGATTGAATTAGAGAAATCAAAGAAGGCCGAAATAATTTATCCCATTAGACATTCTGACTGGATTTCAAATCCTATGATTGTAAGAAAGAAGACCGGGGAAATCTGGATGTGTGTCGATTTCAAAGATCTTAACAAAGAAAGCATAAACGATAACTTTCCTTTACCTAATATGGATTTCCTTCTCTAGAAATTCATTGGATCAACTTGCATGTCCATGTTGGATGTTTTTTTTGGATATAACCAAGTCTTGGTCGCTAAGGAAGACAGAGCAAAGACAACATTCATAACACCTTGAGAGACATATGTATATGCTAGAATGCCCTTTGGTTTGAATAATGTTGGAGCCACATTCCAGAGGGCCATGGATCATGCATTTAGTGGGTTTATAGGAAAATTTATGGCAGACTATCAAGATTACTTGACAGTACATTCAAAAGAAAGGGGTGATCATATCCATCATTTTAGAAAAAAAATTGACAGATGTAGATTATATGGTGTCTCTCTAAATCCAAAGAAATGTGTATTCGTTGTAACTCAAGGAAAAATATTGGGTCATATTGTGTACAAGGAAGGGATTTATATAGATATGGTAAGAGTTAAAGCAATAAATGAACTCAACCCTCCGTCATCCAAGAAAGGACTTCAATCGTTTTTTGACAAGATCAATTTCATGTGAAGGTTTGTTCCTGACTATGTAAGTATTGTAAAGTCGATCAATTTATTGTTGAAAAAGGAGCAGAGGTTTGAATGGACAATGGATACCGAAGAATCTTTCAATAATATCAAAAGAGAAATTACCACAACTCTAGTCCTCATCAGTCCATATTTTCAAATGGATTTCATCATCTATTCGTTCGCCACCGAAACCATTTTTGCATATGTTCTTACTCAAAGGAATACCAAGGGTGAAGAACTCCCAATCAGTTTCATGAGAAAAACCCTCCATGATTATGAATTGAGATATTCAGAACTGGAAAAGAAATCCTTGGCTCTTGTAAAAGAGGTGGCACACTTCCGAATGTACATACTAAATTCTCATGTCATTGTTTATGTTCCCTCATCGCCAGTGAATATTTTTCTGAATAAACAATTGAGAGAAGGAAAATGGGATAACTGGCTAGAAAAGATACAAGAATATGATATTGAAATTAAACCTTTAAAGGATGTCAAAGGACAAGGTTTATGCAAGCTCATCGCGAATAGTGATTGTGTGGATGGAATGATTTCAATTTCAGTAGGAGAATCATTGGATGATTCAGAATGGTACGGAGACATTGTATTCTACTTGAGGTCTGGGCAGTTTCCTGTCACCATGAACCCTAAGGAGCAAAGAACATTGAATATGAAGGAAAATCAATATGTGATGATTGTTGATATATTGTTTAGGAGGAACTATGATGGTATACTACTGAGATGCGTTGATGAAAACCAAGACCAAAACTAATGAGAGAATTCCATGAAGGAATATGTGGTGGGAACTTTGTACCTACCGCCACCGCTCATAAGATAATAAGAGTTGGGTTCTATTGGCCATCAATATTTAGAGACTTATATGCCACAATAATGAAGTGTGTATCATGCCAGTAGTTTTCAGGGAAAATGAAGATATTTGTGATGTCGTTACACCCCATAATTGTAGAACAACCATTATCTCAATGGGGACTTGATATTGTCGGGCCAATAAATCCAAAGTCAAGAAAGGGACACGTGTATATTCTGACTTCTATGGATTATTTTACAAAATGGCCAGAGGCAGTGGCATTAAAAAGGGTTGATTCTGAAGAGTTAATCAAGTTCCTCAAAGACAATATTTTGTCAAGATTCTATGTCCTAGATAAATTTATCATTGATAATGGTTTGATTTTCATCGGGTCAAAGTTTACATAGTTCTGTGGAGAATATAGAATTATCATGGGTCAATCATCAAATTATTATCCACAAGGAAATGGTCTTGCAGAATTCACAAATAAGACACTCGTTTAGATATTAAAGAAAACTATTAACAAGAACCAAAGGAATTGGCATCTCAAGTTGACTAATGCGTTGTGGAAAAGCATAACAACTCCAAAGGACAACATTGGGATGTCTCTGTATACATTGGTTTATGAGAAAGAAACGAAAATGTCAATTAGCCTCGAACTCAATGACTTGACTTTTGTGGTTAATACAAAAGATACAGAAAATAGTTCACCTATCCAAAGGAGGATCAACCAATTGTTGAAATTGGAAGAAGAACAAAGAAAAGCCCTGAACTGAACTTCTTAGAGACAACAAAGTATCAAAATATATTTTGATCAAAATGCAACTGTAAAGAACTATTAGAAGTGTTACTTTGGAACAAGGCCAAGGAAAAACCATTGATGCATACAAAGTTCGAAGCGCTCTAGATTGAACCATACATTTTTGAAAAGATCCTGGGTTTTAATTCCTATATGCTCCAAGACATGAAGGGTAAAATATTGATGCTTCCTATCAATGGGCAACATTTGAAAGGTTTCTTCACCTAAAACTTTCTCATTCTCCTTGTACATAATTTTTTTTTTCCAGTTTGTATATTCTTACCTTTGACTCCATAGCCCAATGAACGAAAGCACCTAGTCATAAATTTTATGGATTCTTGACAACCTACAAGGGGTTATCATCCCACAGTTGGAGCCAGTTGTTGAGATCAATTCCCACTTCTGAATTTTCCCTCCCCTTTATATTTTCCCAAATCATTTTTTTCCTTTTCTTTTCTCTCTTCTATACCTACTCTCATTTCCCCTTTTCGTTTCTCCTTTCTCTTTTCCCTTTCTATTTATTTTACTTAGTCATTTTTCAAAAAGTCGGGTTCGCGGGTTGGCGAACTCAGGGATATTCATCTCCATCCATACAGCCATATCATGAGTCTGACCAATCATCGTATTATTCTATACTTAATCATTTCTACAGTCGCAGGTTCGTGGGTTCAAGTTTTCATATGCCAAGGTCCACGATATTTTTTTTTCACCCAAATATCCGCGATCTACATTATGACCATTGGACTTACCGAACTCCAAAGTATCTCATATCTCCTATATTGAGTCCGATCGATCGCATTATAACACTTATCCTATTTTCAACCTTTCACAACCACGGGTTCGCGGTTTCCCAGCTTGGTGGGTTCACAAAAATTCCCAAATCCTAATTGCTTTCGTTTGTCCCCACCATCCTCTTGCTTTTCCAAATTTGCATTTAAGAATGGTTTAATGCTACTAACTCATCATCCAGGTTCCATAAATATTTCCATTAATAAGTGAAGGGATCGAGGAGATTTCTCATTAAACCGCATTAAATCACGATTTGACGAAGATTATATTATTGTTATCTCTCTCAAGTAATCATTGCAAATATTATCTATATTAAAGGAACACTCTCGTCAACTTATGGTAGCAACAACTCAACATCAGTTCTGCGGTGATACTTTGAATATCTTTGGGCATGAGGACCAAAACTTTCAGTGGTCTAGAGCATATTATTACTATTCATCCCCTTCTGCTCAAAAGGAAGTGATCTGGACGTCCGAAATTTCTCGTGCGGGGTGTTTCCCTGAGGTTTTCGACTACAAGGAATTAGTTGCATGGTGTGTTGAGAAATATATACCAATTCATCGGATTATTCAACTTCAACACCATTCTCCCATCTCTCTTTCACCTCAAGTGTTCCATAAAATGTTGAAGCTCCCTGAGCCAACACTTACTTTCAAGGGAGAAGATTGCAAGGATTTCCTGAAAAAACATGACAACAAAATGGACTTATTGCTTGAGTTCTTGGAGAATCTCGCAGTTTTCCTTGAAGACATTACCACGTTGTTGGTTGAATCATTCAAAAACCCCTTTCAAGAAATTGCTTGGTTGTTCACTAGGGTGATAGGCAAAGAAAGTGTCGCCAACTTTTCTCGTATGATTCTTTATATCTTATATTCTACTGTCAAAGAGAAAGCTATTTTCGATTAGGGGACACTGATTTCCATTGAAATATCTTCCCAATTGTCACAGTAAAAAAAAGACAAGAAATTCTTTATGGCTTATTATTTGGTGTTTGCAATAGAATATTGTTGTCAATTTCCTAAATTGTGTTTCTGTAAGAGGATGAACTATGAACTTGACCCAGTTACCTTCTGGTAGCAAGTGTTGTGGAGACACAAAGTTTCTTTTCATTTCTATGAAGTTTTCAATGATTTTGTCTCATTTTTTAAAGGATTGTTGTTTGGAAAAGATACCCCCAGAATATCCGACCAGGCAAGTAAATTCCTGGATAAAAAGGGGACGTTGGAGCAAATGGAAAATCACAAGGTTATCAGGATTTTTGGTTCTAAGGAAAATCCCTCCTTTATTCCATGCCATGTATCTGATAAAATGTTTATTATAGAAGTCACAAGGTATTATAATTTATGGATGCACTTTTTTCATGAGAAACGAAAAAAGAAATTGACACCCTTGCCTTGGAAAATTGGGGACTTTATATAAAGGGATATAAACAAAATCAATGAATTTGCAAACCACTTCCACAATATGAATCTCAAATATGATGAAAAGATAAAAGGGATTGACCCTAACGGAATTTGTTTGGAACATATGCTGGCAGTATGGTTCAACAATTCATTTATCCATATTGTTCTGAGTGAAGAAGAAGATAATAACTTAGGCACTCCTATTCACAATGTTGGTGACTTGGAAACAGTATGCAGTACCAATGAGTTTTACAAGAAGAAAGGAAAGGGTCCCAGCAAGAAGAGTGCCTAGTCCCCAACTATTACTCCTAAAACTACAACATCTCGGAGCAATGCTCCAGCGTCCCACCCATCTAGAAAAGTGAACAACAATAGTTCAGGCGGTGGAGGAGAAAAGAATCCCCCTCCGGGAAAAATTGAGAGCTCGCACAAGCTTCCTCTGAGAAAAAAGAGGGAAAACGTTGTGCAAGAGGAAGAAGACCAGCGCATAGAGAGTGACATCAATAGTTTCTCCCTTGAAGATATGGAGCTCGAGGCAAACATCGAGAAAATGTTTCCCCCACTGGATCATCCAGGGAACACGACCCACCAAAATCCATCATTAGAAATCATTGAGAATGAGACCTTCAATGAAGAAGATTCATTTTCTTTTTAGAGCATTGTCTTTGATAGGGAATCCAAGAAATTAATTATTGAGAAAAGTGATGTGAAAAATAAGAAAGGAAAATCACGTTCATAGGTTGACCTAAGAGATATGCGGCCTTCCCAAATTTCTAGAATTCATAGAGCAATCGACGATGCACTGGATGACTCCATTGGTGGTCTTGAAGCGGAAAACACGAAGTTAAAAGAAAAGGATCAAGGAATTGGAAGACGCCTTAATGCCTCTTCCACTTTTTTCCAGTCCTTTGATAATCGTTGGACCCACCACACCCGTTGCTAAATTAAAAGGATCCTCAAGCTTACTTACATCATCCAAGAGCTATGTGGAGAGAAATATTAAGAAAAGAATGCCATTGATCACAGAAGCTTGGGAAACTTCGAAAAACATTTCTTCTTTTGGATCAAGGGTGCATGCCTTCCACGAGTATTTGCAAGACGACCTGAAAAATGAAGAAGGTTTTTACCTTGATGTTGTACTACCCTTTGGAAACAGAGTTTCCAACGTGACGGAACTAAGGAGATGAGAGGAGGATCTGCCCTCCCCAAGCCAGGTAAAAGAGTTAAATGTGTGTTGGAAAGAGAAGATAAAAAACTTGAATAATATTGTTCAAGCATGCAACCAAGCTATATTAAATAAGGAATAATTATTCAAGAGGCTCATGGAAATAGACTTAGCTGGAAGTACTAACGAAGTACAAGAACCCAAACTAATTCTCAACTCGATATTCCTCACAAAGCAACAGTTTGAAGAACACGTTGAGATTTTTAAAGGGTTTTCAATTGAAAAGTTTTATGGTATACTTGAATATGATGAGGATGATATAAACAATTGGCTAGAGGACTACTCTGTGAAAAATCAGGACATTGAAGAAGCATTACATGGCATTTCCCTTGATCTGAGAGACTTGAAGGGAGAACTGCTCAACATCAAAATCCGACATGAAATCAACGTGGCACCAATGAAAATTTATATTGAAGAATGGTTTAAGAAAGTGATCGACAAATTGACAAATGGACACTTGCAAGCAAGTGAAGACACGAGAGACCATCATAGTAAGTTTACGTTGATCACATATTTATTTCTTTATCAAGTTCTTCATCCAGTTATTATGTTTCTTTGAATATAAAGGTTTAACCAAAGACTGATAACCTCTCTTTTTTTCGTACCAGGTCTTGTGTATATTTTCTTTATGTTCCGCGGTATCCCCAATCCCAATATTTAAGACAAACGCATTTTAAATTTCGAAGAATAACAATCTCAACTTTACTTTGTAACCCTGAGTTTTGAATATAAAGTATTTGAGGTTGTTCTATCATTATCTTTATTTGAGTTTCCCATGTTCACTCTGTTAAATTTCTCTTCTGCATGCATATTGTTGACAATTAAAATTGCAACGAGGATTTTGCCCGCAAAGTATTGCTAAAGCCTATTATTTAAACTATGCTAATGATATATAATACTATTAGGTGGGACCCCCTTGTAAAGTGGAGGCTCATAGATAATATCATCACACATTTTATGTTGTTGTTTCAATGTTGCTTACAAGGTTCTACATGATTGATGATGAAGTATTGGTTTTGTTTGCGACATAATGACAGATGGATAATGCATTTTATGTGTTGATTTTGTTATTCTAAGCTCTAAATTCCATGTTATGAATGACTTGTATTTACTGTTATTACATTTTCTATTGTCGCCATGATTCATTACCTGTCACACATGCACAAGACACGTGTTAGTAACAACAAGAAACAAGAGAAATGGAAAGAGACTTATGAAAAAATCCAGGAAGAGGAACTATACTATACTATGTGCAAATGAAATTAAAAGGAATTATTGTTAGTCCTAACTAGCATGGTTAGTGGCTATACGAATTATACTGAGTTATATTGGGCGCATTGTATATATGTTATGGTATGGTCTTCACAATGGTTAATATGGATTGGGTTGGCGCAATATGTGCAAATTTAGATTCATGGAATTAATGGCATGGGATTAATGGTATGTTTTGGTTGGCTGTCATGTACTACGAAATTGAATGGAGTGGAGGATGGAAGCGCCGTGCAGTAAATGCACGTCACTCCATACTTCTCACACTGGGTCGTCACCCTAGCATGGTTATTGTCATTTGGTTTTTTTGTGGTTAAGCTCCAGGATTCAGGTGTGGAACGAACTGCTCGACCAGCTCACATTTTTAAAGCCATTGGTTACAGGTATGGTTCTTTTTTATCATCCATGATTTCTCTCTGTGTATGAAATGAACATTGGCTCGGTAATGTGTTGGCTTGTTTTTTCCTAATATTGGCAACTGTGTAAACGTGTGGGTTTTTTCTCTGGAATGATTGTGTGGTTATTCGTTTGCAAATGGAAAAATTGATGGTTGAAGTTGTGATTTATTTGGTTGTTCTGTGTGGTGGAAACTGTGATGGCTCATTGTTGTTTTAAAGTAGTTATGGGTGTTTTGTTGGAGGGTTTCTCTTTGTTTATCCTTGTTGGCTGCCTCCTCACAATTAATGGTAACCATACCCAGTTGTATTCGGTTTTTATGGCGTTGTTGTGTATGTTTCGAAATCGTTTTGGTCACTGTGTATCCTCCAGAGCCATGTTCATGGGTTTTTTTACTTGGTCGTGTGCTTATTTTTTGGTATTGGCATCAACACAGTTGGTTATGGGGTGGCCATTATGCCAAGAAATATGCTTTAGGGTTGTTGGTAATACCTGGGGTTTTCATTTCCATCAGCATTGTTATAAGTTGGTTCGACTATTGGGAAAAAAAGTGAGGGTTGTGCCTTTGCGCGTTCTTGGTATTGGTTACTATCCTATGAGAAATATATGATCCTCTACATCATTCCCTACCCTACTTGTTGTTGAACTATCACACTATTTTACAAGTTAAGAGTTATGAAAGCTTGTGGTTCCACCGTGCTTGTTTCGAAGGTTTCCCACCTACTGTTGATGTGGTCGACCTTCAGTCTCTCTGTGTTTGGTGATTGGACGAACGCTTGATTAATTCTTGTGTTCATGGTTACAGATCCCGATTTGGATAACCCTAACCAGTCACACTCTTGTCGAGTATCTTGTTGACTGTCATAAATTGGTTAAGTGGTTTTGACAATAGATTTGATATTTGTCTCGTCTATGTTTGATCGAGTTTTTGGAAATTTGTAATTTATAAATGAGGATTGGTATACAGTCGTTGCCTCCTTTTGTTGTGACAGTTAAATCAATAACCCAACTCATTTTTTGATTAAATTGGTTGATTGGGAGTAAACGGTAATGTACATTCACAGGGATGCCTCTTTTCAGTATGTGTTAGTCTATGTGTTCCTATAGCGTGGTATCCATTGAAGTTGGTGGTTGTTGTGTGTTTAATTTGTCCCGATCGGGATCATTACAAATTGGAAATTTGATGATTGAGACTTGGATGTTTACTGTGTATGGTTATGGAGACATTGTGCATTGTTTTGTTTTATTGCACCATTTGAGATGAAGCACGGGGTTTTTGTAGTATGGTTTCATTGCAAATTTAGTTGTTAATATTGTCAAAAGAATGGAATCTAGCATGTTTTAAAAGAGTCTATTCAACTCAGGGAAGACTTGTGTCTATGTTTGATTTGAGAAATTACAAATTATTGGCAGTGGTTGATATTTTTATATGTTGAACAGAGTTGAAGCAATATGACTATGTGTTCCTTTGGATTTTGTTTTAAATATAAAAGGGAAGGAAATGAAAAGAAACATAATTCTTTTAACAAGATGGGTGGAAGGAATGATGATTCTGAGTATGATTATACACTTAATTAATTGAAATTTTTTAAAAGAATTGAATGTGGGACAGTGAACAAGTTTTAACACACTGTAATCGTTTAATTGGTGTTGGAATCGTTGTATTGAATACAAAATTGTTTTATGAATTACTTAATTGATTTTACGAACAATATTCGTTCTTTTCCCTACCATTATTTCACTTTTCGCACATTACAATCCCCTTGCCCCCCCCCCTATTCACTATCCACTCCATGTTCCTAAAATTTAATTATAGTTAAGATAAAAAAATTATTATGACAGTTAAAGGATCGCACAGATGAATTACAGTGGTATATTCTTTTGGTTTACGATACAGTGGATTGTTTGATGTCCATGAGAAATAATCATAATATTTTCCCTCTCATTTTAACATTTTTCGCTCAATACAATCCCTCATATATCTCAGAACCCTTGTTCACCCCCTGCTCATTGACAACTATTAAACGATTTGTATGGATTGGATTGCATGAGTCTAATATGTTGCTGAGCAAAATTTTATTTCACATTTAAAAGGATTTGTCATGTATGGTTGTTAAAGAAACTATTTGTTAATCAATAATGCATACAAGATTGAGATTTTCCAGCAGAGGTAGCCATGGTCGGGGTAACCGAGGAAGAGGAAATTGGAATAGGGGCCCTAGAAGACCAAGATTCTCTATACACTTTGATGCAGACTCGCAAGAGTTAGGCCAACTATTTCAAGCTGGATTTTTTAACTAGATTGGGCAAGGAGTGGTCCAACCTAGGCCTAAAAGACCTCCCTTCCAAGCCCCACAGGTCTATGGTATCCTAGTTCCTCTTCATGTCTCACTGCAACCTGAAGCCCCTAAAAATGACGGATGGCAAGAGATTGTCCACCCAGAAGTCTCCCAACATCATGGCTCGCCTAACTTATCTCTACCTTCTCCTCCACCTGTTAATCAAATTGTCTAAGCTACCCTTGTCCACTCACCAATACAGTATTCTCATGCAAGAAAAAATTTAAAAATCAAGGCCCAACATGCTCCTGACAAAGGAAAATCCATTGTTGCCCCCTCCTCGCCCTCAAATGACTCTACCAAATCTGTGTCCTCCTGGATGCATTTGAGATATGATTGCTCTCATGTGATCAATGAGATTAGGCCTAAAGGATCCACACAAAGTCAAATTCAGAAAGATCAAAGGGTGACAACAACAACAAGGGAAATATTGTCTCCCATAGTGGAAAATATGGATTTTAAGTGTTTTTATTTATTGATTGTTGAAAATAGTTGACTTCTAAAATTTTGAACACACTATTTTTTTGGATATATGGGTAATATATTTTTGGAAATAATTTCATTAATCATCGATATAAATTGTCAAAATATGAAAGTGATGATGGGAGTCACAAGGATGGATGTTTTGTTTGATTAACTAGTTTTGTTATGATTGTTAAAGAACTAAAGAGAGTCACAAGGGGTCCCACCTACTAGTTATTATTTATTAAAAACTCTTGTTATGATTTTATTACTTTTCCCCCTTAACTAAAAATTTGGTTGAGTTTTCGTTAACTTAACTGCAGAAGTATTTCAACTACTTCAACTAATTCAAATTGCTTAAAGGCAAAAGGAAAAGGAGGGACAAGAGGAGAATAGAAGGAGAAGCATACTAAGGTCTATTCTTTGAGTTTTTTTTTAGATAATTAAGTTTTCATTCATTCTTTAATTCATTGGAAGCCTAATTATTTTTTATGATAGCAGGGTCCTATTGTAAACAACAAGATTCAGGGCTGAATTACATCATTCAAACACTTTTTTTTCAGAGGTGTTGATCTATCTTTGATAGTTTGTGTAGACTTGTTTGTTTGTGAATTAAATTTCATGACCGACGAAGGCTATTATGCAAAGTTGAGTGGGTAGCAATCTGTGGCAAGTTGATCCATCTTTTAAAGTTCATTTTTTTACTTTCTATCAGAAGTCATTTTGTATGATTCATCGGGGACATCTAAGTTTGACTTTGGTCCAAAACTTCCTCAGGAAATTTTGTAAAGAGAACGATATTTTTGATGAATTGGAATGAAATAAATGATTGTTTTATGTCTCATTTGTTTTGATTATTGACTTGGTGTCTTTACTTTTGTCTCTACATTTATTCCATCATCTGTTATGTTCAGAAAATTACATAAATAATGAATTTTTCAGTAATCTTTTAGTTACAAAAAAACCAGCCTAAGTACTTGTAATCAATAGTTGTGAATTAGGATACCAATTTTGATGGCTATAAACACAGGGTGATAGTCTCGTCTATCTTTCTTTAGCCAAGTAGGATCTGAAAATGCTTGAGTAATATTATTTCATATATTTTCCTCAACATTTATTTGGCAACCATACTGAGGAGATCTTCAATATATCTCTAGTTGATTTTTATGCTCGATTATCATTGAATACATCTATTTTTTTTATATCGATTCTTTGGTTGTTTTATTTTTTAATGATTGTACATGTTGCAAGGCAACCCAATATTGAGCGCGGTCTTCAATATCAAACCAGCATTACTTTGAATTTGTTTAACACCATTTTAGACACTACTAATACTCGGGATGAGCTTAACCATTCATGGGTAGCAATTGAATGAGACATTAGTGCCCAAGAACGTTGGGAAGCTAAATATAGACAGCCTAGAAATCAACAATAACATTCTTTTCCTTCATCTTTGACCTTCTTTTCATGTCCTTAAACCCTCGTGTTTCTAGGAGGAGAAGAGACTTATCACCTGAAATTAATCCTATTGTTGAAATAGGAAGACGGAACGTTGTGTTATCTATCCAACAAATTGCTCTAAGGAGAACCTTGTCTGATTCATCCAGGGCGTCTTTCTCTACCTTACCTATCATCCACAAGATGGCATCTAGTGGTGGCTCTGGTGGCACTGGAAGTGCTTCCTCCTCTCAGTATTCAACTTCATCAGTGATTGGTAGCTTATATAGCCACCATATCCTTGTCCAATCTACCACAAATCCCACCAAAGTCATCAAAAAGTATGGGCTTTTTCAATTTGAAGAAGACGCTACAATCACACCATGGCATGTTTCCTCTCCTCTTAACCTAGCACCTGCTACTCGTCCACTTCCTAAATTCAAGGAGCATCTTCCCAGGTTTTTGGGAAATAACACTATCAATACAAATGAACACCTAGTGGAATTTTCTAATGCATGTCACAACATAAGATCCAATGACAATGATACTTGCATGCACTTATTTGTCAATTCCTTGGAAGGAAAGGTTGCGACCGATTTCTTTGACCTTCCTCCTAAGATTATGTCTACTTGGGAGGAGTTAGACTATTGGTTCAAATCCACCTATGGGTAATCTAAAAGCCCATCTGAGTAGTTACAGGAGTACAATCGTAAAGACACCAAGTCAATAATCAAGACAAAACAAATGAGACATAATACAATCGTTTATTTCATTCCAATTCATCAAAAAACTCGTTCTCTTTACAAAATTTAACTTCAAATTCAACTTGGTGAGACCATCAAGTACTTCAACTTGCGTTTCACTAAGTTATACAATCAAATCCCTGAACTCATTCGACCTCAGAACCAAGCTACTTTCATGCATTATTACAATGCATTGTCTTCCCCCTATCGTCATAGGATTGAGAAAAAATCCATTGATAACCTCGGTTCCTCTCTGCATATGTGTTTGGAGTATGAAGAACAACTCGAAAGAACAGGTCTTCCTTAGGGAGAATCGATTAAATAGACAGACATGTTTACCCTCTTACAACCAATACAAGATATGAATAATTGTATGATAGCGTATGAGAGAAAGGGAAATGTCTCCCCTCTCACTCCTGGAGCTTCATCCTCTTATGCACCACCCTTTAGAAGTCCAATTGAAAATCATTTTCAGCCTAAATCTATCATGCCTCGAA
The DNA here is from genome assembly GCA_010110895.2 of Picea sitchensis. Lineage (NCBI taxonomy): Eukaryota > Viridiplantae > Streptophyta > Pinopsida > Pinales > Pinaceae > Picea > Picea sitchensis. Next base: position 243,145 of record SNQJ01S0007908.1, on the reverse strand, counting down.
GTTGGTGTAACTTTTGCGAGGAACACCACGAGAAAACCACATGCGAGGTAAGGAAGAGCGTCCGAGATAATATCTTTGGTAAAAGACCAGAAACTACCATCAATGTCCTATATTTTGTAGAGCCAGAAGATGTCATGATCATCAATACTATGAACAAATCCTACATTCCCAAAGGCAAATATGATTCTCCCCGCAGTTCTTATAGCCCGAGCTCATCCTCACCAGCTACTACTGTTCAAGTTCCTAAGGTTCCTGACACTCAAGGAATTACCTCCCCTCTCCACTCTTCCAAATACAATATTATGAATCAGTTGGCCAACATCAAAGTAGATGCAACCCTTCTGGACATGGTTTTCATCCCTGAACAACAGAGGCATCTAAAACAATTCATGGAAGGAAAAGATTCCATTGTATCCAACCTCTCTGAAGAGGCAAATGAAGAGGATTCATCTATAAATAAAGTAGGTGTATATAACTTTAGATACCCTGTAAAAAATCCCCCTTTCTATATTTATGTAAAAATTATGGATAAGATCGCCCATTGTTGCCTCATTGATGGTGGTTTGGGCCCAAGTGTAATGTCGAATATTATTATGGAAGAGATAGGCTTGTCTTGTACAAATGAAAATGCCATAAGCATGCTCTCTTATTATAGTCTACAACAAACGACCATAGGTGAGATTAAAGATGTGGCCTTAGTTTTGTGCATACACCCTAAAATAAGGACAACCCTTAGTATTCAGGTAATTGATATGTCAGTAAGAAATTACTCAATCATTTTGGGAAGATATTGGCAAGATTTGACGGGTGGATACCTCTCACTCGACGGGACACACTTATCTGTTCCTTGGAATGGTAAAAACATTATAGTCCTTAGAGAGGGAAGGATTTCACCTTACATAGAGAGTGTTCCACAACCTAATGTGAACTATATAGAAGAGGACCTAGGGGTGTATTCCATCTTTGTCGAGGAGGATAACATTCCCTTGGAAGAAATCGATTTAGATGATGGTATGTGGCACATGCACTTTGATGGTTCAAGCTCTAGTGAAGGTAACGAAGTTGGCATAATCTTATACTCTCCTGTGGGGAAATTCATAACTTTTCTTACAGGTTGGAGTTTGCTTGCACAAAAAATGTCATTGAATTCGAAGATTTATTATTAGGCATTGAAAACACCTATAATATAGGTTGTGGTCACCTTACAGTTTTTAGAGATTCTGAGCTTGTTGTGAACCTTGTACATAAGATATACTCTCCTAGAAACAAGTTGATGAAAGGATACACCCAAAATGTTTGGACACTTATATTGAACCTATTATCTTTAAACATTACTCATGTTAAGAGGGAATTGAACTCAATGGTTGATCGGTTAGTTGTTTTTGCAGCCTCTCCTAATCAACAACTTCTGCCACACAGACCTGATTGTACTTTTCAATCTCTATATCATACACATATACCTGACAATATAGAATCCTGGCAGGTCTTTCCTAGCGATGAGAGAATTTGTTCTTTCATTCAAAATGAACCTTATAAGCCCAAGGAAATTATATCCATAGAAGATAACAAGATTCCTAAAGGCTTGACTCCTCTAGAGAGTTCATTTTCATCGAGTGATGTACGCGATAAAGAGAAACATAAAGAAGAGGAGTTGAAAAGGAAGGCGGGTGGAACCATATCCTTGAACATTGGGACACCTGAGTCTCCAAAGAATGTTAAAATAGGTGTCCAATGTTCTGATGAAGAGAAAATGAAGTTTTACAAGCTGCTTGGTGAATTTCAAGATGTTTTTGCTTGGTCTTATGAGGATCTTCGTGGTTTTGATCCTGCTCATATACAACATGTCATTCTCATCAAGGAAGGCATAAAACCAGTTAGGAAAAAACAAAGACCTATCAACCCTGCACTGGAAGCAACTATTCGAAAGGAGTTGGAAAAATTCTTGAAGGCTGGAATCATCTTTTCGGTCAAGTATTCTGAATGGGTTTCAAATTTGGTTCATGTTCGGAAAGCCACTGATCATATCAGATTTTGCGTTGGTTTTCACGCATTTAATCGGGCTATTATGAAAGATCTCTTTCCTCTCCCTAACATGGAAATGATTTTGCAACAAGTTGCAGGGTCGCAGATGATGCCCTTACTTGACGTTTTTTCTGGTTACAATCAAATCAAGATAAAAGGGGCAGATACATACAAAACCACCTTTATTACTCATTGGGGTACCTTGAATTACGAATGTATTCCTTCTGGCTTATCTGATGCGAGTACCACTTTTAAAATACCTATGCAAATAAATTTCGATGATTTGATCGGTAAGATTATTCATGTTTATCTTGATAATCTAATCATGTACTTTAAAGGGCTATCAATTGTCTCAAAATTTCAAAAATTATGGCTAGGTCATTTCAAAATCACTTTTGTCCTAGGTACTAAATCTTACATTCTAAAAGATTTACAAGAGCGATTGTTTTCCTACAGCACTAACAGTTCTCACTTAAAACATTATGTGGAACCAACTTGAAAATTTTTAACGCTGTTTGGATTTTCTATATATTAGTAGTCTAGTTCTGCTTTCATTTTCACCATTGTTTTTCATTTCTGCTTTTTCAGTAGTTTAATTTATTCTTTCCTTTTAATATATTTCATGTTGATTTTGCAATTCTATCAATTTATTTCTGTTGTTTTAAATTTTGCAGTCCCATTTTTGTCATGAATTTTATCGCTTTTCATCTTTTAGTTTAATTTTGGTCAAGAATAAGATTTTGGATCAGTTCTTCCATAGTGACACTCCTGCAAGGTATTGTTAGTCAATAACAATCAATCTTACACAGTTGTTACGATGGTCCCCTTGAAAACATAATTGAAATTGTTATCTACTTTCACTGTTGTCTTATAAAGAAATTGGTTATCTCTCGCTTATGCTTTCCATTTCTTCATTCATTTGAGAATTAAAAGAGCAAGTCCATAAAAATTTTCTCCTTGAAGTCAAGAGAAAATTTGGATTGAATGATTATGAATATAGGGATAAACTCCCTCATACATAACATTTTTCATGAGTTATTCCCAAATTCCCGGTCATTTTTCCATTAAATCCGTTCACTTCCCCCTGTTGCATAATCATTCTGGTTATACCTTCTTGATCTGTTGTTCTTGGTCTGTGAAACCATACATTTTGAATTCTAATCTATTGGAAACGGATTTCCCTGTGGAGTCTCCAGTTTGTTGACGATTAAAATCGCAACGAGGATTTCGCCTGCAAAGTATTGCTAAAGCCTATTATTTAAACTATGCTAATGATATATAATACTAGTAGGTGGGACCCCCTTGAAGACTAGAGGCTCAGAGATAGTCTTATCACACATTTTATGTTGATGTTTTGATGTTGCTTACAGGGTTCTACATGATTGATGATGAAGTATTGGTTTTGTTTGCGACATAATGGCAGATGGATAATGCATTTTATGTGTCGATTCTGTTATTCTAAGCTCTAAATTCCATGTTATGAATGACTTGTATTTACTGTTATTAAATTTGCTATTGTCTCCATGATTCATTACCTGTCACACCTGCACAAGAAACATGTTAGTAACAACAAGAAACAAGAGAAATGGAAAGAGACTTATGAAAAAATCCAAGAAGAGGAACTATACTATACTATGCTATATTATGTGCAAATGAAATTAAAAGGAATTATTGTTAGTCCTAACCAGCATGGTTAGTGGCTATATGAATTATATTGAGTTATATTGGGTGCATTTAATATATGTTATGGTATGGTCTTGGCAATGGTTAATATGGATTGGGGTGGCGCAATGGGCAAGCAATATGTGAAAGTTTTGATGCATGGAATTAATGGCATGGGATTAATGGTATGTTTTGGCTAGCTGACAGTGTACTACAAAATTGAATGGAGTGGAGGATGGAAGCGACATGCAGTAAATGCACGTCACTCCATACTTCTCACATGGGGTCGTCACCCTAGCATGGTTATTGTCTTTTGGTTTTGTTGTGGTTAAACTCTGGAATTCAAGCGTGGAGCGAACTGCTTGACCAGCTCGCATTTTTAAAGCCATTGGTTACATGTATGGTTCTTTTCGCTCATCCATGAATTCGCTCTGTGTATGAAATGAACGTTGGCTCGGTAATGTGTTGGCTTGTGTTTTCCTGAGATTGGAAACTGTGTAAATGCGTGCATGTTTTCTCTGGAATGGTTGTGTGGCTATTCGTTTGCAAATGGGAAAATTGATGGTTGAAGTTGTGATTTCTTTGCTTGTTCTATGTGGTGGAAACTGTGATGGCTCATTGTTTTTTTAAAGTAGTTATGGATGTTTTGTGGGAGGGTTTCACTCTGTTTCTCCTTGTTGGCCGCCTCCTCACAATTAATGGTAACCATACCCAATTGTATTCGGTTGTAATTATGGCGTTGTTGTGTATGTGTCAAACTCCTTTTGGTCACTGTGTATCCTCCAGAGCCATGTTCGTGGGTTTTTTTTACCTGGTCGTGGTATTATTTTGTGGTATTGGCATCAACACAGTTGGTTATGGGGTGTCCATTATGCCAAGAAATATGCTTTAGGGTTTTTGGTAATACCTGGGGTCTGCATTTCCATCAGCATTGTTATAAGTTGGTTCAGATATTGGAAAAAATTGCGAGGGTTATGCCTCTGTGCATTCTTGGTATTGGTTACTATCTAGTGAGAAAAATTTTCTCCTCTGCATCATTTCCTACCCTACCTGGTGTTGAAATGTCACACTATTTTACAAATTAAGAGTTATAAAAGCTTGTGGTTCCATTGTGCTTGTTTTGAAGGTTTCCCACCTATTGTCGATGTGGTCAACCTCTATTCTCTCTGTGTTTGGTGACCGAACGAACCCTTGATTAATTCTTGTGTTCATGGCTACAGAGCCCGATTTGGATAACCCTAACCAGTCACACTCTTGTTAGGTATCTTGTTGACTTTCATAAATTGGTCAAGTGGTTTTGACAGTAGCTTTGATATTTGTCTTGTCTCTATTTGATTGGGTTTTTGTAAAGTTGTAATTTATAAATGAGGATTGGTATATAGTCGTTACCTTCTTTTGTTGTAACAGTTAAATCGATAACACAAGTCGTTTTTTTATTAAATTGGTTGATTGGGAGTAAACAGTAATGTGCATTCACATGGATGCCTCTTTTCGTTATGCGTTGGTCTGTGTGTTCCTACAGTGTGGTATCCATTGAAGTTGGTGGTTGTTGTGTGTTTAATTTGTCTCGATCCGGATCGTTAAAAATTGGAAATTTGATGACTGATACTTGGTTGTTTATTGTGTATGGTTATGGAGACATCGTGCATCGTTTTGTTTTATTGCACCATCAGAGATGAAGCACAGTGTTTTTGTAGTATGGTTTCATTGTAAATTTAATTGTTAATATTGTCAAAAGAATGGAATCGAGCATGTTTTAAAAGAGTTTGTTCAACTCAGGAAAGACATGTGTCTATGTATGATTTGAGAAATTACAAATTATTTGCAGTGGTTGTCATTTCTATATGTTGAACAAAGTTGAAGCAATATGACTGTGTGTTCCTTTGGATTTTGTTTTAAATATAAAAGGGAAGGAAATGAAAAGAAACATAATTCTTTTAACAAGATGGGTGAAAGGCATGATGATTCTGAGTATGATTATACACTGTATTAATTGAAAAAATTTAAAAGAATTGGATGTAGGATAGTGAACAATTTTTAACACACAGTAACTATTTAATTGGTGTTGGAATCGTTCTATTGAATACATAACTATTTTATGGATTACTTAATTGATTTTACAAACAGTATTCTTTATTTTCCCTACCATTATTTCACTTTTCGCACATTACAATCCCCTCATCTTCCCCTATTCACTATCGAATCCCTGTTCCTAAAATTTAATTATAGTTATGATGAATTATGTATTATGACAGTTAAAGGATCGTAGGGATGAATTACAATGGTATATTCTTTTGGTTTACGATACAGTTGATTGTTTGATGTCCGTGAGCAGTAATCATGATCTTTTCCCCCTCATTTTAACATTTTTCGCTCAATACAACCCCTCACATATTCCAGAACCCTTGTTCACCCCCTGCTCATTGACAACTATTAAATGAGTTGTATGGATTGGATTGCATGAGTCTAATATGTTGTTGAGCCAAATTTTATTTCATATTTAAAAAGAGTTGTCATGTATGGTTGTTAAAGAAACTTTTTTCTAATCAATAATGCATACAAAAATGAGCGTTTTTAGTAGAGGTAGCCATGGTCGGGGTAACCGAGGAAGAGGAAATTGGAACAGGGGCCCTAGAAGGCCAAGATTCTCTATACACTTTGATGCATACTCGCAAGAGTTAGGTCAGTTGTTTCAAGCTGGATTTTTTAACTGGATTGGGCAAGGAGTGGTCCAACCTGGGCCTGAAAGACCTCCCTTCCAAGCCCCATAGTTCCTTGGTATCACAGTGCCTCCTGATGTCTCACTTCAACCTGAAGTCCTTGAAAACGACGGATGGCAAGAGATTGTCCACCCGACAATCTCCCAACATCGTCGCTGGCCTAACTTATCTCTACCTGCTCCTCCACCTGTTAATCAAATTGTCCAAGCTACCCCTGTACACTCACCAGTACAGTCTTCTCATGCAAGAAAAAGGTTAAAAACCGAGGCCCACCATGCTCCTGACAAAGGAAAAGCCATTGTTTCCCCCTTCTCACCCTCAAATGACTCTGCCAAATCTATTTCCTCCCGCATGCATTTGAGAGATGATTGCTCTCATGTGATTAGTGAGATTAGGCCTAAAGTATCCACACAGCCTAAGGCAAATTCAGAAAGATCAAAGGGTGACAAGAACAACAAGGGAAATAGTGTCTCATAGATTGGAAAATATGGATTTTAAGTGTTTTTATTTATTGATTGTTGAAAACAGTTGACTTCTAAAATTTTGGACAACTCATTATTTTTTTGGATATATGGGTAATATATTTTTGGAAATAATTTCAATTATCATTGATATAAATTGTCAAAATATGAAAGTGATAATGGGAGTCACAAGGAGGGATGTTTTGTTTGATTAACTAGTTGTGTTATGATTGTTAAAGAACTAAAGGGAGTCACAAGGGGACCCACCTAATAGTTATTATTTATTAAAATCCCTTATTATGATTTTATTACTTCTCCCCCTTAACTAAAACGTTGGTTGAGTTTTAGTTAACTTAACTAAAGAAGTAGTTCAACTACTTCAACTAATTCAAATTTCTTAAAGGCAAAAGGAAAAGGAGGGAAAAGAGGAGAATAGAAGGAGAAGCATACTAAGGTTTGTTCTTTGAGTTTTTTTTGAGATAATTCAGTTTTCATTCATTCTTTAATTCATTGGAAGCATAATTCTCTTTTATGATAGTAGGGTCATATTGTAGACAGCAAGATTCGGGGCTGAATTACATTATTCAGACACTTGTTTTTCAGAGGTGTTGATCTATCTTTGATAGTCTGTGTAGACTTGTCTGTTTGTGAATTAAATTTCATGACTAACAAAGGTTATTGCATAGAGTCGAGTGGGCAGCAATTTGTGGCAAGTTGATCCAGCTTTTAAAGTTCAGTTTTTACTTTTTGTTAGAAGCCATTTTGTATGATTCATTGGGGACATCTAAGTTTGATTTTGGTCCAAAACTTCCTTTGGAAATTTTGTAAAGAGAACGATTCTTTTGATGAATTGGAATGAAATAAACGATTGCTTTATGTCTTATCTGTTTTGATTATTGACTTGGTGTCTTTACTTATGTCTACATTTATTCCATCATTTGTTATGTTCAGAAAATTACATAAATAATGAATTTTTCAGCAAGCTTTTAGTTATAAAAAAATGAACCTAAGCACTTGTAATCAATACTTGTGAATTATGATACCAATTTTGATGGCTATAAACATAGGATGATATTATCGTCTATCTTGCTTTAGCCAAGTAGGATCTGAAAATGATTGAGTAAGATTATTTCATATATTTTCCTCAACACGGACCATCTTCTTTTTATTTTTATGTGATCATAAATCTTTATTTTAAACTATGATGGATGTGAGGAAATTTTTCTTATTTGATTTAAATGTGTGAATGTGTGTGATTCCTAGTCAATTCTCAGGAACTTTATTTAAAAAGAAAATAAAAGCATTTTCCTTTTGTTTTCTTGCAATCTTTATATCTCTTTGATTACCACGACGGATTTCTGCAAAGTCCCATATTCTGAATATCTAGAATTCCAAGAAAATCAAGTAAAGAGGAGTACCACCTCTATAAAAACACAGGGGGATTTACATCCTCGTGAGGTTGTCATTTTGGTCTTAATAGATTCAAGCGTCAACAGGTTTTATCATCTTTCTTGAGACGAGGCAAAATATATTTAATCAAAAGTTCTTGTAACTATTATTTTTTATTAGTACTTTCCATTTGAGACACATCTTATTCATTTCTATTTTTTTGGGTGCATGAGACCGAAGTTAATGAGAGTGTTGGAATTGCATCATTATCTATTTTTGGTGTTTTGATTGATTTTATTGGATTCATTTGTTGTACTTGACTTGTTTTGTGAATTATGGTTGACAATTTTGGACAAACTGGTGGATTTTCATAAGTGATGGGTTCTATTGTTGATTCATATCGTATTTCAAATTTTCTATCAATCTTGTCTATGTGTTCATTAGTTATCGACATTTTTTTTCTTTTCGTCGATGCATCTTATTAAGTCTTGCCATTGACTTTTGGAATCTTCGATTAACTTGTCAATTATGTCTCCATTTCCTATTAATTTGTTGTTTTTTTCCCTAATTCTTTTTGAGACTTTACAATCTTATCCATAATTTGTGTGGCACTATTGGCTTAATATTTATAACGATGAACATCTTGGTCACTTCATCATTATTACCCATTTTAGTGGTGGCTTTTTGGCGGGGGCCACTTTAATTTTTTTTTATAAACAATGTGGAGAATATTTTAATTAAGTTTTTTTAGAAGCTAATATTTTTCAAAGTAAATAAATATGTATTGATAGTCCAGTCGGTGGCACATATGGATCACAATTGATGGTTTAATGATGTCACGATGTTATGAAAATTTGACACAAACATTGTACATTGACTATGGTGACTATATAGTAGAGTTTTCCCTATGTGTAGTAGTACTAGAAGTAGAACAAAGGGACAATAATTGGTGATGATGTACGATATATTACACTCTATTTGGTCGGACTATGTGAATCACGGTTGCATGGATCATTTGTGTGGTAGTTGAGTGTAGATTGTATGTATGAATAGATTATGGTTGTGGTTGTACATAATAACAATTGAGGGTTGTACAGAACAACAAATGAGGAGTATGTGGAATTAACCCACATTGGGCCAAATCAATGGCTCTAATACCAGATGGAATAAGTAGTTTTTATTTATTGCTAGGTAGACGAAGTATTTTTGAAATTGTATATTAGAAAATTGAATATTGATTGATTGATCAAAATAATGATGTCAAAATGAGTCTTATGACAGTATACTTATATGCATTAATTGGTCAGGAGGTGAGTGAGTGTGTTTCCTTTGATCATTTGTTATTTTAATTATCATTATTTTTTAATCCCTTTCATCCACGGTTTCATAATTTATCATTATTGTATTGTATGTAACTCTATGAGAACAATTTTTTGAAATAAAAGCATTAAATTTTCTGAAAATAAAAACATTCTTATGAATATATAGTTTCTTTTACATCTCCTTATGATAAGATTTAAATAAATGTAATTTGTATTTGAATTTTTTTTTGTAGCCCACAACCAAACTTTAATATGAAACATAATTAAACAATTTGTTCGTAACTAATTCAGGGAATTGAAATAGTGAAATACCTCCAAAATATGTTTGAATTAGTCATTTGTAGTTGAGTTATCCCTTTTTCTTTGTCTCCTCTCGACACTGCCAAAACTGGATACTTAACCTCGCAGCTAGTTAGGAACAACCTTGTTGGCTCTCTAGCTCCAAGAAAACCTTGGGTGGTTTCTTAGTCATTTGTGCCCAAAACCATTAGAAATCACAACCCCAGCATGTCCAGATACAAATTCTAAATTATCGTCTTTCAGATTTTTACCAAAATCCTTCCAAAGAAAATCACTTCCCGAAAATAATCCCCCCCTTGTTTGCACCCTCCAAATGGTGCCTGAGTTGTCATACCCTACAATCTAATATGAATAATAATTCAACCATAATGGTTCTCAGGTCTGTGACCTACAATTCCTTTAATTCAGTTTATGAGATTCGTCAACAACATAATGTTGTAGTATAGATACATGAAAAACATCGTGGGTTTTATGCAAGTGGGTGGTAGTATGAGATGATAGGAAATAGGTCCAATTCTCTCTCAAATTTCAAATAGCCCCATAAATCAAGGTGAAAACTTTATCCCCTTCCCAAACAAAATGGTACTCTTATTAGACTTGATATGAATAAAATCTCGATGTCCTACTTCATAACTACGGTCAGTCCTATGTGCATCAACATAACTCTTATGTCTATCATGTGCCTCCTTTAACCATTATCTAATCTGAATTTCATGCTCCTCCATTTCTTGAATCAATTTTGGCCCTATAGTCACTCGATCCTCTAACCTTTCCCAACTCAATGGGGTCCTCCATGGCCTTCAATACAAATTTTGATAAGGAGGCATTCCAATTAAGTTGTGGAAATTGTTATTGTAAATGAACTCTACCAAAGGTAGGTACTTCTCTTGGTGCGTTTGGTTGCCCATAACATACATCCTAAGCATGTCTTTCATAACCTGATTTACTCTTTCATTCTACCCATATGTTTCAATATGATACGTTGTGCCCAAGTTCAACTGAGTCTCCAACGTTGACTACAAACTTGTTTAAAACCTGGATGTAAATTAAGAGTCCCTATCTCAAATGATCTTCTTGAGTAACCCATGCAGACGGATAACTTCACTTATAAACACATGTGCCACATCAATGACATCATAAGTGTCTTTGACTAGAATAAAATGTGTGTTGTTAGTCAAATTATCAATTATAACCAAAATAACATTGCCCCTTTACGATGTGAGTGGAAATCCCACTATGAAATCCATAGAAATGACTTCCCATTTGGACATAATAACGTCATGCAATTGTAGGAGTCTCCATGTGGTGGTCATCAGCATTCACTTTCTTAAACCCAAGACACTTCATGATGAAATGGACTACATCATGTTTCATGCTTGCCTAGAAGAAAATATTCTTCATGTCTACATACATTTGCTTCACACTAGGATGTGCATAGTAAAGTGCTTTATGGGATTCCTCGAGCATGGTGCTTTGAATATCGCCCTCCTAGAGGATGTACATATTTCCCCGGTATCTCAACAATCCATCTTCTTCAAGGACATAACCTTCAAACTTTGGTACTATATGCATCCCATTATGGAGGGTTGAAGTAACCTTCAAATAGAAACTATATGCAAGAATTTGTCCCAACACTCACTCCATCAAATTGACCTTTAAGGGCACAAGGGAGAATATTTTTGGCCACCTTCTGCTCAGGGAATCAAACACCACATTCTCATTTCCCTTGATGTATGAAATTCCAAAATCATACTCACTCATAAATTCGCTCCATCGCCTTTTCCTAGCGTTCAGATCCCTTTTAGTGAAGAGATGCTTTAAGCTTTCGTGATTTGTATTGAGCTCAAATATTTTCCCCACTAGATAGTGCATCCAAAGCTTTAGAGATAGCATTATAATTGTAAACTCTAAATCATGAGTATCTTAAAGCTCCTCGTGTTGCTTCAGATTCCTTGATGCATACACTATCTCTTCCCCATCTTGCATTAACATGATGCCCAACCCTTTCTTCGAGGCATCCATGTAGAATATGAAGTATTTATCCATATCAAGCACTCATAGAATTGGTGCACTAGTTAGTAATATTTTAAGCTCGATGAATGGAGTGCCACATTTGTCTGTCCACTCATACTTGATACCCTTGTGTTGCAATGTGGTGACGGGTTTTGAAATCTTTGATAACCCTTCCAAAAACCTTCAATAATAACCAGCTAGCCCCATGAAGCTTCATATCTCATGAACATTTTTTGGCATTGGCCAATCCATTATGGCCATCACCTCTTCTGGGTCCACTGAAATTTCATCTCTCAGAATATTATGACCAAGATAGTGAATTTCTTCTAAAAGAAAGAGAATTTTGACAACTTTCCATACAACTTGTTCTCTCTTAGTCATGACAACACCACTAACAAGTGTTCCTCGTGTTCCACTAAATATCTTCACAAAGTAGTATAAATACTTTTGGAATACACCATTTATGAAGCTCATGAACATAGTTAGTGCATTGGTCAAACCAAAAGGCACCACTGTGAAATAATAGTGTCTAAACCAAGTTCGGAAAGAGTTTTTAGGAATGTCGCCTTCCTCGATCCTTAACCAGTGATACCTTGATTGCATATCCCTTTTTGAGAAAATTGTTTCTCTTTTCATTTGATCAAAAGAGATCATCTATTTTAGGTATTGGGTACCTATTATTCATTGTGGCTCGGTTCAATTCTTTGTAATCTATACATAGTCCTAAAGAACCATCCTTCTTCTTGACAAATATTATCGGTACCCCAAGGTGAAACATTGGGCCTTATAAGCCCCGAGTCTAGTTGTTCCTTCAACTACATCTACAACTCACAAAGTTTTGGAGTTGCCATCCTATACTTTGTCTTGGAAATTGGCCCTGCACTAGGTTTTAGCCCGATTATGAAACCAAGCTCCCTCGTAAGAGGTAAGCCTAGTAAATCTTTCAAAAAAATATTCTTGTAATCTAACAAAACTGGATATTGATCTAGAGAGGGTCCCTTCCCTCACTTAATTCTTCCACTATGTACAATCGACACCCTTGCCTTATGCAACATTTAAATTTCATTGTTGAGATAAAATGTAGAGATACCTTCCTCTTGATATTGTGGATCTTAAATTACCTTCCCTCATCATCTACATAAAGCACCCTCTTTTCAAAACAATCTACAAAAGATTGATGAGCTTCTAGCCAATCCATACCAATGATTAGACCATACGTCCCTAGGGTAGTGACGTAAACTTTTAACATAGTAGTACCCAACCATGGTCTACAAAAAATTTCTCAACACTATGTCCTACCACTTTTTTTGCACCAAAATCTATCTCGACCTTCTTAAAGTCATCATGCTCGTATGCTACCAACCCACATTTTTCTAATGCATATGGTGAAATGAAACTATTTTTTTCAACAAAATCAAATAAGATTTTAACTTTGACATGATTCAACGTACTTGGAGATTCCACCATGGTGGATTGATGTTCTTCTTAACAATTATTAACCACTACATAGATCTAGTGGTTATTGCTTTTTCTTTCCGTTGGGGCCTTCCCTTCTCTATGCATAGAGATAGATTGTGACTTTCAACAAGCGTGCTAGTAATGAGGTACTATGCACCTTCAATACGTAATGTGAGGTCGAATATTCACATTTCTCTATGGAGACCTTTGAAATGAGTTCATTCCCCTGAAACCCCTGCCCCTACTAATAGTTCCTCGTGAATGGAATGGACGTGCATGAGTCGTTTATGATGGCTGGGAATTTGCACTCCCTGCCATTGAAACACATGTTGCAATCACTCTGGGTGCAACTCTATTTCCATAAGGAGGTGGCCTAGAACTTCTTCCCCTAGAGAAGGTCCAAGGGGCCTTCCCCATGAATCTAGGCTATTGTGGAATAGTTTATCTCATACCTCCTTTTAAATACATATGTTCTTCTACGTAACGAGGAATTTCAATTGCTTCAACAACTTATGATGGTTTCCACATTCGCGCCATGGATTTTATCTTAGGATTCAACCCATACACAAAATTATCTACACAACATTGATTGATGTCCATGTAAGAGACGTGATTGACTAGCTCCATGAACCTTATATTACATTCCTCCACTATTTGGTTTCCCTGAACTAGAGAATGAAAGACTCCTACCCGTTGTTCATCATAGTACGCAGAAATAATATTTTTTCCTAAACATTTCCTCAAATAACTCCCATGAGACAGTGTCTCAAGTGAGGTGCAATTGTCTTTCTAGGTCACCCACTAGTTCAAGGGACTATCCTTAAGTTGAAAGATCAATATTTTGGCCTTTGATATGGAAGCATAATCCCTCAATGTGAAACACCTTGTCATTCCTTCTAACCATGCCTCTGCACCTTCACTGGCATGACCCCTAGAAAACTCTAGGAGCTTGATTTTCTAAATCTATCTAGTAATGTCCCCTAGTGGAGGTCCTCATTCTAAGTCCCTCAACCCTTATGGGTTTCCCACTCTAGATGGAAGGGGTTCCACTTCCACATATACCAATTGGTGTCCTTTTAATGTCTCATTTATAGCCTCCAAATGGCACAATATGAGAGTTAGCTCAGGTGATGGTGGCGGTGGCACCGACATCGGTGGTCCCTGTGGAAATGCTCTCGAGCGTTGATTTCCCCATGTCCTAACTATACTGAATAATTGAATATGCATAAAAAAAATTATTTGAAAAGGTAAGGGTGTTTCAGGTTCTATTAAAACTTATAGAAGCACATGTAGGGTTAGGCGTAAGTATGCTCATAACATGCATTACTTACTTAAGGAAAAGTGGATATAGATCAGAGGTCAAAAGTATCTAAGTTTAGTAACTTCGTCTAGGTATCCTGCTATCTCCCTTGCTTTGCTAGTTATGCTAGCACTACGATGTATTTTCCAATTTCTCTAACTTACTTCTTTAACATGGATCAAATCCTTCCACCATAAAGGTCCCTTATAACCTTATAATGCTAATTAATTATATATCATCATACACTATATATAACTTTCTAATATATATGATAATGTTAATTAATCATCATTAATAATAATAATAATCTAATTTTAAGGTCACATCCAAGCCAGACACCAAATAGGTGTATGAGACCCCCTTGTTTTGGGGATAAGGGAGCCCCTCCACGCAGATTAATTAATCTACATTCTACTAATTAATCATTTTATCTTCCATCATCCCTTGTTTTAAGTTTAATACTCCTATGTTTTACTTATATGAGTATTTTAATTTAATGATCTCGCATTATAATATAATATTGACCCCAACCTCGAAATATAATATAATGGAAATAAAATGAATGAATAAAAAAATCGAAATAATTAATAATTAATATTATAAATAATAAAAAAATTAAAAAATAAATGGAAGGTGGGCAGCGCAGGATTTTGCATGAGGCCCATGTGCCTCCCCCTCCCATTCTTTTCATTAAAAGAAAGAAACACAACCTAGAACCCTACCTCTTTCCCGCTCACGCTCATTCATTCTCTTCTACATTTTTATCCTCTCATCCTATGTAACAATGGTCTGAGGGTTTCAAAGGGTGTGACCATAGCTTTCTTGGGCGCACACAGCCATGGAAGTTGTTCTTGGATATCTTAGTCTTGAACAAGGTGGCCATGGCTCGTAGCCTTCAAGATGACATGGCTTAGTCTCCATGCATGGTAGGTCGTTGAGTATGAGAGAGGTGTGAGCCATCCTCAAGGAAGTAGGAACTGTTATCACCTGCTAATTTGCATTAATTTTTTCCAAAGCATCTTTCCCTTGTGTTATCTTTCCACTTATATTTTAAAACTTTTTCACCAGCTCCGTCAATCTCCCATCACCTAAATCCTTCACTCAACTGATCATCCAAAATAGTCATGTCCTCCATGAGTCAAAAAATTGGAAAATATCCCAAACCTATACCTAGCCTTAATGCTCATCTAAATCCCTTAGTTCCATCACTTCATTCATTTTTACCCTTATTTTCATTTCCCTCTTGAAAATAAAAAATATTCATTTTATTAAGCACCCTTATCCTATCCACAAAGTCATGTGTTAAGCCTCATATGCCCAAAGTCCTTAGAAAATATAAAAAAGGGTTTATTATTATTAATATAAATATTTTTATATTAAAATATCTATATTAATATTTGATCCAATATTTAATTTATGGCATCACGTCAAATCATGGGCACCTCGATTTATAATATGGAAAATTCAAAGGGTGGATGGAGGGCGCACATACATATCAGACATAGAATTAACGCGGAGGTTAATTATGTGAAGGCGAGCTGATATATAAATCGATAGTTTTTGGTTGGGGACGTGTCCTTACGTGGTAAATATCGGGGGTAAAAGTGGTGTGGAGTAAACCACTTCATCCCAAGCCCGATATAATAAATGCAACCATTTATCATATAGTTTATATGCAACATATTTTCCATGAGTGCATTTCAATAATAATATGGAATTTCCAATAAATGAAATTCTTCCTCATGGTGAAATTGTTTTATAGAGGTAAAATTCACATTTTACAAATTAAAGAAATTAATGTTTATTTCCATGGAAAGGAATTAAATGGGAAGGTTCACGTGAAAGGAAAACTTGGATAATTCTTTATCCAAAGGTTTTACAGAAGTAAAAGAAGAAGATAAAAGGTATTTTACCAAAGATGGTAAACTGGAAAAAACAAACACAGTAAATGTTTTTCACAGTGAAACGGTAAATTGGAAAAAACAAGACACAGTAAATATTTTTCATGGTGAAATGGTAAATTGGGCAAACAAGACATGGTTTTAAAAACCACAAGCATGAATTAAATTATGGAAATTTAATTCTACGGGATAGAAAAATATTTGGGAATTATTTTTTATTCAAATATATTATTCTCAAATACTTAATGAGAATATGGATAAATGGAATTAGATTTGAAAGATTAGAAGTGGTATTTCAAAGAGAACATGGCAGAGGAAGGAGTTGGAGCATCAGAGGAATCCGTAGGGATCATGAAATGTTTTTTTTTTTTTTTTTTTTTTTTTTTAGATTAGAAGTGGTATTTCAAAGAGAACATGGCAAAGGAAAGAGTTGGAGCATCAGAGGAACCTGCAGGGATCATGAACATTTCTGAAAACTGCCATTTGTAATCATTGTAATCAGTTTTAGAAGCTGGAACGTTTTAGTTCAGCTATTGTATTGGTTTATAATTGAAAGGAACTCGAAATTGTATAAATGATAGAGGTTTTGAATGTATTAATGTGGGCAGAAGTGCAAGGGCACAAATTATGGTTGTTCTGAACTCCATTGTAATTTTCTGAAGCTGAATTGAATACATATGCATAAGCTTTTGAATTCTCTATGAAAAGATTCTAATGGTGGTGATATGAGTTTTGTCTTCCTTCATTGTATGTATTTCCTGTGTTCTTTGATTCCATTTACATTTTCTTCTATTTAAATTGGAGAGTTAAAGGCCCATAATTCATCTCTTGATGCTCTCGGTTGAAGCAATTTAAACTGTGTGTATTTCTTCTTAGTTAATTCAGAATTCATTTATGTAATGCTCTGATACGGTTATTTGTTTCCTCCTTCCTCTTACCACTCTGATTAAACTCAAATTGCAACTCAGATTCATTGCCTCATTTATCCTTTATCCTCTGGAGAGTTCTACTGGTCAATCATTGTTTTCATTTCACTTTCAGAATTTCGACTCCATTTCCCTAAGTGTCCCTCCCCTTCCTTGCCAGAAAATTTATAAAAAACCCCAAAACAATCTGAATCTAGCCACTGATTATCAAAGAAACATCAAGTGACAAGAGAGAGCCCTCTCTGAGTTGAGCAGGCTAGTACCCAGCTCTAAAGTTAGTTGAAAAAGTTACCTATGTCGTTTTTCTATCATCCAAACAAAATTTACAGAGTGCTAACAGGAACCATCTCCAATTCACACACCATCGGAAACACTCATGGTTTCCACCTTGTTTCGATCCTCCCATCACTTTGCACGTCACAATGCACATCATCAGTGAACCTCCCTTCTTGGCAGGTGATAATGGGGTTTAAATTCATTTTGTTTTTCTCATTATGCACTCTGAGAGGGACGCAACCTGCTATTATTTTTCTTTTTTTTCTCTCAACCAAGCGGTTGCAAGGGTTTGAAGGTGTGACCGAGGGTTTTTTTGACGCATGTGTTTTGCTTAGATTTCAATGACAGGAGAAAGGCACTACCCACCCATGGCCAACCCCAAGATCTTGTTGTAGCAGTTAAAGAGGGTGTGGCCCGCTCAAGCTCCCCCAATGGGCACATGACCATTATCATCCCCTAGGCTTGGTCATGACCGCTAGCCCTAAAAAAATGAATTGTTTTTTTTTTTTTTTTTAATTCCCAAATATTTGTTTATTTTTATTGATAATTAATTATTTTAATAACTTTTAACTAACATGTATTAATTAAAACATATATTAAATCATTTATACATTCACACATTAATCATGTTAATGTTATATTCACATGCTAATAAAACATATATATATATATAAACTTAGTCTTCCCTTCTCCATCTTTTTTCTTCATTTTCCAATAAAATAAATAAATAAAATTCAAAATATATTTTTCATTTTCTATAGAAAAAAGTTATAGGAGGTTTTGGCACATTTATAGAGATAAAATAAATAAATTTTCATTTCTATTTTATTATGTTACTAGATTTTTTTTGTAAATAAAATAACTCAACTAATCTTTATGAATTATCTGTCTTTCTTGCAGGTGATGATTCTCACAGTTTACGGGTGGCTGAAACAAGGGACATAAGGTTGGAATAGGTATGCATGATCTATTTTCCTATTGCACTATGTCTCTTTAGCAAAGTTTCTCTGGGTAGTTCTCTTAGGGTTTTTGGTAATTTCATATCATTTTAGAATTAATTCCAAGAGTTTCAGGTTGTAAAAAAAGGAGTTTCAAGGCTAGAAAAGTTATTTGTTATGCAATATGGAACCTAGTTCCAAGTTGTAGGCCCTCCTATGATTAAAGTTGATAATTAATTTCCAGGTTTTGGTTGTTTTATGGTATGCCACATAATTTCCAATTAAGTGCATAGGTGGGTATTGGGCATGAGTTTTTAAACCATGATCTGGTACCAGGTGTGAAGACCTTTCATTTAATTAAATTTTCTAAAAATAAAAACATTTGTATGAATACATAGTTTATGTTTCATTTCTTTATGATAAGATTTAAACAAATACAATCTGTATTTGAATTTTTTTGTACCCTACAACCAAACTTTAATATGCAACATAATTAAACAATTTGTTCATAACTAATTTAGGGAATTAAAATAGTAAAATATCTCTAAAATCTATTTGAATTATTCCTCTATAGTTGAGTTGTTCCCTTTGCTTTGCATCCTCCCCAAACTTCCCAAGTTGGATACTTAGCCTCTCAGCTAGCTAGGAACAGTCTCGTCGGCTCCCTAGCTCTAGGAAAATTGTGGGTGGTTTCCTGGCCCTCCGTGCACAAAGCCCCTAAAAATCATAGCCCCAGTATGTCCAAATCCAAAGTCCAAATTACCATCTCTTAGATTTTTACCAAGACCCTTCCAAAGAAAATCACTTCCTAAAAATAATTTCCCCCTTGTTTGTAACCCGAAACCTTATCCTTGTCCTTTTCCTTATCATTTTCCACCACCTTTCCTCCTCGAAAGGCTCCCTCTATCTGACATATTTTATGCCAAGCTCTCCTAACTTCAAAACAGAAATAAATTCATACCAACTTTTAGTAAATTACACTTAATATTTATCACTCCCACACACACACACATAATTCAATCTTTTAATAATAATACTAATACTAGGATCTAACTAAATAAATCGATCTAAAATCTAACTAAATCAATTCACTTAATAAATATTGTTAACTTTAATCAATATAATTAAATTTTATTCAATCAATTAATTTAATAATTATAGTAAGATATTATACACCTATGTCAAACAAGTAAAAATTCTTAATTTAATACATTATAAAAATATTAGTGTACACATGCAAGGTGTGCATGCATAATTGTGCATACATAGTTTGTACATGTATTAATGGAAACAATCATCACATCTAATGCAATTCCCAATATGATTTCAACCTAGTCATTAGAACAATCAACCTTATAATGTAATAAATCAATAATTAACATGATTAGCAGAATCCATCAGTCACAATAGTTTAACATGAATTAAACATTTGCTTAGATAATTGTAATTGAATTAAGAATTTAATATAAAAGAACAGGGAATATGCCATGAACTATGGTTATGAAATTAAGACCCAACAACACTCTCAACTACTCCTAACACCTTGCCTCCCTAACCCGCTTCCATCTTCCCGATCCTATCCCTCCTCTACTGGACTATACCGGAGTGCCAACTATATTGATCTAACTCCAGATAGAACATGTAAGTGGAAGTGTCAACTACCTTGACCAAGCTTCCCCAACAAACAATTGATAATCATCATCACACAACTAGGGGAGCATGACTTAATATTGTTCTCCCACGACTTTAGGCTTTGGAGGATATATGGTGGGAAATGTATTCACTCCTTCTGATAGAAATATGATCAACACCATATCATGGACCATATTGCAACAATATGTTCTGGGAACTTTGTCATCAAATATCTAGTTTCAACCAGTCATACTACTTGAAAAACATGCACTTACCCAAATATCATAGCAATGCATTTGAACCAATATAAATTAACATAAACATGTATTCCTATCATATTGTTTCTCATCCAATGTCCATGAAATCAACCACTTACTATCACTATTTTTTGGCTATTATTGTTGATCCATTTTACCCATATGTATAACCTTTTCCCCTCCCATTTGTTTGATGTTCCACCATGCTCAGACACATGGAAAATTTTTACTATACTAAGCCATTTTTCTTACTTATGCGAGATTATTTACCTTGTGCGAAGATTCCCTTTTTCATAACCATTTTCCCGTATCCCACACAAAACCTTCCTCCTGCACTAGACATGTCTCGCATGGTTCAACACTTAGTGTATTTCCAACTTTTCCTGTAGTGTAGAGAACCTAACCTTAACCTTTGTTTCCCACATGGAATTCCTCTCCTCACAAATTGTTGGAATGTTTTCAATACTGAGAGGGGGGGTGAATCAGTATTGCTTCTTTTTCTCAAATTAAATTAATTCTTTATTATTTTATAACAATTTATCAACAAGAAAGTAAAGAACTTTGATTTTTAAATGTAAGAATCATAAAAATTATACTTCATTTACAAGTTGTAGTTTTGTAAGAGACACCAATATCTCTTCTTTTGAGAGCCAACTCAAGGAGACACCAATCCCTTGTTTTCCAATAACAAAATTGAGGAAGCACCAACTCCCTGTAGATCAGGCTCCAACCTGTAGAGGGCTCCAATCCTCTTTTTTCAAGCACCAACTTGAGGAAGCACCAACTCCCTATTTCAGGCTTCAACATGTAGAGTACTTCAATCCTCCCTTGCTCCTCCCTTCCACCCTCACTTCATGTGAATGTTTCACGTTCTTCCTTGGACTCTATCTGTGTTTTGATTTTCTGAATTAGATCATAGAGACATCTTCCTTCCACCATATTTTATGGTTTATATATTCTTTCAACGGGTGGGAAATTTGAACCAGTGTGTCTTTTAATAATGTATCATTGCACCTCTTCATTTATTTAATAAAAATGTTGTTTAAATAACAACTTTCTTTCTTTATTATTATTATTTTTAAGTAATCAAGTGACCTAGGTTTTTTCCTTCAATATCTTTGTAAATTAAGAATCATGTTCTTAATTTGCACTGGTAAGCTAGGCACTTTTTCTTGGAATATTTTTCTTTCAATGGTTATCATATTCTGAGCATTTTTAAGCATATTTCTTGTATTGAAATAGAAGGGTGCTAATTTATTCACTCCATAGGATCGACGTTTGTGACCAACGACTTATTAATATGTATGGAATTACCACTTACCACTCGTTGTATCCCTTTTAGTGGAACGGGTGATCAGAATGGTTTTAGAAACCCACTATCAGGGTGTCCGCGTTTCATAGGATGCTACCACGTGTCTAATGTGGTAACTTACAAACCACCTACACAAATTCCAACCTTCTCATTAACCTATTCTCCCTTCAGTGATGTCTGCTACATTTCCACCATAGATCTATCATCCCGATGAACGGTTATATTTGAACATCCCATCATCTTTATTGCACCTCAATCCGATGATTTGGTTTTAATCATGCATTGAGTGGACGATCTTGGTTTTCCTAGGGGATTTAGATAGATCCACGGTTTGGATTTAATCAACCATTGAGTGGAAGGTCCGCATTTACTTCAACATGGACTTTTTACTTAGAATTATTTTACGTGGTGGGTTCACAGACTCGTGAACTCACATGTCTTCTCAGGTGCCATCAAAATGCACACCCCACTTCCGCTACCTCCATAATGAACCTATACTTAGAAATTTTTAAGTGATTCTTCTCGAGTTCACGAACTTGCGGACTCGCAAACTCACATGTCTTCTTGGGTGTCATCAAAATGCACGCCTAACTTCCACTACCTCCATAATGAACCTATACTTAGAAAATTTTAAGTGATTCTTCTCGGGTTCGCGGACTCACATGTCTTCTCAGGTGTCATCAAAATGCACGCCTATATTCTTCTACCTCCATAATGAACCTATGCTTAGAAAATTTTAAGTGATTCTTTATATGATTTCCACCGATAGAAAATAGATTTGAGCCATTGGATTGTGGTTTCACGTCTTTTCGTGGATTGTGGTTTCATGTCATTTTCATGGATTGTGGACTCACTTGTCTTTTCGATTGTTTAATAATTGTTGAGAAGTAATCATGTTCTTAATCCCTTTCATTTTATCACTTTTCCTCTCAATACAACCCCCTCATATACCCCAGAACCCTTATTCACCCCCTACTCATTGACAACTATTAAATGAATTTTATGGATTGGATTGCATGGGTTTGATGTGATTGTTGAGCCAAAGTTTGTTTCATATTAAAGAGATGTCATGTATGGTTTGTTTAAGAATTTAGTTGCTAATAAATGTTGCATACAGGATGAGCTTATTCAGCAAAGGAAGCCATGGTTGAAATAACAGAGGAAGAGGGAATTGGAACAAAGGGCCTAGAAGGCCAAGATTCTCGATACATTTGATGCAAATCCACAAGAGTTAAACCAACTCTTCCAAGTTGGATTTTTCAATTGGATTGTACAAGGGGTACTCCAACCTAGGCCAAAAAGGCCTCCCCTCCAACCCCAGCATGTCCCCGGTATCCTTGTTCCCCCTCATGTTTCATTGCAACTTAAAGTCCCTAAGAATGACAGATGGCAGGAGATTGTTCACCCAACAGTCTACCAACATCATGGCTGGCCCAATTTGTCTCTACATGCTCCTCCTCCATCGGTTAACTCGAATGTCCAAATTTCCCTTGCACACTCACCTGTATAGTCCTCCCACGCAAGCAAAAGACTCAAAACTGAATCCCACCACATGCATGACAAAGGAAAAGTCGATGCTTCCCCCTCCTCTCCCTCAAGTGATTCAGCCAAATCTGTTTCATCCCACATGCACTTGAGAGATGAATTTTCTCATGTCATCAGTGAGATCACGCCCAAAGGATCCAGACATCCTAAGGCTAATTCAGGGAGGTCAAAGGGAGACAGCAAAAACAAAGGGAAAAATGCCTCCCAAAGTGGAAAATATGGTTTTTGAGGATATTTTATTATTGATTTGTTGAGAACAGTTGACTGTTGAAGTTTTTGGACAACATACTATTTTTGGATATTTTGGATATTATATGCTTGGATATGATTTAAAATATCATTGATATTTAATTTTTAAACTATGATAATGATTATGGGAGCCACAAGGAGGGATGTGTTTGATTGATTGACTAGTTATGTTTATTTTGTTAAGGAACTAAAGGGAGTCACAAGGGGTCCCACTTACTAGTTATTATTTATTAAAAGACCCTTATTATTATTATTATATTAATTCTTCCCTTAACTAAAAGTTAGTTGAGTTTTAGCTAACTTAACTGAAAGAAGTAGTTGAACTACTTCAACTAATTTGGGATGCATAAAAGAAAAATGAGGAAGAACAAGAGGAGAATAGAAGGAGAAATCATACTAAGGTTTTCTCTTGAGTTTTATTGAGATAGTTCAGTTTTCATTCATTATTCAATTCGTTAAAATCCTAATTCTCTTTAATGACAACAGGTTCCTATTGTAGACAACGAGATTCAAGTTGAATTACATCATTCAGAGACTTGTTTTCAGAGGTGTTGATCTATCTTTGATAGTCTGTGTAGACTTGTCTATTTATAAATTAAATTTCATGACTGAGAAAGGATATTGTGCAGAGTCTAGTGGGTAGCAATCTCTGGCAAGTTGATTCAACTTTTAAAGTTCAGTTTTTACTTTCTGTCATAAGTCCTTTTGTATGGTTTTCATTGGAGACATCTAAGTTTGACTTTTGTCCAAACTCCCTCAGGGATTTTTGTAAAGAGAATGATTCTTTTTATTTCTTGGAATGAAATAAGTGATTTCTATTTTGTCTCATCTGTGTTAATATGTGACTTGGTATTTTTTTTTTGTCTCCACATTTACTCTTGCATCTGTTATATTCAGAAAATTATATAAATATGTTGAATTTTACAACAATCTTCTATTTTTAAAAAATCAACCTAAGCCCTTGTAACTAATACTTGTGGATTAGGAAACAAATTTTGAGGCTATAAACATAGGGTGATATTCCCGTCTATCTTTCCTTAGCCAAGCAAGATCTGAAAATGCTTGAGTAAGATTATTTCATATCTTTTCCTCAACATTTATTTGGCGACCATACCGGGGAGATCTTCCATATCTTTCTGGTTGATTTTTTATGCTTAATTATCATTGAATATATTTACATTTATGATATTGATCCTTTGATTGTTTCATTTCTTAATGACTGTACCTGTTGCAAGGCAACCCAATATTGAACTCGATCTTCAAGATCAGGCCAGCATTGCTTTAAACTTTTTTAATACCATATTAGATACTTTTGATACCCGGGTTGAGCTTAATTTCTCATGGGAAGCAATTGAAAAAGACATAAGTGCCCAAGAACGTTGAGAAGCTAGGCAAAGACAGCCTATGAATCAGCCATAGCTTTATTTTTCCTACAGTTTGGATCTTCTTTTCATGTCCTTAGACCCTCATATTTCTAGGAGAAGAAAAGGTTTATCACCAGAAATTAATCTTATTGCCGAAATAGGAAGAAGGAACGGTGTGTTGTCAACCCAACAAAGTTCTCTAAAGAGAACTTTGTCTTATTCATCTAGTTCGTCTTTCTCTCCCTTACCTATCATTCACAAGATGACATCTAGTGGTGGCTCTGGTGGCACTGGAGGTTCTTCTTCATCTCAATATTCATCTTCGTCAGTTATTGGTAGATTATATAGTCACCAATTCCATTTCCAATCTACTACAAACCCCACAAGAGTCATTAAAAAGTATGGGCTTTTTCAGTTTGAAGAGGATGCTACAAATACTTTGTGGCATGTTTCCCCCCCTCTTAACTAGCACCTGCTACTCTTCCACTTCCTAAATTCAAAGAACATCTCCTTAGGTTTTCATGGAATAACATTGTCACTATGAATGAACACTTGGTGGCATTTTTTAATACCTGTCACAACATAGGATCCAATTACAACGATACTTGTATGCGCTTATTTGTGAATTCCCTTGAAGGGAAGGTTGCGGCCGATTTATTTTATCCCCCTCCTAACATTTTATCTACTTGGGAGGAGTTAGTCTATTGGTTCAAATATACCTATAGGCAATCCAAAAGCCCAGGCGAGCAGTTACGAGAGTGCAATAACATCGCTTATAAGGATGGTGAGACTATCAAGTCCTTCAACTTGTGTTTCACCAAATCGTACAACCAAATCCCTGAGCTCATTCTCCCTTAGAACCAAGTCGCTTTCATGCATTATAATAATGCACCACCTTCCCCCTACCATCATAGGCTTGAAGAAAAGGCCATTGATAACCTTGGTTTTGTTCTACACACTTTTTTAGAGTATGAAGAACAACTTGAAAGAACAGGTCTTCCTAAGGGAGACTCAATTAAACATATAGACATATCCTCCCTCTTACATCTTGTACAAGACATGACTAATCGAATGATAATGTATGAGAGGAAAGTAAATGTCCCCTCTCTTACCCCTGGAGCTTCATCTTCTTCTACACCCCCCTTTAGAAATCCAAATGAAAATAATTTTCAACCTAAAGCTATCATGCCTCATAGTTGGTGTAACTTTTGCGAGGAACACCATGAGGAAAGTACATGTGAGGTAAAGAAGAGTGCCAGAGATAAAATCTTTGGTAAGAGACCTAAAACTACAATCGTTTTCCTAGACTTTGCAGAGCCAGAGGATGTCATGATCATAAATACTATGAATAAATCATATGCTCCCAAAAGCAAATATGATCCTCTCCGCACTTCTTCTAGCCCAAGATCATATTCACTATATACTATTTTCCAGGTTCCTAACGCTCCTGACAGTCAAGGAACTACCTCCCCTCTTCCCTCTTCCAAATACAACATTCTAAATTAGTTGGCCAACATCAAATCAGATGCTACCCTCCTGGACATGGTTGTCATTCTTGAACAACATAAGCATCTAAAACAATTCATGGAAGGAAAGGATTCCATTGTAGCCAACCTCTCTGAAGAGGTAGATGAAGAGGATTCATCTGTAAATAAAGTAGGTGTACATAACTTTATACACCCTGTAAAAAAACCCCCATTTTATATTTCTATAAATATTATGGATAATATTTCCCATTGTTCTCTCATTGACGGCAGTTCGGGCCCAAGTGTAATGTCAAAAATTATTATGGAAGAGCTAGGCTTGTCTTGTACAAATGAGAATGCTAGAAGCATGCTCTCTTATAATAGTTTACAGCAAACAACCATAGGTGAAATCAAGGATGTGACCTTGGTTTTGTGCGTGCATCCTAAAATAAGGACAACCCTTAATATTCAGGTAATAGATATGCTAGTGAGTAATTACTCGATCATCTTAGGAACATATTGGCAAGCTTTGACAGTTGGATACCTTTCACTCAACGGGACACACTTATCTGTTCCTCAAAATGGTAAAAACATCACAGTCCTAAGAGAAGGGAGAACTTCAGCTTGCATAGAAAGCACCCCACAGCCTAACGTGAATTACATCGAGGAGGACCTAGGAGTGTATTCCATCTTTGCAGATGAGGACAATACTACCTTGGAACAAATCGACTTAGAGGATGGGATGTGGCATATGCACTTCAATGGTTCATGCTCTAATGAAGGAAACAGAGTTGGTATTATCTTATACTCTCATGTGGGTAAGATTCATAACTTTTCCTATAGGTTAGAGTTTGCTTGCACAAACAGTGTGACTGAATTTGAAGCGTTACTGCTAGGCATTGAAAATGCCTATAATCTAGGCTGTGGTCACCTTACAGTTTTTTGGGATTTCGAACTTGTTGTAAACCTTGTCTGTAAGATATACTCTCCTAGCAAAAAATTAATGAAACGTTTCACCCAAATTGTTGCACTTATCTCGAACTTAATATCTTTCAACATCACTCATGTTAAAAGGGAATTGAACTCAATGGCTGACAGGTTAGTTGTTTTTCTAGCCTCTTCTACTCGGCAACTTCTGCCACAAAGACCTGATTGTACCTTTCAATATTTGTATCGTCTGCACATCCCTGACAACATAGAGTCATGGCAGGTCTTTCCTAGTGACGAGATTATATGTGCTTTCATTCAAAATTAACCTTATAAGCCTAAGGAAATTATATTGATGGAAGATAACAAAATTCCTAAAGTCTTGACTCCTCTAGAAAGTTTGTTTTCATAGAGTGATGTAGGAAACAATGAAAAACATAATGAAGAGTCAAAAAGGAAAGTGTTTGAAACCATTTCCTTGAACATTGGAACACCTAAGTCTCCAAATAATGTTAAAATAGGTACCCAATGTTCTAATGAAGAAAAATTGAAGTTCGCTAAGCGGCTTGGTGAATTTCAAGATGTTTTTGCTTGGTCTTATGAGGATCTTCGTGGTTTTGATCCGCTATTATACAACATGCCATTCCTATCAAGGAGGGCATAAAACTAGTTAGGAAAAAACAAAGCCCCATTAACCCTGCATTAGAAGCAACTATTCGAAAGGAGTTGGAAAAACTCTTAAAGGCTCGGATCATTTTCTCGGTTAAGTATTCTGAGTGGGTTTCCAATTTGGTTCTCGTTCGAAAAACAACTGGTCAAATAAAATTATGCGTAGATTTTCGCGCATTGAATAGGGATAGTATAAAATATCACTTTCATCTCCCTAATATGGAAATGATTTTGCAGCAAGTTGTAGGGTCACAAATGATGTCCTTACTTGACGGTTTTTCTGGTTACAATCAAATCAAGGTAAAAGGAGAAGATAAATATAAAACCACTTTTATTACTCCTTGGGGCACTTTTTCTTATGAACGTTTTCCTTTTGGATTATCGAATGCAAGTGCCACTTTTCAAAGAGCTATGCAAATAGCTTTTGACGATTTGATCGGTAAGATTATTCAAATCTATCTTGATGACTTAATTGTGTATTCTAAAAATCGATCAGATCATTTTGGTCAACTTAAAAGAGTTCTCATGTCATGCGAGAAATTTGGCA
The DNA here is from genome assembly GCA_010110895.2 of Picea sitchensis. Taxonomy (NCBI): domain Eukaryota; kingdom Viridiplantae; phylum Streptophyta; class Pinopsida; order Pinales; family Pinaceae; genus Picea; species Picea sitchensis. Next base: position 214,489 of record SNQJ01S0007908.1, on the reverse strand, counting down.
TTTCACTAAATCCTTCTAAGTCTATTTTTGGCATTACCAAGGGAAATCTCCTTTGACACATTGTCTTTGATTCAGGAATAAGAATTGATCCCGAAAAGATTGTTGCTATCCTAAATCTACTTGCTCCCACTTCCAAGAAAGAGGTTCAAGCTTTCATGAGTGTTATTAACTTTGTTTGTAGGTTTGTTCCTGATTTTGTTGTAATGGTCAAGCCAATTCATAATCTGTGTAAGAAATATTGTTCAATTTCTTAAACAAATGATGTCGAAAATTATTTTGTAGGGATCAAGAAAGCGATCAGTTTTGCACTGGTTTTGGCGAAGCCAGATTTTGAGAAAGAATTTATGATATATACTAATTCCACAGAGGAAGCAGTTTATGTTATCCTCATGCAAGGTAATGACCAAGGTAACAAAAAACCAGTGGCTTACATGAGTCAAAGATTGTATGATGATGAGTTTAAATATTCTTTTATTGAAAAGCATGCTTTCGCTCTTGTTAAAGTTGTTGAAAAAATTTGCCACTTCATCTTAGGTAAGCAAACGTTGGTAAAAGTCCCTTACCCGCTGTCAAGTTTTTGCTCTCACAGAATTATCTTGCAGGGAATCTTTCACTTTGGCTTGCCAAGATCCGGGAGCATGATTTAACAATCGTGACTTCTAACACCATCAAGGGACGTGACTTAGCCCTTCACTTATCTCAGCATGTTGAAACTAGTGAATAAATTGATGAGCATGATAATTATCTATCATCATTGTTCTACATTGATAATCAAATCCTTCATGTTTCTGAACATCCTTGGTATAAAAATTTGGTTTACTATTTTCAAAATCAAAGATGTCCAGATAACTTAAACACTCATCAAAAAAGAAGGCTACATGTCGAATCTGCTAGATAAATCATTATAGGAGACTTCTTGTTTATAATATATGTTGATGGTATGTTGCTTCGTTGTGTAAACAATGAGGAAGCCCAGAAACTGTTGCAAGAAACTCATGGTTCTTCAAATTTTGTTATTCATGTAGGAGGTCATTTTTCTGCTAAAACCATTGATTTTAAGATTATCAGAAAAGGATACTATTGGCCATCAATCTTTCATAATTCTTATGTTTGAGATCTTGCAACAAGTGCCATAAATTTGTTGGGAAAGAACGTCTTTCAGCCATGCCTTTACAACATGTCCTCCCGGACTTTCCTTTTTCAAAATGGGGTTTGGACTTTATTGGTCCTATTAATCCTCTGTCTTCAGCAAGACAAGTGGCATACATTTGGCTTAGGTTGATGGATTGTTGGTTTTCATTTATGTCAACCATTAGAGAGTGATATTGTAGATTGATGTCAACCCTTAGTGATTTATGTCAAGCCTTGGAGAAAGTTCGGTAGCGAATTCCGGTAGTACAAAGGTTTGGGTAATGGACCCAAGGTTGTTTCATGTATAATGGTATGAGTTTTAATATATTTAAAGGTAATATTATTCTAGATGGATATTACATGTCATTCCACTTTCGATGGTATGTGGAATGTCACATAACTCCTCACGATTAGAGAGTTATGGCCATGAGAAGTTGGAGAACCCAAGTTTGGGTAATGGACCCAAGTTTGTTTGATGGATAATTGTATGAGTTTTGATATATTTGGAGGAAAGAATATTCTAGATGGATAGTATATGTCATGGCATTTCCAGTGGTATGTGGAACGTCACATAACTCCTCACAGTTAGAGAGTTATGGCCATGTGAAGTTGGAGAACCCTCATGAGTCATCTAGAAGCCCCCAAAAGTCAAAGTAGTCAAAGTGGTTTAAGAGATTTTAGAAGGTAAATAATAAAGTGAAGTGATGAGTGTACTATAATTCAAAGTGAATACAAAATAAATTATTTAAATAATAAATTTAATGGAGAAATTACTAAGTTGACAAATGGTTAGAAGTGGGTTAACCCTAAAATAAGAAAAGTGGGTTAAGATGGTTAAAAGGTAACCCCTTGAGAAAGCTAAATGAAAGTATAAATAAGAGGAAAGGCTCTCTAATTTTAATCACAATTGAGCATATTGAATATCTATAGGTTACTGAGGTAACCAAATGATATCTAAGTCGAATTTCAAAGGGAAGGTGAAGTAAAGAAGGTTGAAATTCAAAGGAGGATAAATTCTTTTGATGATGCTTTCTAAGGTATGTTATTTACAGGTCATCTCACCATTTTCGCAATAAATGTTTTTCAAGAATGATTCAGACTGTGAAATTGGGAGGTCATTGAGGAAACACATCCAAGTAGTTGTGATACAAATTTCATCTTGTGGGTCGTTGTATTTTTGGAGTTACACGTCGTGGAAAATAGGGTTTTGTGGCTAGTCCTGAAACTAGTCTAAAACAGATGTTTCGAGTAAAAACGTCATAACTTCTTCATAACAGATATCAATTCATTAAGAACAAATGTATTGGTTAGAGTACAGTCTATAGTATTCAGTGTACAAATTTCATATCCATACAACAAATATTACGTGTGGGGCACGCTCTACAAGTTCACTCTCTGGAATAAGCCAGAATTCAACAAGGTATGCCACATTTTTTCTATAAATCCTTTTCTAAGAGGTTCCAAGTAGTGAAATCTAGAGGAATTGCATAAAATACACTGAAGAACATTGTGTACCATTTTCAGATCTTTATTCATTACAGGTACATAGTTATGATTATTGCAAGTTAGGGTTTTTGACTAATCCAAAATTAATCATGTGAGACTAAAGTAAAGTTTGATAAAATGCTAGTCTCTTGTTGTTAAAGTTAAGGAAGGTTTTTAGGTATGTGATCATATACACCAGGTCTATTATAGAGTTACAAATCATATTTGGATGATGAAATTGACGAGGGCTTTTGGTTGAGGTACATGTTGGGTACATGGTTGAGACAAGTAGTTGATGAGTTGGCACATACATGAGATGTATAGTTGATGATGTTGGTACATATTGATGAGTCATAGTTGATGAGTATTTGATACATGATTGGTACATACTTGGTACATGGTTGGAGGCACTTGTTAGTAGTAGTGTTGACACATGGTTTATGGATGATGTAGCATACTTGTATTGATATATTATTAGAAGCACATATTGATCTTGGCGATGATTATGAGTTGTTGTGTTATGCTTGGTTGATGCACATCTTTGAGAGTTTTCTTGGTGATTGATATTGGTGAATAGATCTGATTTGGTTGACAAGATTGATGAGATAGGTTGTTGTGATAGGTTGTTTGGACAGGTTGTTGTAACATGTTATTTGTACACGTTTGGTGCATGGTTGATGCACTTGTTCATGGTATGTTAAGGTACAGGTTGGTGCATAGTTGATGCACTTGTTTATGGTATAGGTTGATTACAGGTTGATGCATGGTTGATGCACATGTTCATGGTACAAGTTGAGGTACAGGTTGGTGCATGGTTGATTCACTTGTTCATGGTACAGGTTGAGGTACAGATTGGTGCATGGTTGATGCACTTTTTCATGGTATAGGTTGAGGTACATGTTGGTGCACGGTTGATGCACTTGTTTATGGTACAAGCTGATTACAGGTTGTTTGGTACATAGGTTGATGTATGGTTGTTGATTGGAACAGGTTGTTACAGTGGTACATCTCACAGTAATAGTGTGACAGTGTTTCCATCATTCTACTTCTACATCAGGGTGGTTGGATGGGGAAAGGACAGGTGGTTGTAGCCACCTTCCATTTGTAGTCGGAGAACATAGGGGGTCATAGCCTCCTTCTAGTTGTAGCCAGAAAATTGGGGAGTTGGAGTTTCCCCCAGGTTGTAGCCTGAGAAATTAGGGGGTTGGAGCCTCCTTCCAGTTGCAGCTGGAAAACAAATAAATTTGGTGCTTCCAATGAATGTAATTCTTAAAGACATATAAGAAAAAGCGTTATGTGTTTTTCTCTCGCTTTGGGTTTCCACGTAAAAACATCGGTGTATTGTGTATGTGTATGATTGTTCATTGTTTATTTATTCTGAAACTATTGGATGATAATGCTACATTGATATAGCACTTGCATATTGTGGTTAAAAAGGATTGAATTTCTCTATTATTGATTAACCCCCCCCTCTTAGTAATCCAACAATTGGTATCAGAGCAGGTTCCTTCAGGAAACAGTTTAACCACTAGAAGGAGATCATGGATTATTTTGAGAATGGAATACCATTGTTTAATGGTCATAATGGTTTAAAGTATGAGATGTGGAGCATAAGGAAGAAAGTATTTTTACAGGCACGGGGGCATTATATTTGGCTATCGGTCGTTACAGGATATGATAGTTCAAAAAGGGAAAAGACTATAGCCAAGAAGGAATTGAAAAAGAATAAAAAAATAACAATGGATTTCATCTGAGAAGGATTACCTAATCCGGGAAGAGAAAAGGTTGGTAAATGTACATCAGCCAAAGAACTTTTGGATAAGTTACATGACATATATTCTTCACCCATCGCAGATTCATAAAATTCCAAAGAAGATGCAGGTACAGATCAAGAACAAATATTTTCACCATGTCAAACAGATTCAGAAGATGAAGAGTACATAATCAACAGAGGTATGTTGTTTTGTTTTAATTGTGAAAAACCCAGACATCTTGAAATAAAATGCCATGAAGGAAATGAAACTGAAAAACAAATTGAAAAAGAAGACAATTATGAGGCAAATTGATTAGTTCTTCAGATGAACTAAGAAAAGAAAGAGAAGAAAAAAAGTCACTCAGGAAAGAATTGATGAAACAAAAGTAAAGTGTTCAAATTTTTGAAGAAGTCCAACAGGTCATCGAGAACTTAAGAACTTAGCTTGAAGAAGCCAGAAAGATCGAAGAAAATATTGAATATCAAAAGCAGTATTTGGAAGCCAACATAGCAGCACAAAATGAAGAAGTAGAGATGAGAGAGAAGATATTGACATATCATCTTAAGGAAAGAACTAACAATCTAAACCAGCTTGAGGGAGAGTTTGGTCATGAAGAGAAAGGAATTGAAGAAGAAATAATCACATTAAAAATCCAGCTTGAAGAAGCGAAAAGAACAGAAGAAGTCATAAATTCTTAGATAATAAAGAAAGAAGAAGAGGTTGAGAAGCTTGAAGAAGAAGTCAAATTGAGAAATAAAATCGTCAAGCTCAACAAGAACATTGAAGAGACAAAAACATCCACATCAGTTATAGAGAATGAAGAGAAGCACTCTAGGTTGTTAGAAAAGAATAATGAATAAAACAGAAAGAGTTATGCAGAAGTACTCAAAGGAAGGAATCATGGTCAACCAGAATCTAAGAAAACTATTGAAGATACATCTTCAAGAAGACCATTCGTGCTCAAGCCACAAAGAAGCTTCAATCATGATCATGATCAGTCAAGGCAGAAATTCAGAAGGACTACTCCACAAAGAAGATCATTCACTCCTAGGTATGCAAATTTATTTTATGCTCATTGTTTTTATTTTACTAATTTTGGACATTAGGTTGCAGATTGCAGGGATTATAAAAATGTTCAAGCAAGAAATTCCTATGTGGCCCCACGTAACATTGAATGTTACAAATGTCATAACTATGGACATATAGCTAGTGATTGTAGAATCATGATCGATACTTCCATGAAAGAGAACATTGATATCATATATAAGAAAGTATGGATAAGAAAACATGAAGAAAAGGTGAACAAAGACCAGGTCCCAGAGATCGCAAGATTGACAATAAAACAAGATGAAGAAAATTATATAGAGAAAAAGAAATATGTCAGATACAGAAAGGTTTGGAAAATAACTAAAAGAAAAGAAGAACATGTAAATAAGGAACATGTTCAAGAGATTGTACTTTCAGGCATTGTAGTGAAATATGAATCCACAGACGGAAAGAAAAAATTCAGATCTTGGAGATATAATGAATCTACCAATGAATATGATGATGAATCTACCAATGAAGATGATGATGAATACACATTGGAGCAGGAATTGTTCTAAGCCATCCAACTTAGAGACTCCCAGGTAATATGAATATTAGATAGGGGGAGTCTATGCAATAGCTATGACAGACCAAAGAACCATCCTTCGAGTAGCTTGCAGAGTTTGAGAAGATAGATTCAAAGCACTCAGTTAGCAGAAGTACAGTTTGATAGATTAATCAATACTTCATGATAGTATAGTGATAAATGGGTCAGCATTATGGACAGTTGCGCAAGTAGAGTCTTGGACAGTATAGACAGAGATGGATTCGTAAGAACACTTAGCAGGTTTGGACATATATATGACAGTGGACGAGAGCATGGATTCATAGATTGTTTCAGAGAGTGATTTAGAGACAAAGGAACATTATCATAATGGATGATAATTACACAGGAAATGGCTCGAACAATGTTAATGGATTCCAAATTGACAAATATTTTTTGGACACATACAGTGCATACAACAGTTCACATTCAAAACAGATTAATGCTTAGAAACAACAATGACAAAACTCCCTACGAACTATCCAAAGGAAGCGCAGACAACAACCTCTACATCAAGGTAACTCAAGGTAGTATTTTATTAATTGAAGTTTACATTGATGATATTATTTTTCGAAGTATTGATGATAGGTTAAGCCAGAAATTTGCAAAGGATAGGAAGAATGATTTTAAAATGTCATTACTTGGAGAACTATCCTTCCTTCTCGGTCTTCAGATATGTCAAAGCAACCAAGGAATTTTTATTTCTCAAACTAAGTATATCAGAGAAATGATAAAGAGGTTCAGAATGGAAGATTGCAAACCATTTACCAATCCTATGCAAACCAGTTGCAAGTTGAGAAAAGATGATGATTCAAAGTCTACAGACCAGAGGCAATACATGTCAATGATTGGTAGTTTACTATATGTAACAGCATCCAGACCAGATGTAATGCAGGCAGTTGGACAGGTGGCACGATTTCTAGCAGCACTAAATGAATCACATGTATTAGCAGTGAAGAGTATTTTCAGATATCTCAAAGGAACAAAAGAGTTTGGATTATGGTATCCAAAAGGAAATGATCTATCACTTATTCCCTACACAGATGCAGATTGGGCAGGTTGCATTGATGATCGATGAAGCACCAGTGGAGCAACATTCTACTTGGGTGAGTGTTTAGTATCTTGGCTAAAAAAGAAATAATCATCAGTATCCTTATCTACAACTGAGTCAGAGTATATCGTAGCAGCAACATTTCATACACAAGTTCTATCGATGAAATAAACTTTGACAGATATACAGGTTGAGTATGATGAGCCCATTTCAATCTATTGTGATAATACAAGCGCCATCAGTATCTCAAAGAGCCCGGTGATGCACTCCAAGACGAAGCACATTCTAATCAAGTATCACTTTCTATGGGAACAAGTTGCAGAGAAGAACATCAGAGTTGAATATGTGGGCACAAAATAACAAGTGGCATACATCTTTACAAAACCGTTTCCACAAGAATCCTTTGAGTATCTTCGCCAGAGACTAGGAGTAATTTCTACTCCAAAATGAATGTTTTTGAATGCTTATATTATATGTCATAGATGTACATGAGGAAGCACCATAAATAGGACAATTTAGGTTGGGAGATTAGTTTCAGGAAGATTTTTGTTAGGGGGAGCAGCCCCGGATGGAAAGATACATTTTTCATTGATGACAAAGGGGGAGAGATTTAATAGATGCAAAGGTAAATGCTTGGAGAGAGAGAATAGAGGCATGTTTTCAAGGGGAATTATTTTCACAAGGGAAGAATGAGTGATATGACTTTAGAGTGATACCCTTTGTCAAAGGAGGAGATATTATTCATATGAAGGGAGAGAGAGTAATCAGACGCTTATGAACACAAAGAAAAATCAAAGGCATGTAGACATGGGGAGCAGCCCTAAAGAGAGTTCAGTCAGGGGGAGAAGCCCCAAAGGGAGATACCCTTTTCCATTGATGTCAAAGGGGGAGAGATAGAAACATTGATCAGGAGTATAAGCATGAATGTTATTATGACTAAGTGTTGTCATAAATGTTGGTGTTACCATCAATTCCAAAGGGGGATATTGTTACACAGTTGGCTTAGGTTGATGGACGGTTGGTATGGATTGTTGGTTTTCATTGATTTCAACCATTTGAGAGTGATATTGTGGATTTATGTCAACCCTTGTAGAAATTTCGGTAGCGAATTCTGGTAGCGCAAAGGTTTGGGTAATGGACCCAAGGTTGTTTCATGTATAATGGTATAAGTTTTAATATATTTGAAACTGACACTATTTTGTATGGATAGCACATGTCATTCGATTTCCGGTGGTATGTGGAACGTCACATAACTCCTCACAGATAGAGAGTTATGGCCATGAGAAGTTGGAGAACCCAGGTTTGGGTAATGGACCCAAGTTTGTTTGATGGATAATGGTATGAGTTTTGATATATTTGCAAAAAAAATTATTCTAGATGGATAGTACATGTCATGCTATTTCCAGTGGTATGTGGAACATCACATAACTCCTCACGGATAGAGATTTATGGCCATGTGAAGTTGGAAAACCCTCATGAGTCATCTAGAAGCCCCAAAAGGTCAAAGTAGTCAAAGTGGTTTAAGATATTTTAGAAGGTAAATAATAAAGTGAAGTGATGAGTGTACTATAATTCAAAGTGAATACAAAAGAAATTATTTAAATAATAAATTTAATGGAGAAATTACTAAGTTGACAAATGGTTGGAAGTGGGTTAACCCTAAAATAAGGAAAGTGGGTTAAGATGGTTAAAAGGTAACCGCTTGAGGAAGCTACGTGAAAGTATAAATAAGAGGCAAGGCTCTCTCATGTTAATCACACTTGAGCATATTGAATATCTAGAGGTGAATGAGGTAACCAAATGATATCTAAGCCGAATTTTAGAGGGAAGGTGAAGTAAAGAAAGTCGAAATTCAAGGGAGGATAAATTCTTTTAATGATGCTTTCTAAGGTATGTTATTTACAGGTCATCTCACCATTTTCGCAATAGTTATTTTTCTAGAATGATTCAGACCGTGAAATTGGGAGGCAATTGATGAAACATATCCAAGTAGTTGTGATACAAATTTCAGCTTGTGGGTCATTATATTTTTTGAGTTACACGCCGTGGAAAATAGGGTTTGTGGCTAGTCCTGAAACTAGTCTAAAACAGGTGTTTCGGGTAAAACCGTCATAACCTTTTCATAACAGATTCAAATTCAGTAAGACAAAATTTATTGGTTAGAGTACAGTTTGTTGTATTCAGTTTACAATTTTCAGATCCATACAACAAATATTTTGTGCGGGGCACGCTCTACAAGTTCACTCTCTAGAATAATCCAGAATTCAAAAAGGTATGTCATTTTTTCTATAAATCATTTTTTGAGAGGTTCCAAGTAGTGAAATATGGATGAATTACATAAAATACACTGAAGAACATTGTATATCATTTTCATATCTTTATTCATTATAGGTACAAAGTTATGATTATTGTAAGTTAGGGTTTTTGATAAAATGTTAATCTCTTGTTGTTAAAGTTAAGGAAGGTTTTCAAGTATGTGATGAAAATCATATTTGGATGATGAAATTCATGATGAATTTTGGTTGAGGTACATGTTGGGTACATGTTTGAGATAAGTAATTGATGAGTTGGCACATACATGAGGTGTATAGTTGATGATATTGGTACATCTTGATGAGTCATAGTTGATGAGTATTTGATACATGATTGGTACATACTTGGTACATGGTTGGAGGCACTTGTTAGTAGCATTGTTGACACATGGTTTATGGATGATGTAGAAAACTTGTATTGGTATATTATTAGAAGCACATATTGATCTTGGTGATGATTACGAGGTGTTGTGTTATGCTTGGTTGATGCACATCTTTGAGAGTTGTCTTGGTGATTGATATTGGTGAGTAGAATTGATTTGGTTGATAAGATTGATGAGACAGGTTGTTGTGATAGATTGTTTAGACAGGTTGTTGTGACATGTTATTTGTACAGGTTTGGTGCATAGTTGATGCACTTGTTCATGGTATATGTTGAGGTACAGGTTGGTGCATGGTTGATGCACTTGTTTATGGTACAGGTTGATTACAGGTTGTTTGGTATAGCTTGATGCATGGTTGATGCACTTGTTCATGGTACAAGTTGAGGTACAGGTTGGTGCATGGTTGATGCACTTGTTCATGGTACAGGTTGAGGTACAGATTGGTGCATGGTTGATGCACTTTTTTATGGTACATGTTGATTACAAGTTGAGGTACAGGTTGGTGCATGGTTGATGCACTTGTTTATGGTATAGGTTGATTACAGGTTGTTTGGTACATAGGTTGATGCATGGTTGATGCACTTGTTTATGGTACAGGTTGATTACATGTTGATTGATATAGGTTGTCACAATGGTATATATCACAATGATAGTGTGACAGTGGTTCCATCATTCTACTTCTATGTCAGGGCGATTGGACGGGGAAACGATAGGTGGTTGTAGCCACCTTCCGGTTGTATTCGGAGAACATAGGGGGTCATAGACTCCTTCTAGTTGTAGCCAGAGAATTGGAGAGTTGGAGCTTCCCTCAGGTTGTAGCCTGAGAAATTAGTGTGTTGGAGACTCCTTCTAGTTGCAACTGAAAAACAAAGAAATTTTGTGCTTCCAATGAATGTAATTCTTAAAGACATATAAGAAAAAGTATTATGTGGTTTTCTCCCTCTTTCGGTTTCCATGTAAAAACACTAGTGTATTGTGTATGTGTATGATTGTTCATTTGTTCATTGTTTATTTACTCTTCAACTATTGGATGATAATGCTACATTGATATAACACTTGCATATTGTGGTTAAAAAGGATTGAATTTCTCTATTATTGATTCACC